>CM031564.1:21421730-21723569 GCA_018467065.1 Ephestia elutella
ATGATAAGGACTGTCACATAACTCTGTCCCTTTCCTTCCTTAGCATTGCAATGTATTGCAACACGAACCACTACACTGAAAGATTTATCATCCAAGCCGGATTTTTCATGCGAAATGATCCTTAACTGTCATATTTGTTGTGTTGTCACAGTTGTCATAAATATTTAAAATTATTTTTTACTGTTTTGTGCTTTTAAACTTAATAGAAATGATAAAATGCAACGTGTACAATATGTGGAAGTGTTTCATAAAAAAATATTCGTAGAATATCGTTCCTTCGGTAAGCAATACATGTTTTTTTGACGTGCCCAATGATAATATACAATTTCGTGTTATTTTTGAAACAATAACCATTATTAGACTTTTCAATGCTATTTATCAGCAATATCATTATTTCTTTTATAAAGTAGTGTATTAATTATAAACATTTCATAAGAAATACTACAAGTAATTTAATAATTTCGTAAATAGCATAGATCATTTGACAGATCCAGTTTTGTTTACTATGGCTGGGCCGAATCAAGGCAAATATACGAATTTAGTACCTATTCTATAAAAATCTCAGGAATTCTTTCTTGAAGATTAAAATGCACATTTTATAAAAATGCTGACAGTGAATTTCATTTCAGGACAAGGAAAATATGCCAGAAAATAATACCTCAAGAAAGAGAACTGTTATGGGGAGTATTTCTCTTACGTACTACGAGTACCAGGACAGTGAATGGACGCCAGCAACCATTAACATCATTGCAATGTTTCATTGCAGTTAATTTTAATAATTTAAAATAAATTTTATTGATTTAATGACTAGTATTTTTTTCCAAAAGGGATAGAATTTCCCATCGTAAAAAGCTGATGCAGATCCGTCCGCATACCGCGCACGGCTTAAGATTCAGCGTCTCAAAATTTTTGGTTTTGCTACACTGTACTGAATATAATTAATTATCTTAGATCCGACCCTGTATTCTGTCGTTGTGTGAATAATAATCTTAGTGTGTGTTTTTGCCATGCAATTTCAAATGACATGTTCAGTCTGCTTACTATTATTATATGTCTGTGGTTCAAGCCAATAAGTACAGTCAGGCGAAAAAATAATTAAAGCAATAAAGACAATATTCAGTTTGATAAAGTACAAAAATTGGAAAATCTTTTTCGAGGGTTTAGTGTTCAAAGCTCATACATTTTTTTTCAGAATTATTTGTTTAAAGTTTCTGGAATTAATTAAAAAAACTGAAAAATTACGTAAAGGTTCTGGTTCTTAGTCTAGTCTAAAGAAACTTTAATATCAAATTTAACATTTGATTAGCATTTGAGTGGTCTTCAATCAATCTTGTAGGTTTGATATTGACGCGCAAAACCTATAGTTTTCGGATGCAGGGTTCAGATGATGATAGTACCTATGTTAATTATTTTTTTGATTATGTTTATGACGATATTATTATTTTAATATAATTTATTGTTTAGCAAGATTTTTGGGTTTTATTTTAACAACATAAACAATAAACAAAAGGGAATGATTTTTATGCCTTTTTATACCTTTATCATACTTAGATAAATGCTATTTTTGAATCAAGTTCAGTTTTTTAATTATTCCCTTAAACATTTTTCATCTGACTGTACTATTTTTGGTTTAAACAATAGAATTTTTTTTTTAAATTTATGAGGAAAAAAAAAAATTTAAAATCCGGCGACACAGCCCGCGGGTCGAGTGAGCACCGGGCCGAGTCGCCGGGACCCTCCTTGTTGCTCGAAGGTTCACGCTGATCAAAGACGCCGCCATAGAGTAGGTACATAGTACATGTGCCATACAGTATATGTATGTATATTATATTCTGAACTAATTTCTCACCATTTTCCTCAGGAGTTCAAATATAACCGAAACTTGTACCAAATTTTTTATATAACCCAATGTTAAAGAACCGAAGCGGATGAGAGCTTTGGGATCCTGTAATTGGAAGTAAAAGCTTTATTCAAAACAAGTAAAAAACTTATAAATTCTACTAATACAGACAGAAAGAAATGTATTTGCGATAAGCCCGCCTTTGTGCTCATTTATGTATTTGCTTATTTTGTTACAACTTTAAATGTTTTTTTTTTTATAAATAATGCAATAAAGTGTTGATCAATCTATCTAGCTTTGATGTCTGTTATCATATCATTATCAATCACGCCTGAACCTCTGAGCTGATTTTGATGAAACTTTGTGTACGGGTAGAGTACAAGGAACAGGGACCTAGCTCAAGTATCATATAGTACTTGAGCTAGCTTGAGCTATACTTGAACCTTGAACACTATCTTATTTTGAAAGAAACTACAATGAAAGACAAGTCGACCGTGTGAGCTAAGAAGCTTCAGTGTCATACGCAGTTTAAATTCTGTAGCAAAAAGATAACGTTTTTCTGTGTCTAATATAATATGTCAAATTCTGTGAGGATTACAACTTGCTAGAGTTTATATAGTACAAGCTGTTGCCCGCGGCTTCGCCCGCGTGAGTTTCGCTTAGATAAAAATCTTTTTGTGTTCCAATCTGTAATAACCTAAAGTCCAGTTCTCAAAATTTCAGCTATTTGGTTATCCAGTTTTCCGCGGGAATATATTAGGTACTCGTAGTACAGTCGCGGTGTTAAAATGCATCAGAAGTGATATTTCATTCAATAAACGATCTTCGTCTGCTCATTATCTACAATTTCCCGCATACCACCACTCCCATCTCGAGTCCCTTTTTGTCCTATTCCGTGTCCTCTCCATTTATACGTCAATAGAAAATGCTCATTAGATTGATAAACTTTTGCAAAGGTACCATTTCCATATTTCTTATAGTTTAGCTGTTTTGTTATGGTTCTTCATCAGGTGTTCCAGTTTTCAAAATGAATTATAGCCTATATGTTGCCCAGGCTTAATAGCTATGCAACAAAAAAAGTTTCATTCAAATCCATCCAGTAGTTTTTGCGTGAAACGCGTACATACATACAGACAGACAAAAAATTCCAAAAAAATTTTTTCGCTTTCTTTTATTCTTTTTAAGTGTCCCTCTATCCATTTAAGTCAAAAATACTAAATGTACTGACAAAATATTTTTACTGTTTTATTATATGTATAGATTTGGGATTACGTACCAATTGTGAACATTCCAGCAGCATCAGGCATCCACTGATTTGATGAAACAAATAGTATATAGCGACATTGAACCCTACGGTGTCGGAAACGTTTGCACAGTGCCTGAGAATAGAACAAACGAGTATGTTGGAAAAAATCACAGATGTCGTTCATTACACGACCTTCGAGGTACAGTCAATAGCCTTAAGAGGTAAGTGCAGTGCATATCTCGAAGACCTTATTGCCTAGCCTTTAAGATCATATTTCTTTGCAGATTTTGGATGCACTTTTATCTTATGACCATTAAAAATAAACTCAACAAAATAATAAATACCACAGACATCTCAAAATAGATAGATATATAAATGGCATAGCCGCTGACTTCAGCACCGGGAAGAATTGCGGAAATCTGAAACTTGCACAATAGGTACCTTTTAAAATTGTTCTTACTTATGTAGGGTTGCCAGGCGTTCGGATAAAGCCGGACATAGGTAGGCTTTTAGATTGCGTGTCCGGCCAAAATAAACGGTGTCCGGCCTGTCCGGCTTTTGTTAGGCTTTTCGGTATATTAGTTTGTTGGGCTTTTTACATTTCGCAAACGTGCGAGCGCTGTACCGCAAGTCTCAAACTTTACGTCTGATCAATCATATAATCGCTTGAAATTGAGATAATCGCTTGCAATAACTTACTTTCTTTTCGTGGCAATTTTCTTGAGGCGATATAATATGCAAAATCCTTAACTATCACATCAATAATGAACCAAAATATCATATTAACAAACTATAAACACCAATTTCACCGTTTTTAATAAAAAATAGAGGCCGCAAAGATTTTATCGAGCATTCATAACCATATTTGTAAGTCTGTCCAATGTCAATTTAGGCATCTACGGTTATAGCTAACAATACAATCGACGAATTCTATCGGCCTCATATGAGCCGCCGATAACTGTAACCACAATTGCGATACAAGTAAATTCATAGTATTTTGATACTTTCACGTGTTTTGGATTAGTTTTTATTTCATTTTATTGTTTTCTTGATTATTTGACACTTATAACATCATCTTAATGCACATTTCCATGAAATTTTAACAAATTTTTAAATTACGATGTTAGTACTAGATGACAGCACTGATGAGCACTGTAAGTATTTCCTTAAATCGCCCCGCGCGGCATTCGATTATCTCCTTCCAACTGGCGGTTTGGGTTGCGACCAGCCAATTACAAGAGAGAATCTGTTCGCTCGCGCCGTTGCACAGTTAACCATACCGAATAATATTGTTCGCTAACTTAACTTTACCGGACTAGCAAGTTATACTGTTTTCGTTATGGTAAACATTGGATTCTAGTTAAAGATAGCTCTAACCACGTTTGGGACGAGAAAAGTTACCATTCTAAAAATGTTTGCCAATTATGGGGAAATGGGGAAATTACCCTAAGCGATTTTATGAGTGCAATATTGTACCTCTGTTTTTATTATTACCTAACAATATTATTTAACTTTGCTATAATGAGTGTTGGTTTAATTTTAATGCTGATTTATTTAAAAAAAAAACGGGCGTATTAGTTTTAGTTTCTTTTTCTTGGTAATACTTACGGTGAATAGTAAAAGTTTTAAAAAGTGTTGGTTTAATTTTTATGCTCATCTATTAAAAAAAACGGCCGTATTTGTTTTAGTTTCTTTTTCTTGGTAATAATACGGTGAATACTAGAAGTTTAAAAAAAATCACAAATACTGATGGTATTTTATTATGGACATAGGCATTATATTATTCCGTCCGTACAATAAAATTTTACATAGGTAGTAATGGAATTTGCAAATTACCTGCGAAAAAAGTTTTATGTTACAACAACTTAAGTTTTTCTTAGGGTAGGCAAATGGTGTTCTCTGATGACTCTTTATGAACGCTGTGCAATGAAACCATGCTTACTGCAAAAGTGCGTGCATGTACTTTGTCCGATTTAAATGTACCTAAATCATAGAGATGAAGAATCAATAAAAAAACAATTTTTATTTCAGTGCATCGTTTGATATTAAAATCAAATCGAACAAATCGGTGCATTGATATAAAAGAACGACTTCTATTCTAATATATCAACGTCTTAAATCTGAGTGAGTGACATAGACTAAGTAAACAAGCTAATTATTATTAAAAAATAAAAACACGATCGACAACTCACATAGCCTATGTCACTCGGAGAAATGCGAGGAAATATGTTTAGCTGTTCAGGACTTATGGTGGAATAAAGAAACTTACATACATACATACTTACATACGTGAACCCTGAAAACATAACACTCCTGTTTTGGTCAGTCGTGTAAAAAGAATAGACCCGGCATAACAATCTATATACAAACAGTAGTTATGCGGTCGGTCGCCATGTTTTGTCACTATTATTAGTACGCGCAGGCGGCCATCTTTGTGCCAAATTCTTTGTTAGCGCCGGCTTTATATGTGCACGATTTTTTGTAGGTATGTCATCATGCATATCTTTTCTTTTTCTTTCGTCTGAGGTGAATGAGCATTAAGTTCTCGTATTTTCTTTTTACTATTATATTTGACAGTAGGTACTTACTACATTTTGCTATATAAATTAAGACGCAAAAATTCTATTTTTCGTTACGTCGATTTCAGAACATAGTTTAGTAAAATAATTTTCAATTACTGGCAACATTAGGACAAATGACACTTCTTGTCACTCTAAATAATATTGCTATCGTTTATCGCTAGAGCTATTGTATATCGGTTAAAATAAGATCCCGACTTGCATTTTGCGCTAAAGTAAGGTCATTGGCGTTTCACCAACGAAATCTCAGTAAAATCAAGTGTATATTTGTAGAGACTTCCACTGCTGAGCGTGGCCGAGCGCAGGCGACGAGAGTCGGGGGTCGCCCGCCACCCCCCCCTGCGCTCTATCGGTATTACCAAAAAAAGCTTGATTGAGACAAAATCCTCAATCCTTCCAAATGTCCGGCCAAACTGGCTGGTCTGTCCGGCTATTTGGTTTGGCGACGTGGCAACCCTATACGTATGTATGTTTAATCAAGCTATACCTACGTATATCTTGATTTCACTCAAATAATAACAAAGTGATCTTATAAGGGTTCCGTTTTTGCCTTTTGAGCTACGGAACCCTAAAAATGATCTTTATGTCCATTGATTAAGTAGTATTTTAGACACTGGATATATTTTGAAGGTTTGGTCAGGTAACCCAAACTTGCGGTCACGAAATTGAGCGCCAATGTCCCTTGTTACCCAGTTAGCCCCAAAGTTAGTTCGAAACTTGTGTTATGGGAACGATACCATATTTTACAACAACATATACCTATACGTATCTAGACCTGACCGGGGATTGAACCCGCGTCACCTCCGGTGTGGCAGTCCGGCGTGTCAACTTTTAGGCCACAGAGGTCGTAAAAAAAGTAACGGAACTCTCCAACTCACCTTAGAATAAATTGATGATGCTTCACGATTTCTTTCAATTTAGCCGATACCTCTATCTCTTCCTCGTTTGTGTATTGCAATCCTGGTTCTCTAACATTCGATCCGTTCCCCTTGAATCCAGGAGATGGGAAATATTGAAGATTGTATTTCAGTATTTTTAAATGTCCCCATAAGTGGAATACCAGTAGAGCAACGATCAAATCGTAGAAAAGAAAGATGATGGCACACAAAGCGCAAGAGTACCAGTTGAATATGAATATGACCATAAAACCATTAAAATTGTGCTGATAGTCGAAGGGCAGTTGAAAATAGACGGAGTGTTGGTACGTCATGTTGGCGGGAGGATGCCGACTGAACCCTCCATTGGAAATGTTATTCATAAGGGGACTGAGGTTGAAAAAAGTAAATAAAAACACCACAAATACGAATGTGTATAGAGTGAAGAAATGACATAATTTGTGGATGGACAGATTTACCTGCAAAAAAGGCAAATATAGCATATTGTTTTAAACAGGGTGAATTCTAATACTTTGGAATGCTGTCTACTGATGAAAGTACTGATAAATACCAGCAACTTTTTGTATGGGACTGACTATAGCCGAACGGGAAAAAAATCAGCTGTTCCATACTTTTACCAAATTAATTTTGAATTTGGTACCGGTAATATAATAAGCCCTGCTAAAAAGTGTAAAACAAAGAATATGCCTTCTATCTCATTCAACCACGGCTTTCACTGTTTCATATTTTATTTACACACGACACGATTGTGTACCTTCACAGGAGCAAGTGTTTTTATTATTACATTGACGAAATAAATAAATAAATTCCCGCTAATTTATTGTGCCTATGTATCTGTTATATCGAGAAATAAGAGAACTGTAAAATTTAAAGTTTCTACGATAAATTATTTAACATACCTTCTTTGAATATTCAGATTCGTTCCTTTGGTGGAATAGATGAATTTCCGTAATAAAATCAAGGACCATTTGGTCATACTTTTTTGAGAACAGAGTAATAAACCTCATCTATAATAGAACAAATGCAAGTATAATTAATAGGGTATAAGTCAATGTTCTTGGCTGCGGACTTTTTGACAGGTTTAAGAATTTAAATTATTAACAATAGTAAATTCCGGGCAAAGGCTAGTGTTGGAATAAAGAATTTCAATTTACTTACGACACACACGCCTGTCATAAGAACGGTAATATACGTTTCGACCAACTCAAAAAAGGGTATATTCTTCGCGTTGTTCCTTATGTAAAGCGCTCCTGCCGTGAAGTTATGGAAACATATGATGACGTTCCACAATTGGTATTTAAGTCGGAATCTCTCGCGTTCTCCCAACGCCTTCCCCGGCCATCCTCCGATCAGCATCAGAGCTATGCGGACATTTTTCATGTACTTCAAGTCCTGTGGCCGCTGGACACCTCTGCAACAACTCAACTCTGTAAGCTTATTAATATCCACAAGCTTATATTGAGCTTTACCTGTGTATGTATATTTGTTTCATTTTTTTTATGTAAAATATTTTGTACTTAGACAATATTATTATGCTAAAAAAATTCTGCGAAAATCAGGCGCTGTGATGAAAGAATAAAAATCATAATAATATTTATTTTGGATTTTTTGGGCATCTCAGATGCAATATTAGTACTAAAGTACTCTCATATAGAAATAAGATATGGTGAAAAAATTCCATGCGAGCAGGACTTGAACCCGCGACCAGGTCTTTATACGACCTTGCTCTTCCAACTGAGCTATCGCATTTCAATCCTGCACATCGAAAATCTTCACCATATCCAATTTCTATTGAAACGCATTAGGCATGCGTAACCTAATAATAAAAACCTAATAATAATAATAAAAATGGCTTACATAAGATCGCTACCGTCACTGAAAATGGCCATGTTCTCACGGACGCTGTTTCTTTTCTAATGCTTATTATAGGACACTATAAACAATAATTTTCCTTTTGATGAAAGTACACGTAATCATATCATTATTAAATTATAAATGTCTAATTAGAAGGACAAGCAAAGTTCTCATAATATTAACAATCAACATTATGAAACAAGTGCGCAAAGTTGGTCACTACGCACAAGAGGCAATAAAATCGAGCAATCGATAATTAAGCCGAGTGTGAGTAATGACCAAATGCACACGTCTTTCATACGACGTTTTTCAACACACTTGCGAGTAAAAAAAAAATCATGTGGTCCTAACATCTAATTATCGGAAAATGATTGCGCATTGGGGAGGCTTATACCCAGCAGTGGGTAGCAGAAAGCTGACGATGATGATGATTGCGCATTTTGTCATTCCTCCACTTTATAAAACATTCGTATGCCGCCAAATACGTATGTTTTGATTTTGGAGGCAATAAACTATGCAATATATATAGCGCGCTCCATCGCTCTGGGTGACCTTGAGCTTTCTTATGAGGCCCATAGTTAGCGACCACATCTCTGTTCCGTATGTCATTATTGGCAACACACACTGGTCAAAGACCTTAGTCTTGAGACACTGCGGTATTTTGGACGGGAAGATATCGCGAAGCTTCCCGAACGCTACCCTGCCGAGTTAGATTCGACTGTTGACCTCTTTCTCAAAGTTGGACTTACCTAACTGAACTGTTTGTCCCAGGTATACATAATTGTCAACCACTTCGAGTGTAGAGTCTCCAACCTTTAGAGGATTGGATGCGACATGGATATTAAACATAATTTTCGTCTTGTCCATGTTCATTTTTAGACCCACTTGTTGAGAGGCTCTACAGAGGCCATCGAGCATTATGCCTAGGTCTTCTAAGGTCTCAGCCATGACTACGATATCGTCAGCGAATCGAAGGTGAGTGATGTACTCGCCGTTGATATTGATACTGAATCCGCTCCAGTCCAGAAGCTTGAAAACATCTTCCAGGGCGGCGGTTAACAGTTTCGGACATATCACGTCTCCCTGTCTCACCCCTCGCTGCAACTAGATAGGTTTCGAGCCTTGATTCTGGAGACGGACCAACATGGTGGGTTTTCGTACAAACACTTCAGCGCTTCGATATATCGGTAGTCAATTTGGCACCGTTGGAGAGACTGTAGCACAGCCCAAGTCTCGATCGAATCGAAGGCTTTCTCGTAGTCCACAAACGCCAAGCATAATGGCTGATTATACTCCTCAGTCTTCTGTATAATCTGTCGCAGCGTATGTAAGTGGTCTACGGTATTAAAGCCTTTTCGGAAACCGGCTTGTTCGGGAGGCTGGAAGTCGTCAAACCTGCGAGCGAGACGATTCGTAATTACTCTCGAAAACAGTTTGTAGACATGGCTCAGAAGTGAGATAGGCCTATAATTCTTCAATAAGGTTTTGTCGCCTTTTTTGAAGAAAAGAACCACCACACTTCCGTGCCATGCCGTAGGCGTTTGTCCCTCGAGTATGACGGAATCTAATAGCTTCTGAAGAGCTTTTAATACCGGCGTTCAACCTTCTTTCAGAACTCAGCCGTGATTCCATCATCACCCGGTGCTTTATTGTTTTTTAACATTTTGAGAGCCATTATAATCTCGTATAGGCTGACGTCCGGGATATCTTCGGTGTAGTGGTTCAATCTGGCTCTTGGATCTTTAGCCAGATTACTGACAGGTGCGCGTGCGCTGGTGTATAATTGTCCGTAGAACTTCTCAACCTCTTCCAACAGCTCCGGCTTCGACGAAATGATTCTGCCATCCTCAGTCTTCCGCTTGGTCAGTTGGCTTTGACCAACAGACAGATCCCTTGCAAAAACTTTTGAGTCTTTATTGCGCTTAATCGCCTCTTCAATACGGTCAGTATTGAATTGGCGTAAATCGCGAGTTAGCGACTTGGAGATCTGTCTGTTTAGACGTCGATACTGAGCAGCATCGTCAGAAGACTGCAGAACCAAGTTTCGTCTTTCTTCCATGAGTTTGTTAATGGGGTCCAAGATCTTTTTGGTTCCTTTTGAATGGCGGGTTTTAAAGGCCTTAGACCCAGCTGTTTGGACAATTTGCACGAACCTGTCATTATAATCGTCTAGATTTTCACAGTCTCCCAGGCATTTGAAGCGATTCTGCAACTCGAGCTGAGAGCTCTCGGGGTTTTGGAGCTGGATAGGCGCTGGTCTGAGCGTAGACTTCAGCGTTGAGTTTTGTTCTAAGATTCAATGTGCCTCTTACCATTCGGTGATCGCTTCCTGTTTTTACGGCATTGATCACAGAGACATCATTGAATATTTGCCTCTTCGTCGACAAGATGAAGTCAATCTCATTTTTTAAAACGCCATTAGGATGCAACCATGTCCACTTTCGCTGCTTTGGCTGTTTGAAGAAGGATTTCATCATAAGGAGGCCCTCCTTCTCCATAAAGCCGGCCAGCTGATGACCACGTGCATTCCTCCTTCCATGTCCAAAATTCCCCACTCTCAGCTCATCATCGCTTCGTTTGCCAATTTCGCGTTTAAGTCCCCCATCACAACGGTATAGTGGGCCTGGGTGCTATGTATGGCTCTAGAAATATCCTTATACATAGTCTCCACCGCGTCGTCGGAGTAATCTGAGGGCGCGGTGCGTATACTTGTATTTTCAACACACTTGCTCGTAAAGTGGGTCTTATTACATCGAATTTAGGCCCTGAATGCCATATAGTACGAAGGTATTACGAATATATTATGGAGGTGTTTGGAAATAAAAATTACCATACTGCGCTATACAAAAGATAGAAAACTAATGCGTGTAATGAATTCCACAAAGCATTTTTAATTTAGCCGCATAATACATATAAAATCAAATAGGGAAAATAACAACAGTTTTAAAATAAGCAAAGATAATGGTTTTTTATACAGCCAAGCACTGGCTGTATGGCGATATACCATCCGCAGCATGCACCGCGCACTCCCTGCGCACGGCGTGGGGCGGCGGGCGGCGGCACGCGAATAAAAAACAAGATATAAATATATCTTGTTGTATTTGTTAGGTACATTTTCCGATTTCGATTAAATATTTAATATAATGTCGACTAGTATGGAAGAATATGTAAATTTAACTCCACCTGAAATCATTAACGAGGCGCGTAATGCAAGTAATAGTTTATTGCCTCCAAAATCAAACGTAAGTATTTGGCGGCATACGAATGTTTTATAAAGTGGAGGAATGACAAAAGGGCGCAATCGTTTTCCGATAATTAGATGTTAGGACCATATTTTTTTTTTACTCACAAGTGTGTTGAAAAACGTCGTACGATACACGTGTGCATTTGGTCATTACGCACACTCGGCTTTATTAGCGCGCTCGCCTTCGGCTCGCGCGTCAATATCGCCTCTTGTGCGTAATGACCAACTTTGCACACTTGTTTCGTAATGATTGAAAATACCCGTATACTTGTATTACCTTTAATATGCTAACACGAAGAAAATCGGAAAATGTACCTAACAAACACAACATAATAATATATAGGTAGTTTTGTTTTTTATTCGCGCGCCTCGCATTGGAAGCGCGCGGTGCGCGCTGCGGACGGTTATATATCCGGTTATACAGCCAGTGCTTGCTTGGCTGTATAAATCATTATCTTTGCTTATTTAAAACAGTTGTTATTTTCCCTATTTGATGTTAAATAATGCGTCTAAATTAAAATTGCTTTATGGAATTCATAACGCGAGTTAGTTACTATAGAATAAAATATTACAACAGCAGACTGTAAACCTGAATAGGTACATGTTATTATTTGGCGCGAGATCTGTCATAGTGAAAAAATATTAAACATAGAACACATTTTCTGACTTTTTTCTTTTTGGATTCTGATCGGCCAGCGCAACATTAAAGACAATATAAAAAGAGATCTAGAATAGAATAGAATCATTTATTTGCATAGATTACATTAAATTTACACAGATCTTAAGTTTAAATGTAACCAACCTGCATGCAGGCGTGCAAATGTTAATATTTATAGGTACAGTAACATCCAATTCTGCAGTCAGAATTTCTCTTACTAATTGATTAAAGAAGTGATTGCATTTAAGACCTTATGATTATGTGTTGTTTCTAAAATTCTAATGCGTGTCTAATGTCGATTGACTACAATGTTTCCGTATAGTTCCAAAGAGACGGGACTCCCATATAAAAAGTCTGACACTAATGTCAAAACGGAGGCACTACTGATAGTGATGCACTTATGCGAGGAACAGCAGGTATGAATAAGATGGAAATAATCGGCCATCAAAACGCTACCCCGTTTCATAAATAAGTTTTTGCCTTTGAAGTTGCGACCACATTCGTATGAAGCAGCTATAAAAATGAATATTTGACGGTGAATGAAAAAAAGACAGTTATTTATCACCGTTTTAGTTGCAAACTGTGTTGAAGACAAATTCACTTATTTTCTAGTGATACCTATTTATCTATTTGTGGAGTATACCTTTTTTTTTTTTTTTTGATTCGCAGGGGGAAATGCTATTTGCGCACTGAGTGTGGGACTCCTGGGCCCTAGTCGTCCCAGACTACCCACTAAAACCCCCTGCGGATGCCATCGGCCGCTTTGCAGGGACGCGCCTCGGATCTGACTAACACAAGGCGCCTCAGCGACTGGCCGGTCTCTCACCAGAGACCGGACTCACCATTTTCAGGGGCCCTCCGACACCTGGAAAGCCCCTGCCGCCGGGTGGTCCTCGCGGTCCCTTTCATCGGCCTCCCTCTGCGACATGACAGTGTCGCAGAAGGAGGCCATTGCCTCCCAAGCTCCGTCGCTCCCGAGCATCGCATTGACGACGCTTGGGAGCGACAGGTCCATCCCGCCGAGCGCAGCTGCCAAGTCGTGGCGCTGCTGGCTCCATCTGTGACACTGCTCCAGAACGTGTTGGGCAGTGTCCTGAGCCTCGCCACAATCGTGGCAGACTGGCTCGGCCTCCCTCCGGGCCACGCGATGCAGGTACTCACCGAAGCAGCCATGCCCGGTGAGCACCTGCGTCATGCGGAAGGTGAGAGGTTTTCGCCGTCTCAGCATCCACCTTTCCAGGACCCGGCGCAGGGCTCCCACTGTGCGTACACCGTACGCTGCCTGCGCCAGGTCCCCCTCCCACCTCCGCACGAGTTCCGTCTGCCCTCGCAGGCGGACCCGCCGAATGGCCTCCGGCGAGGGGCGCTCGCCGATTTCCCTCATGTTCGCCACAAAGTGGTAAACTTCGGCGAGCATCTCCGCCACCAATTCCCACGGCGGATCGCCCGCGAGGGCTGTGGCCGCGGCAAACGACACCGTACGGTACCCCCGTATCACCCTCACCGCGATCACCCTCTGCGCCTGCCGCAGCTGGCGCTTGTTGTCCGCGGCGAGGGCGTCCACCCATATGGGGGCACCGTACATCGCCATACTCCGGCACACGCCGGAGTACAGCTTTCTCACTGCGTCGCTGGGCCCACCCAGATTGGGCAGGAGTCGGCCCAGCGACGCGGCCGTCCTGACGATCCTCGGCCCCAGCTCGCGAAAGTGGGGGCCGAAGGACCATCTCCCGTCGAGGATGAGTCCCAGGTACTTCATCTGGGTACTCACCCTCAACTCCTCCTGACCCACCTGGAGGCGCGCCCCTGAGGGGGGTCCCCGCGTCCGGGCCCCACGGAAGAGGAGGACTTCGGTTTTGTCCAGACGGACCCGAAGCCCCAACCTCTCTATGCGGTCGACCAAAAGGGCAAGACCCGTTTCGGCCGACTGCGCCGCCTCTCCGAAGTTCGCACCCCGGGACGTGAAGAGAGTGTCATCCGCATAGCAGATGACACCCGTCCCGGGGGGAAGCCGGCACCGCAGGACCCAATCGTACGCGATGTCCCACAGAATAGGGCCGAGAATCGACCCCTGCGGGACACCGCACCCGACGCTCCGCCGAACCATTTGGCCCCCCCTGTCCTCATACAGGACGAAGCGCTCCTCCAAGTACGCCCCCAACAGCCTCCGCAGGTACGAGGGCACTCCGAAATACTCGAGCGCCTCTCTTATTACACCGTGCGGGATGCTGTTGAAGGCGTTGGCGACGTCGAGTGACGTCGCCAGGGTCACCTCTCCATCCCGATCCGCCTCCTCCGTCACCGACCTCAGACGCCTGAGAGCGTCGATGGTGGACCTCCCGGCCCGGAACCCGTACTGCGCGTCAGAGAGAAGCGGTCCCGGACCCTCCTCCACATGCCGAACGAGGCGCGAAGCCGCGACACTCTCCAGGGCCTTCGCAGCCTCGCTCAGCAGGACCAGAGGTCGCACCGCCGAGGCCGAGTCCAGGGGCCGGCTCCCCTTCGGAATAAGGCAGAGTCGACCCTCCTTCCATAACTTCGGGAACTGCCCCGCAGGCAGCGGTTGAGCAGTTCCCGAAACCTTTCCCCGAGGTGCACGAGAATCAGCGCGAGCACTTTCCCGTGCACCCCGTCTGGACCCGGTGCCCTCTTCTTCGTTCGGAGGCGGTCGAGCACCGCCTCCATTTCGACGTCGGTGACGGGGGGCGGATCGGCCACCACCTCACCTCCCTCCACTCTCTCCACTCCGTCAGGCGGCTGTCGGGCCATTCTCGGCGGGGAGAACCCCCGCGGATTGCCGGGGAACAGGTCCCCGACGATTTCCTCCAGCAGAGCTGGCTGAAGGGTTTCCGTCAACGGAGCCGCCTGTGGACGCAATTTGTCTCGCGCCCATCTGTACGGGCGGCCCCACGGGTCTCTTTCTAGACCCTTCACCAGCTCCTCGAGGGCCTCGTCTTTGGCCCGACTGATGGCCAGCTGTAGCTCCGTCCGCTTTTCGACGTACACCGCATACAGCTGGTCATCCCTCTCCTCGTCCCGGGGGCTGCGCAGCCTGCTCCGACCGTACGCCCTCCGGGCCGCGTTGCAGGCGACGCGAAGGGCGGCAAACTCCGCCGACGACCAATAGACCGCCCGCCTGGGGGGCGCTCGGCCTACGCTAGGCATGGCCGCCCGGCACACCGCTGTGAAAGCGTCGCCGAAACGGCCAGCCGCTTCGTCCACCCCCATTCCGGCCAGAGGCGGGAGGCTCCAGCGGCCGACGATGGCCGCCTCCTCCGCCAGTTCCACGTCGAGCCGCGTGAGGGCCCAGCGCGGGAACTGACTGCGCGCCCGGGACGACGACGCCGCCTGACTATCGGGGGCAGCAGACACCTCGAACCGGATATACCGGTGGTCCGAGAGTGTCTCCACCCCCACTTCGACCCTCCAGTCCGTCACCAGGCGCGCGGCAGCGGGAGCGGCGAACGTTAGGTCCACCACCGACCCACCCGTCCGCCGCACGCACGTCTGGACTGTGCCCCTATTTAGGAGAGACAGTCCCGCGGCCAGCGCCCATTCTTCCACCTTGCGCCCCTTGGGCTCGGTGGCCGGGTTCCCCCACGCCGTGGATTTGGCGTTGAAGTCACCGGCCACGAGGACCTTCAGGGGCGCCAGCCGCCTTATCTCCGGCACCAGAGCGTCCAGAAACTGCTCCAGGGCCGGCAGATCCCGGTTCGGGGAGAAGTAGACCCCAACTATGGCGTACTCTCCCCGAACCACCACCACGAACCCGCTGCCTCTCTTCTTGACCGCTAGGGGAGGGGCGGCGCCAGCCTTGGCCACGATAGCCACGGAGCCATCGAGGTCCCCAGCCCTGTGGGACAGGGAGGGAACCGCGTACGGCTCCGAAGCCACCGCGACGTCAACGTCCCACTGCGCCATGGATTGCAGGAGGAGATCCTGCGATCCGGCGCAGTGGTTGAGGTTGGCCTGGAGGAATCCAACCATTACTCCTCCATTTGGCCGACTGGCGCCTCCTGTTGTCGGGCCCCTCGCGGAGGAGGGGACAGCCCTTTGCCACGGACCGGCGGGGGGTTACATGACCTGCCCCCCATCACGTGATCCGCCGGTTTTCCAGCGGCACTACACACCGCACAGCGGGGCTCGGCTGTGCAGGAAGCGGACAAATGCCCCGCCTCCCCGCACCTGTAGCAGAGCTGGCTGCGGTCCGCCTGCGAGGGGCACAACGCTGCCGTATGCCCATTCCCCATGCACTTATAACAGTGCATGGGACGCGCCTCCAAGTGCCGGAGCTGCGCGCGACCCCAGCCCACACTGATGCTGCCCAACTCGAGCAGCTTCTTTGCCGCCGCCACCGGGCAGCGCATCAGGGCAGAGCGAGAGCCCCGCCAGTCTGGGCGGACCTCGCCTACCCAGACCTGGTCTTCGTCGCAGCCTCCAGCTCTGGCGACCGCAGCCCTGACCCGCTGCGTGGTAGCCGTGTCGTTCAGGCCCGTCACGCGGAAATCCGCTGACTTGACGGGCCTGGATACCTCCGCGACGCCGGCCAGCGCCACCCTCAGGGCCGACGCCAGCGCATCGGCCTTGTCCGCGCTGGAGGAGCCTGGGACCTCGATGAGCCTCGCCCCGGTCGCACTTGGGCGAATCCGGAGCGAGCCGATGCCCAGTTCCTCCAAGCTGACCTCCTGCTCGGCCGTGAGAAGGGCGGAGGCGTATGTGGCCCCGTTCTGCGCTGCCTCCGGCTGTATCTTGAGCATTACAGCCGAGGAGCTGGGGGCCGACAACTTCTTCGCCTTCTTCTTTCCAGGGGCCGTGGACGCCGCCGGGGGCGCCTTGCGCCCGGTTGCGGGGGCCGCCGCGGATGCCGCTGGGGGTGCTGCTGTCGGCGCTGCTGTGGGTGCCGCCGTGGGCTTGGGCCGGGACTTTTTGCCCACGCCCTTGCCCTTGCCTCCCTTCCCTCTGACCTCAACCCAGGGGAGCTCTGGGCAGGCGTCGGCGCTGACTGCGTCCGCTGAGGTCGACGGCCCAAAGGGACCCCACTCCGTCGACCTCTCAGCCGCTCTCTTCTGCCCTGGGGCCGGGCGCGCTGGCGCCCGGACCTCCATCTCCTCCGTCTCGGGCTGCTCAGGCCGCGCAGGCCGCGACGGAACTTGAGCCGGAGGCCTTCTCGATGGCCGCCCTCGCGGCCCTTGCCACCTCTGAGTTGTCACCCGCCAGCGGTGGGCGGGTGGCCCTGCAAGGCGGATGAGGATCCTGTCCTGCGAGGCGGCTGTCCACAACCCTTTCCACCATCCTCTCCATGGAGGCCTCCAGCCTATCCACCAGATCCTTCTCCGTTGGGGGAGCTGTGTGCCTTCCGGCATTCCGCGCGGCCTGCAGGACCTCGCGGCGGGCCTCCTCATAACCCTGACGGAGCGCAGCGGCCTCCGCCTTCATGTTGGCCACCTCTCTTTGGAGGCGGCCATTATCGGCTTTGAGCCGCCGTATTTCATCGGTCTCGCTGCGCCCCACCAGGGTGTCAACGATGTCCTTGACATCAGAGGAGGCCCGTACTATCTTAGAGCAGTAGCCCCCCTTGAGGGCAGAGGACTTCCGGACGAGGCCGGTAATTACATTCAGCCTCTCCACCGCGGTGCTCAGGAGACTTTCGGCCCCCATCGCACCAAAGTCCGCCACCTCAATGGGGGCCACTTCCACCACACACACACTTCCACTCTCAACCGGGGGTCCTCCCCTCCGGAAGGCCCGAGCTTCCAGAGTGGACGAGAAGGAGGTCTTGTGGAGTATACCTTACCAACACTTGACAATGCAGACCAATAAAAATATTATGGAAACAAAGCGAAATTCATATAGTATTGCTTTGCATGATAGTGGTAGCAAAATAACCTCAATTCCTAATGAAAGTATTTTTAAATTAATAAATAGTTTTCATAATTACTATGTGTAGGTATGTAATGTTTTGTGATCGAACATAAAGTCATAATATATAATGTTTAATGTATTGACATTGCATATATTGAATAATTTTGCTTTGCAAAAGTGATAGCCTTGAAATTAAATGGAAAAATATGAAGTAATTAAATATTATAATATTATTTTAGTGGAGGACACGTTGGGCGTAGCGATTTGCTGACGCAGCCTTGCAGCAAAGCAGAAGACCGACTATTATCTCTGAGCAGCAGCAACAATAATGTTGGAAGAATATGAAGGCTATGGTTTTACCTACCAGGCGTTTTGCTGATCTATTTGATGTTTAGTTTAGTTTTCTACTGTTCGTCGTGCACTTCAAGCTTCAAAAAATTGGATAATTTATTTCGTTTCCCGAAATAAATATCATCCCTGCCCAGCGCAGTCTCCTGACCTCAACACCATAGAAAATCTATGGGGCCTGATGGTGCATAGGAGGCAAGCAAGGAAGAATCAGTTTCTCACTGTATGAAAGTTTAGGACAGCTTTATTGTGATTGAAATGTGTGTAGAAAAACAGTAACGGGACCTATACAAAATAGTGTAGTGATTTGTGTTCAAAATGAATTAGTGAGTTCATTAATTAAGTAGGTATATTCCAATTATCTTTTTTCTATTATTAGGTAATATCAAATCAGGTTTTATTAACGTATATTACTCGTATACCATTATTTAAATTATTTTTATACTTATTACTTGTTTTTGTATAAAGAATACGAGGTTATGTTTCGTAAAAAAATATATTCTATATAAATTGTTAAATGTTGAGGTATAGTTTCAATCTTCTTTTCGTAATGAAAACGAATACTTAAGCTATAACCTCAATATTTACTAACAAAGAGCGAAGGTAAAATAGAGTAATAAGTAAAATAAATAAACAGATACTTAGCTTACTGCAGATGCTTATTTTTTAAGTTCATTTTAGGGTTTTTATTTTGTAATTAGGTAGGGAATAGATTAAAATATAAGTTTTGAATTTGCACAGAAGTTTATAATAATAAATTATACATAAGTATAATAAACCTATATATTTACACGAATAAATAGCTGTTATGATTTTTGTGCATTTTTATTTTATAACAAATATATATAAACCACATTACTTGCATTATATAAAATTACTCTGAACTTAAGAATTGGGTATAATATGAAAAATAAAATTTCGGACTGTGACTCGAACTTGGACCTATATTAACTACAGTCTATCCGACTACCGATTAGACTAGCAGATGCATTAGCTTGTGGTGAAATTAACAATTGGTTACGTGTAGCTGTACTCACCATTATTAGTTTGCTTTACAATAAACTATACGTATTGTTTATTATACTTCTGTCTCATACTCGATGGTGTCAGAATTCTTAATACTTAGTACACCGTGAATTTGATAGATGGCAGCACGTAGGCAGCATGAGCACGCAGCAGAGTTGTGTCTTGGTGTTGGTGGGTAATATGATAATTAGCTTAGGGTGAGTAATGTTCTTATTGTAATTATACGTCCGTAATATGGACGTTACGCACACAATGAAGGACTGCGCGCCTGCAAGGCAATACGATCTTTAAGGTATGACTCCACTTTTGACGTTTGACTGTACATACACTAAAATTATATTCTAAATTTAATTAAATAACAATAATTATATTTATATTACAAAAAAAAAATCAAAAATTAATAGTAACGAAATGTCAGAGAGAATAATAGTCATATAGCTAGTTGACTTAATGTTTACCGTCCATATACTCTATAATGCTATAAAACCTTTTATCAAACAACCATTCTGTCAATACTTTTTTGAACTTTTTTATATCTAACTTAATAAATCGTATCTTATCTTTCTTATTTTAATTTTTTTTTTACTTATTTTTTTTTCTATTTTTTCTATACTTACTTACATCTATACATATAATAAAATAGTAAAAATATTTTGTCTGTACATTTAGTATTTTTGACTGAAATGGATAGAGGGACACTTAAAAAGAATAATAGAAAGCAAAAATATTTTTTTGGAATTTCTTGTCTGTCTGTCTATCTGTCTGTCTGTCAGTATGTATGATCACGCTAATCTCCGAAAGTACTAAACCGATTTGAATGAAACTTTTTTTGTTGTATAGCTATTAAGCCTGGGCATCATTTAGGCTATAATTTATTTTGAAAACTCTAACACCTGATGAAGAACCAAAACAGAACATTTAAACTATGGAGAAATATGGACATGGTGCCTTAACAAAAGTCGTTCAATCTGATGAGCATTTTCTGTTGACGTATAAAAATCGAAGATCAGGATCATCTGATGAAGAATTCCAAGAGACCAGCTACAGTATACATTATCAGTGTATGATTGGAATCTCCATTTAAGTATAAAATACTTGTGTTTGGAGATAGTATAACATATAGAGTATAACATATATGGAAATGGCGCCTTAGTAAAAGTAGTTCAACCTGATGAGCATTTTCTGCTGACGTATAGAAATTGAAGATCTGGAACATCTGATGGAAAGCTCCAAGAGAGATTTTTCATCTAAGTGAAACTCACGCGGGCGAAGCCGCGGGCGACAGCTAGTCTTTACATTTAATCTATAGTACATATAATTGAACAGCAAAAATATTTTGTCTGTACATTAAGTATTTTTGACTGAAATGGATAGAGGGACACTTAAAAAGAATAATAGAAAGCAAAAATATTTTTTTCTAATTTCTTGTCTGTCTGTCTGTCTGTCTGTATGTATATTCGCTTTTCACGCAAAAACTATTGGACGGATTTGAATGAAACTTTTTTGTTGTATCGCTATTAAGCCTGGGCAACATATAGGCAATAATTTGATTTTGAAAACTGGAACACCTGATGAAGAATCATTACAGAACAGCTAAACTATAAGAAGTATGGAAATGGTACCTTTGCAAAAGTTTATCAATTCGACGAGCATTTTCTGCTAACGTATTAAAATCGAAGATCAGGATCACCTGATGAAGAACTCCAAGAGACCAGCTACACATTACATAATATGTAATAGTGTACCTAGCGTCATTTCCATATATATATTATATGGAATATATATATTATATGGAAATGGCGCCTTAGCAAAAGTCGCTCAACCTTGTGAGCATTTTCTACTGACGTACCTTTAATCTAGAACATCTGTTCCCATTCATCAACATATATTCCCGCGGGACACGGGATAACCAAATGGCTGAAATTTTGAGTACTGGAGTTTAGCTTACTACAGTTTGGAACACATAAAGATTTTTCATCTAAGCGAATCTACTAAGCAACAGCTAGTAAAAAATATATTTGATAAGATTGAGAATAATTAATACTTACAATAGAGGTACCTACCTTGCAAATGTATTTGCACACGTGTTCGTTGTAGCAAAATACCAAAAAGGTAAAATACCAAATATTCATTCACTGAATGATTATTTGGTATTTTAATAAACATATCGACCGAAAACGTGTCGATTTACTCTTTGAAAAAGATTGAGTAATGATATCGCAAATTAAAAGTAGCTAGAACGAAGTCTTCGGACGATTTAGGGGACGATGAATGAATTAATGTACTTCTTTGGATTCATTTATTTGCATTTCACCCATTACCAACTCAATGGATTTTTAGACGAGAAAATACATAACAATATACCTAATATACATAGATTAGTTTCGTAATACATAATTTGTCTCTATTTTGCGGTCATCGCCTGTAAAATAATAAAATACGAGATGGTTGTTTTAAAAACCTGAAACAAGGAAAAAGCTTGGTGATGACGTGGAAACTAAGACAAGTATATAATCATTTGAAAAACCTAAAAACCCGCCTGCATGAAAAGACAAGCTGAAAAGATGAAAGCTTTTGCCGCGGTTTCACCCGCGTGAATTTCCCACGAGAACAGTGCCCCGGGGCGCAGCTAGTAAATACATAAAAGATCTCGCCCCCGCCCCTCACCTCTCACACACCTCACAGCGTCTAGGTGTTCGATGAACCTGGCCTGGACCAATCACAGCGAAGCTAGTGATGTCCAGCGTTATGCAATAGGGATGAGGGATGTACCCTTAAAATAAATCATCGATTTTCTCGTCTAACAATATAGAGGTTGCAGTATTACCGTGGCCATGGTAAGCACGCCGACCTCCACCAGCCCCATCGCCTTCAGCCCCAGGGGGACCTGAGTCCTCATCAGCAGGATCAGTACCACGCGTTGGTTCTTCACCTTCATGCACTCCCAAGGCATGTTGTATACAGCTTGGATCAGGGGATCAGTCTAAAAATATAAAAAAAAAATCTTTCTGTGCTGTGGAGGGTATAACTTTGATGATGCGGAACATGATTCATTTATTTATTTTTTCATTTCTCTATTTTAAATATTAAATAATTGGTCAAGTGCATGTCGGGCCAAGCGCAATGGGTTATCCATATTTAGGGTTCCAAAGGTGCCAAGCGTGTACAAACCAATTTAATGCTAAAATTTGTTCCTACGAATATTTTCATACTAAAAACGATTTTGAAAGTTTATCGTCTATTACTCGGTACCTAAAGTGTAAAGCCTAAATAACCGTGATAATTCTCCCGATCCTTAAATTTATTACGTTTGCTACGGTCTATTATCGTACGTATTCAAAGAAACTAATAGAAGCTAGTTCAATTTATTTGAATTTATTTGCCTCTACCTATATATATATACATATTAATTTGCAAGAAATAATTGATATATTAAGACCAAATCTCACCATTTTCCTCAGTAGTTCAAATATAACTGAAATTTGTACCAAATTTTTTATATAACCCAAAGTTAAAGAACCGAAGCGGATGAGAGCTTTGGGATCCTGTAATTGTAAATAAAATTAATTTACCAAGTAAAAACCGTATCCAACTATAATTCTTATAAATAATATATAACAATAGTTGTTTCCAGTTGTATAGTGGTTTGCCATTGCACAACTTCTCTATGATGTTTTCCTTCACTGGAGTCAAGTGGTGGTCGATGAAAACTAACATAGGTACATGAGTCAGATTGATATACAAACTCTTTACATGTAGCACGGGCAGGATTCGAACCCGGATCCGTTGCAGTCACAAGCGGGCGCCCTACCACTCGGCCACCACCGCACCGCTTCAACTTGAGATAGGTATCTACCTTTTATCCCAAAGTCACCACGGAAGAGAAGCAATCCACAAATTTGCACTTTGAAATTTTGCAGAGAGGTTATTTGTATACCAATAGCGTAATTGAGAACTAAGAACCAATTTCTGTAAAATCCACCCCTGGGGGTGACATTGGTCAGAGTTAATTCAGTGACCCAGCGAGATAAAAACGCGTCTTTTTAACAGCCCTCTGTGCAGGGCATGTGCGGAAGCAGAGGAGTCCATGAAAGACATTTTGTGTTATTGTGACTCGTTGGCAAACAAGCGACTGGACCTCCTGGGATCAGCATATCCGGCCCTGGAGGACTATAGGCACTTCGCAACAGGTGATATTCTGAAGGTCATGCAGTCCTTCTTCAGAAGTACAAAAAATTCCGGACCTCGGACCCCGCGTTTTAAGATAAGATAATACATATATCTATCAAATTCTGTGAGGATTACATTTACCTACCAATGCTGAACATTCCAGAAGCAACAGGCATCCAATGATTTGATGAAACAAATAGTACATAGCGACGTTGAATCCTACGGTGTCGGAAAGGTTTGCACAGTGCCTGGGAATTGAAAGAGTAATATGGGAAAAATTCCCACTGAGGTAAAACTATTTAAAATTCTTTTAATTTTTTCAGAGTAGAAAAGAGTTACAACAAATATCTACCAGTGGTATTAGTTTTTTATACTAGAACGGAATAAATCAAATCCTACTATTTATATAAATGCGAAAGTTTGGATGTGAGTTTCTGAGAATGTTTCTTACTCAATCACGCAAAATCTACTGGTCGGATTTCGATGAAATTTGGTATACTGGTAAAAAAATACCGGGAATAGCACATAGGATACTTTTTGTCCCGAAACTCCCACGGGTGCGAAGCACGGGGATGCAGCTAGTATAATAAAAAAAATCACTGATTTCACGCTCTACGTAACTACTAGGTATCACTAGTACATTGAAAATGAAATGAAGATTACCACAATTCTAATTACCAAATTAATGTTACAGCAAAGTTGGATCACTTGGAATCAAATACTTTGGGCGATCACTTATACATGTCAATGTTAAAAAGTATATCACCTTAGAATAAATTGATGATGCTTCACGATTTCTTTCAATTTAGCCGATACCTCTATCTCTTCCTCGTTTGTGTATTGCAATCCTGGTTCTCTAACATTCGATCCGTTCCCCTTGAATCCAGGAGATGGGAAATATTGAAGATTGTATTTCAGTATTTTCAAATGTCCCCACAAGTGGAATACTACTAGAGCAACGATCAAGTCGTAGAAAAGAAAGATAGCGCCGCACATACTGCAAGAGTACCAGTTCAGTATGAATATGACAATGAAGCCATTGAAATTGTGCTGATAGTCGAAGGGCAGTTCCAAATAGACGGCGTGTTGGTACGTCATGTTGGCGGGAGGATGCCGGCTGAACCCTCCATTGGAAATGTTATTCATAAGGGGAGTGAGGTTGAAAAAAAATACTAGAAACACCACGAAACCGTATGTGTATAGAGTGAAGAAATGACACAATTTGTGGGTGAACAGATTTACCTGAAAAAAAAAAGGCAAATATAGATAGATACTTACCTATCTAGAGGGTCAATTCGAAAACATTGAAACTTTTCTACTACTGATGAAAGGAGTGACTCCCAACCGCCCCGGCGGGCCGGCCCCGGTAACGGGGCCGTTGGATAATTTTTCTCCAACGGCCCCGGCGGGCCCGGCCACGGCGTTGACGGGGCTGTTAGAATTTTTTTCACCAACGGCCCCGATGTTTTTTTTTTTAATGAGACAGATAGCATAAAATTATCTAGTCACATAATTTTTATTTAGCCCCGTGATTAATCTTCTCTTTTTATAACTAAGCAACGGGATAATGATTTAGCCTCTAATATACTAATTCGTCTTTTTTACAACGCCTACTAAATATTTTAAAGTAAACGTCAATTAAAGATTATCAATTATTTTTACTTGTCTTTCTAATTTATAAATTGCCACCTAATTTAATAACTCATCCACAGATTTTACAACTTATCACCGTTTTATGTTTTACAGCTTCAAAACTAGCTCCTCAAAATAATATAAGTGAAACTTCAATTTTCAAAATCACATATTATATCTCAGCATGTGAAATAATAGATCATAATTCTTTTATCATGAAAATGGCCACCGACAGATTTTACAACAAGTGCACAAAACGAATCTTTTTTATCCGAGACTTTTAGCAGCCAGAGCTGAAGGCGAGGGCTGATAGTAATGTCGAGGATAAAAATCGTTTTGTTTACGAGTTATAAACTGTACTTTCCACTTCGATTGCGAGGAAATAAATCAAATTGAAGAATAATTTCTTCAATTTGATTTATTTCCTCGCAATTCAAAATAAAGATAAAGATAATAAAGATTTAAAAAATTAAGCCCCGCCGCTTAATTTTTTTAAATCGTACGACGTTGATAGCCTTGGGCTGCAGACCTATACAGCCTGCTATTAAATTAATTTTGTAATAATATTTTTCTTAAATTAATTATATAACCTACCGTTAATTTAAATTTTAATATCTTTTAAAAAACACATAAGGCGGCAAATAAAATAACAAATTCTATCTATGGACTTTTTATCGTGTTTGGCTGTATGGCTCATTTTCTTTGCCTAAATATAGATACATTTATGAGTAGATACGTAATGCCCTTGTGCACAAAATTCGATTTTGTGCAGCCTATATCCTGCACAAATAAGCACTTTCAGAGCATGAGAAGTGAAAAAAAATATATATTTATCAAAAAGAAGATAATACAGCGGCTAGTGTTTAGTACATTGGCTAATACAAGTATATATTGGCATACATACATGCATACATGTAAATGTAGGATCCAAAGACATAGAAAAAAATGTCTTACTTTTAAAATTTATTTCTGTGTTTCTTGGGTTAGCCACTTTTATATATAAAAATATATTTTACAAAAGACTTCATGACTCTTTGCTTCCTCATTGAAAAGAGGCAATTAACCAAAAAAAAAACCTAGGTAATTATTAAGAATATTTTTTATAAATTTATTACAGTGTAGCTTAATTTCTTCTATTTTTAAAATTCATTCCCTCCCAGGGCACGAACGAATTTGTATGAAACATTCTCTCTCGTGTGCCGTTCCCAAAAGGTTCACAGAAACAGCGGAAAGTTTCTTGGAAATTTCTCGGAAATATTCTCGAGAACGGAAATTTTCCTGAAAACCTAAGAAATTTCGGAAATTTTCAAGGGAAGATATTTTCGGGTACCTACAGGAAATGTCTCGGCGACACATCGCTACTCCTGTGTACTTGGTTGGGTCAAATATACACTACTTGCCAAATACCTATAAGAAATATAAATATAATTTTGTTTTATCCATTACGCACTTTACCTACGATTTTGTTACTTCACTACCGTGAAGTAAACAAACTCAGTGCTTTTTTCTTAATTCATTGACGAAATAAATGCCGGCTAATTCATTGTATCTAATACGAGTATATCGACAACGAGAAATAAGTGAACTGAATTAGATAATTTTAAAGTATCTACGATGTTATGTACATGCATACCTTTTTTGAGTATTCAGATCCGTTCCTTTGGTGGAGAAGATGAATTTCCGAAATAAAATCAAGGACCATTTTGTCATAATCTTTTGATACAAGAGTAATACATCTCGTCTATAAATAAAACAAATATAATTAATAGGTTGTACAGTATACATTAGTCAATGCAAAAGGCTTGTGTCCATCTGCGGACTTTGTGAAAATAAAGGCTAGTGTTGTACATAAAGAATTTCATTTCACTTACGAAACACACGCTAGTCATAAGAACGGTAATATACGTTTCGACCAACTCAAAAAAGGGTATATTCTCCGCGTTGTTCCTTATGTAAAGCGCTCCACCCGTGACGTAATAGAAAAACATGAGTACATTCCACAATTGGAATTGAAGTCGGAATCTCTCGCGTTCTCCCAACGCCTTCCCCGGCCATCCTCCCATCAGCATCAGAGCTATGCGGACATATTTCATGTACTTCAAGTCTTGTGGCCGCTGGACACCTCTGCAACAACTCAACTCTGTAAGCTTATTAATATCCACAAGCTTATATTGAGCTTTATCTGTGTATGTATATTTGTTTCATTTTTTTTATGTAAAATTTTTTGTACTTAGACAATATTATTATGCTAAAAAATTCTGCGAAAATCAGGCGCTGTGATGAAAGAATAAAAATCAAAATAATAATAAAAATAGCTTACAAAAGATCGCTTCCGTCACTCAAAATAGCCATGTTTTCACGGTTCACGGCAGTTCCCCTTCTAATGTAGAGTATAGGACACTACCAATATATATAGATAATAAATAAACAATAATTTTCCTATTGATGAAAGTACACGTAAACATATCATTATTAAATTATAAATGTCTAATTAGAAGGACGAGCAAAGTTCTCATAGATAAATGGATAGTATGGCCTTTGCGAGCAGCTGAACTGGCATAGTCAGCTCGCATTGATCAATGAAAACAAAAATAAATCCCTAGGGATAATGCATGGGTAAAAGAATATGTACCTATAATCGTAGGTACTCTAATATCAAAACACGATAGATAACAGAATGCCTGATTAATTCTTCTACTTGGTTTACTATTTTTCAGTTCTTATTATTGAAAACTCCTTTTGACTTTATTATTAAAAGTGATGTTACCGCTTCTCACTGTTTCTTATAAAGTATTATTGAGAACTCTTTTTGACTTCATTAAAAGTGATGTTACCGCTTCTCACTGTCATACAAGTCGCAAATAAATTTAATTTCACATTTGGAAAAGTAACTAATTAGACTTGTTAGCAGTATCCTATTCGCACGTGCGAGTCGCTGCACTGGAACTCGGCAGCAGGCAGACTCGCAATATCTAGGTAAACGTCGCTGGTTAGTTGGTAAAGGTAAAGTTGCATAGTTAGTAGTTCTCCAAAACAAGTTTTATCCGTGTAAACAAAACTGGAAATAGCAAATTGTACTAGGGCTGAATAAGGTGCTAGTTATAAAGTTATCCGCTTGTCGACGTGTACTGTACTGTGTACAGTAGTGTACACTGGTATTCACTAACCTAGAATATTCAACACAATAACAACGTTGCAATTAGCAGGTTCCTTTCGCATACAATTTCTATATAACTTGCTGATAAAACATAAGTTGGTCGATTGTTATTAATTAATAAGGTAAGTTATCGAAAAATATCGAGAAATATTGGAAACTACAAACTTTGCACTTTCTTATATTTTTTGTTCAGGTAAATTTAATATTTAGATTTCCATAATTTTTCGGCAATTCTAAGGTATATTGTAATTGTAATGAATGATTTATATAGTAATTGGAAGAAATTAAAAAGATTTTTTTAAAATGTATACCTATAATATCTTACAGAAGGTACCTACCTACCTTTCTCATATGAATTTACCTATTGCACGATTCACAATGCGCAGCATGTGGTGTTTTCTACGTGGCCATATATTTTTTGAATTGTAATTAAATAACTTTTCCGAAAAAAACACATTTGGGTAACCCTGAGTTCTGCTAGTAAGACCTAGTCAGAACCAGTGAAGACCAGTCCTCATCCAACAAAGTGGTCTGAGAAGGCGCAGATGGCCAATGGCCATGTTAAGAAACTAATGTCATCACATTAATAATTATGAGTAATTACTCATAACTATGTTGTTATTGTGTTTACTTTATGTATACTATGTAATTACTGTGTGCAAGTAAAAAAAATGCATTGTACCCTATTATCTTATAGCTACTTATATTGGAATAATTGATTTCTATTCTATTCAAAGTCAAAGTCATTTTTTTTTATTGAAACTTTTCACGTTGAAAACTAATTATTTATCATAATATATTATGTCTCAAAGCTACAAACTACTAGCATTTCGGAACGACCACTGCTGAGAAAGAAACTTATGAAACAGTCTTGGTCGCCTAACATGCCAGAGGGGCTATTTGTTGACTCTATACATACACAAGATTGTGTACGGTCAAAGTTAAAATAAAATATAAGAAACAAATATAAATATAATAAAACATGTTATGTTTGTGATCGAGTAACCACAATGAAATGGTTTTAAGAACAAAAAATAAAAATAAAAGTCGAATCAGAATCGAGCAGACCATTTCTATTGTAGTCAACTTGAAATCATCGAGATATTATGTGCTTGAAATATATTTTTTTCCCAAGCTTTTAAGACAACGAAACGCCCACCCAATCTATTATTTTACTGATCCCCACATTAAATGACTTTGATCACTGAACTAAAAAATAACTTAAGTATTCCGATTTCAGAAAAGAGTCAAAACCTGACTTCACGTTGACCTAGAAAAATGAATTTGGGTTCTCTACACTTCATCTTTGCAATACTTATACAAACTATTAATAAAATATAGCTTTAAGATAATAAAATTCTACAGCACTAAGTTCTTGATGACTTACACTATGAGGAAATTTCCAGAGAAATGAATAAAAGCAAGGTTCTGTCTGACGGAGCAAAGCTTCCCGGGGGCTTTGATTTTACCGAGCTTCTGAGAAAGTTCGCTTAGAGTGAGCTTCGAAGGAAGATCAGATGGCGACTTTAGCTTCCATAACGTATTTTTTTTTCTGTAGCCGGCTAGATTCTTTTCATTTCCATCATTTTAAAAATGGTTAAAAATATATGATATAAATGAATAAAACATATTCTTTAACTTTTTTTTTTTATTTCAAAGAGGGATTTTCCGAGACCCAGATAAAAAAAATAGTTCCAGATGACTTAATGGGCGAGGGCCGGCGCGCCCATCTAAAAAGTATCAATATTGTGATTTGTGCAACTGTCAAACTGTTAGGTGATTTTTTTTCTGTCCCTGGCTGACAAGAAAAAGCGCAAAATAAAGGTACAGCCCATTATTACGACCCGGCTTTTTAGAAAACGCCACCTGTTTTATACTGATTTTTTTTTCTAAATTTAGCTATCAGAAAATCGCCCATTGTTTTACATAATTGGAAAAGGAATAAAATTAATACCAAAACAATGTATTTAGGTATTTATTATACAAGTTATCACAATAACGCCGCAAGGCGACATATATATCTCACAAAAAGGTATGCTCCGTTTAACTTTTCTCGCCAAAATAGGCGTTTCTTGGAACGAAATACACAATTTAATTATTTTCACATTAGATTCTCCATTTTCGCAAATTAGATGGTGTAATTCGTAGTCGACTCGACATTCCTTTGTTTTTCAGAATCCCACTTTTCACAATCAGGTAACTTTGAAGAAAAAGATCAGAAAAAAAACAAAGTAGGAATTATATACTTTGATTTTGACATTTTGATACCCTGAAAGTTCCTGATTCGATTTCTGGTCAGTCAAGATGGTAATTATTATTAATATTACTTTGGTATCGTTGAGTTATTATAGTACTTATTCCATAAAAATAAACTTACTTTGGGGGCAAGCTCATGTGTCATTTGTTTATTATTTTGCGTGATAATAAAATGTAGTGCGAATTGTAGTAAACCTAAGTACTAATAAAAATAGAACATTTGATTGAAGCGAAGTGCTTGGATTCGTAATAAACACATTTAAAGCTGGTGCAGCTCGCCAATATCATTGATTTTTCGATTGTGTAAAGGTTTTCTGTTACAGTTTAAGTATACCTAAATAAATATAAGCTTGTATATTATTAAATTTACTTATATAGGTTTTTAAGCTTCCATGCTGACCTGGAAGCGGAGAAAAAACGATTTAGAAAATGTATACTTACCTAGTGATATGCCCCTTAAATTTATTGAAATATCAAAATAAATTATCCAAAACTTCCTGTTACCACTTTCAAAATGAATTTCGTTTTTCTTAACAGAAAGATATTTATAATTTTGAAAAAAATCGATGACACTTGCAAGCTGCAACTACGAAATAAATTGGCCATGGTGTCAATTCCGTTTAGTCCTTATCATGGCACAATGGTACTATTGTTAGGTACTTAACGTTACACTCTGTTTTTATACTAGTAGTTCGCCGCGAACTTAGACCTCGCGATTATTACTCGCGTTTTTATTGATATACTCTGATTTCGACTTTTCTAACATAATTCATAGATGGCGTTATTCAAAGTTAGAACACGCTATATGGTTTCGTTTGCTACATAATCGCGGACATTTTTATTAATATTTCAAAAACTACTGAACCGATTTTGATGCCCAACGAACTTGAAAATTCTATTGATATTTCCTACATGCCTACCAAATTTCATCAAAATTGGACCATCGGTTCGGCAGTTATCGCGGTACAAACATACATACATACATACATACAAACAATGTGTTTCGCCCCCAACTCGATTTAGAGACCTTCGCTCGCTTCGCTCGCTCGGTCAACTAGTGTTGCTTGACTATCAATAGTTGACCCTGACAATCAGTAGGATATCGATAGTATTGATGATGAATGATGACAAATTATACTATCGATAGTGTTAATAGCACAAACTGTGGTAATACTATTATATGCATATGCATTGACAGTATTATCATCATCAATGCTATCGTATTGCTTTAGCTCTTTAACCTAAACTATCGATATTGGACTATAGATCGGCAGCACTACTTTTAGCACTCCTATGATAACACTATGTCTTAGACGATTTGCGGTGTGGTGTAAATATTGAGGAAGGGCGCGGCGGGACCCTCTTGCAGCCAGTTCTCCGGGGAATACTGGTTCTCCTTCTTCTCCACGACGTGGAAGGTGTACGCGTGGCGGCTAGCGGCGGAGCGGTTTTGGGCGCTCTTATGGACAACGTTGCCGTGGATCAGTATACAGGTACCTGGAAAACAATTTTCAACAATTTTTCCCAGAAAAATCCTTAAAACTTATTTTATTTGTTCTAATTTTCATTTTTTTTCTATATTTTTTATGCCTCTAAATAATTAGGTGCCGATTTTGCCAATGAGGCAAAATCGTGCTCATTTGATTTTCAATAGTGTTACTATTTTAACATACGAAGGTGACGAGGTATATGTAAAAGGTACTATATGAACGTGGTTATTTACCTTTGCTAACTGGCACCGGTGTGAAACTGGACTCAGGGTACACGGCTGCTGGCCTGTCGTACACCAGGGCGGGCTGGGCGTCCTTCTCCGGGTTCCTGACCAGTCTCCGGTGGACCCCGGACTTGTGGGAGCCCCGGGCCATCCAGAGGCAGCCGTTCTGGACCGTCGCGTCTTCCAGAGCGATCCAGAAGCCGACCGGAGGAACTGGCTCCGTGTACAGGTAGGTGGTGTCTTGGTGAGCAACCACTGGAATAGAGAAATAATTGGTCAAGTGCGTGTCGGGCCACGAACAATGTAGGGTTCCGAAGGTACCTATTCTGTAGAAATGCGGACACATGAACTTATATTTATTTCCACTTTTATATAACTAATGAAAATAACCTAAGTATATACCATCATATAGAATGAAAATTGTTCCTACGAATATTTTTCATACGAAAATCAATTTTGTAAGTTTATCGTCTATTACTCATTAACGTGTAAAGTCTACATAGCCGTGATAATTTTCCTTTTAAATTCATTATATTTGATAGTTATTATAATTTGTTTGATGTATCCACCCTCCACCATTTTCCTGTTCGAGGGGGGGGGACACTTGACTCTAACAAAATTTATCACTTTAAAGTTAAATATTTCGCACACGGATCCCTAAATCAAAAAATGTTCTTCAGACACTCATAATATTTTTAAAAGACCTATCAAATGATACCCCACATGATGGTATAATCGAGAGAAAAAAAAATCATCCCCACTTTAGGTGTAGGGGAGGCCCCCTAAAAAAAAATATTTTTCCTAATTTTATTCTACAGTTCGCTCCGCGTAGTAAATATGTATATCTCTACCAAATTACAGTTTTCTAGTACTAATAGTCTCTGAGATTAGCCGCAGACAGACGGACGGACGGACGGACAGACATGACGAAACTATAAGGGTTCCTTGTTTACTTCGGAACCCTAAAAACGTCATCAGATTATCATCATTGACTTTCATGACACACTTAATTCTAAACATATAATGTTATTTTTTTTTCTTTTGTAGTAATTATAGATTTTTTGGGTTTTTTCTTAGCAGAGGTACTGTATTTAAGTAGGTACGTGAAAATGTTCCTGTGTGAAGACATGTTGACTGTACGGTACGTCCCGAGCAACTTATGGTTTACTAGCTTTTGCCCGCGGCTTCGCCTGCGTGAATTTCCCATGGGAACAGTGCTTTTTCCCGGGATGAAAGGTACCCTATGTCCTTCTCCGTAATTCTAACTATGTGTACGCAAATTTTAGGAATATTAGTTCAGTAGATAAAGCGTGAAGAGGTAACAAACAAACTCACTTTCACATTTATAATATTAGTTAGGATTGGGACTATAATTTCTTTCTACCTAGTTCTTTCTAAAAATCCTCCTGCAACTCCGGCAACCTCGTACACCTATATCTACCAAGGTGTCCTTGCTGGTAGGAATTAACGGAATAAATAAATATCATATAACATTTTGTAACCGCTGTTTCAGAAATTTTACAGAGTATTTAATTAATACCTACGTGCATTAATAGCTGCTACCACAAACAGACTGAATTCATACGCGGAAGTTTTGCAATCAACAACATTTCTGTCATTCGTAAAACATTCCATAGACAAACATTAAACTAGATAACGCGTCAGCACAGATTTTACTCGTATATTACCTTCTTTTTTATTGAGTGTGTTATAGATATGGATGTAAAATATACGTACAACGTTGTAGATAAACAATTGTGTCAGGTGAATTGACAACGGCCGCCATCTAGCAGCAGTAGTCTAGTCTAGTGAACTGAAACGTTAGCTAGTGTACGTACAGGATTCCTCATGATATAATTTTTCCACCAGAAGCAGGTGGTTGTTGAAATTCACGTACAGTAAGTATATGAAGCTTGATCTACAAACTCAAATGTAAATCCGCGCCCTGAGATATAAGTCTCTACTTATAGTCGCCTGAGCCACTTCTTCGACTGTTGCGCAACGACCCAAGTGATACTTGGCCTCTGTAACAAAAGCTTAAACCATTTCTACTTTGGCACAAACTTTTTTTTATTAGGTACCTATTACGAATATTTTTAATGAGAAAACTTTAAAGTTTTTAAAAGGCTTACTTATTATTCCGTGCTAATGGACCTCTTTTAGAGTATTAAAAGGTTCTTGTTTGATCACTTGCGAAGTCTATCTAGATGTACCTCTATAGTAAGTTTAATTAAAACATATTCAATAGACACTGAATTTAGCATTAAACGATTCTGTTAAATTTGGTGCACAAAAGACGGAACGTATGTGAATGCTACAAAGAACTCTCATTTGTATTAAAACTGATGAAATGAGTTGAAAATATAGAATAATTTTCAGAAATTTGCATTTAGTACAGACAGTGACGAAACAAGAATATAATTTAAAAGTAATTTATCATCTCAAGCCTTCCTCGACCATTTTGGTGTAGGCCTCCTTCACCCTTCTCCAAATCTCTCTATCGTGGGCAGTGTGTAGCCAGTTTTTGCCCGCTATCCTCTTGATGTCGTTTATCCACCTCATCTGGGGTCTTCCAACAGGTCTTTTACGTTCCCACGGTCTTCACTCCAGCATAACCTGCCCATTGCCACTTTAACTTGGCCACTCGCCTCACTATATCTGAGATTCTACTTTGTTTCCTCAACCACTTATTAGTTTTCCGATCCCGTAGAGTTATCCCTACCAGCTTACGTTTCATTGCCTTTTGGGTAACTATAAGCTTCTGAAGGATTTCCTTGGTTGTCACCCAAGTTTTGGCTCTGTACGTAAGAACTGGCAGGAAACACTGTTTGAATATTCGTGCTTTTGACAGGTAAGGTTCTTTCTGAAAGCAAAGTCCAGTTTTGTAAAGGCAGCCCAGCCTTAACGTATTCTCATGCTTATTTCTGTTCCCTGGTTTTCTTTTCCTACTTTTAAAAGTAATTAGTTATACTAAATCTTAAATAAATCCTAGAATTCAACGAGCGTACATGCATCGTAGGGACTTACAACTTCAAACTTTAACAACATTATTCGCAAGTTGAATTGCTAGGAAAAATGGCCGTGGCATGAGTCATTACATTTTTGAATAAAGTCCACGAGCAAGTAGATATTTTTTCATATTCTTTGAGTTGAGTGAATACAAAAGTAGATTTATAAATTTAAGTTATCAAAATTAAGCGCATGGTAACCACTGTAATTTCTACACTACAGCATTGGGTGTAGAGCTGTTATGATATGTGTAGGTATGTAAGAATTAAACAAATAATAATGAAGAACAAGCTAATTATTAAAAAATAAAAAACACGACTGACAACTTGTGCTTGGTCGAAGGCCGAGCTCCATCTCGTGAGCAGAGAGAGTGACAAGGCCGAGCTCTTCGTATACATAAATGACCTTCTCATTTCATCTCAAACCAGCAGACGGCCGAGGCCGACGGCCTGATAGGCGAGCTGCGTTACATGAAGCCGAGAGGCGAGGCGAGGCTAAAGCACCTAGCGTGCTGTGCTGGACAATTTTACTTTTGCAGTTTCGAGTATGTTAAAGAAAAGTTTTAGAGGTAGGTAAAAAGTCATCAACGTAGAAGAGTTGTCGGTTTAGACTAGGTGAAGAGCCGAAAGACTATTTTCGCTTTAGCTCTTTGCTATGAAGCTGCAACTCTGCCTTCGGTCTCGCTTGCACCGGCTGGAGGCGGGCCCCGGCCTTCGGACTCGCTACGCCTCTCGACTTCTCATACACGGAACTCGGCCATCGGCCTCGCGGGCCAAGGCAAATCTGCCTTCGGTCTCAGTATCTCGGCTGGTTATTGAGGCTTTAAGATGAAATCGGAAGATCGTCCATGTATACGAAGGACTCTGCCTTCGGCCTCGCCCCGCTTTATGCCCACGAGATCCGTCTCGTGACCGTGCTCCGGCACGGCCTTCGGCCCAGCCTGGACACAGCTCGGGCTCGGGCGGCTGGGGGCCCCTGGTTTACTGGAGGTTTGAGATGAAATATAAAAGTCGTCCTTGTATACAGAGGGCTCTTAGGCTAAGGCCTCGTCCTGCACTTTATTCTCGAAACGGCAGCGTGGCTGGGGGAAGGGAAGCTAAGCCTTCGATTTAAACACAGCTGCAGCAGCATCGGGAAATATACCAAAGTGACCTGAGCTGGGATTAGGCCTAGACAGAAAGGGAGTACTACCCGCGGAAACTAAGATAGATAATAGATAAGGAGGGGGGGGGTGCGCGACCAGATATTACAATGGCCCCTGGGCGACGACCACAGCCAGTCATAGAAGACCCTGGGCGACGTTAATAGCCGTTTGAAATGAAATCATAAGGTCGTCCATGTATACGAAAGAGTCGGCCTTCGGCCTAGCATGCGCGCAGCTCGGGCTGTGGCCTTGCTTGCGCGGCTGGGAGGGGGGGGTCTCTGGTTTACTGGAGGTTTGAGATGAAATATAAAAGTCATCCATGTAAACAAAGGGCTCGGCCATAGATTTAAATTAGGCTAGATACCGCAACTTTGTTCGATAGTATGAAAACCGAGCGTGCCATTATTTACCTGTATGATAACATCACGCCAGTCATTTTAGTTATGGGCGCAACATAAACGCGAATGAAGGCTAACTGAGTAGAAAACGCGTGATTGTTTGTCCATCGGACATACGCAGGGCACGCTTGGACATACTATTTGCGGCATCTAGAGTATATCAAAATCTGTGGGCTCGGCCTTAGGCCTCATCCTGCACTTTGTTCACGAGACGGCGCGGCTGGGGGAAGGGAAGCTAAACCTTTGATTTAAACGCAGCTGTAGCGGCACCGGGAAATGTACCAAAATAGACCTGGAAGTAAACCTGGCGTACCGCCGGCGGAGAGTACCTATAATATATAGGAAGGGAGGAGGTGCTCGACCGAATGTTATAGAGAACCCTGGCGACCACCACAACCGGTGGTAGTTTGGTAGGTTAGACGAAGCTCGGCCTGGACTGTTGCCTTGTGGGCGCAAGCACTGGTTCCTGGTTTACTGGAGGTTTGAAAAGAAATATATATATATACTCGTATATATATATGACGGAGTGCCAAAGTGGAACTGGGGTACTACCCACGGAAAGTAGAATCGTATAATCGGCGGGGGGGGGGGGGGGGCATTATAGGAGACCCTCGGCCACTATTTAATAGCCGACGTTAATAGCCGTTTGAAATTAAATCAAAAGATCTCCATGTATACGAAAGACTCGGCCTTTGGCCTGGCCTGGACGCAGCTCGGGCTGTGGCCTTGATTGCGCGGCCTTGGTTTACTGGAGGTTTGAGATGAAATATAAAAGTCATCCATGTATACAAAGGGCTCGGCCTTAGGCCTCGTCCTGCACTTTGTTCACGAGACGATGCGGCTGGGGAAGGAAAGCTAATCCTTCGATTTAAACGCAGGTGCAGCAGCACCAGGAACGGTACCAAAATAGACCTGAAAGTAGACCTGGGGTACTGCCTGCGGAGAGTACCTATAATATATAGGGGGTGGGGAGGTGCTCGACCGAATGACATAGAGAACCCTGGCGACGACCACAGCCGGTGGTAGATTGGTACTTTAGACGAAGCTCGGCCTGCAGCCTGATTCCTTTAGACCTAGGCAGAAAGATAGTACCGCCCGCGGAAACTATAATAGATAATGTAAAATTAATGTGTACCATTGCGATTTTGAGCCAATGATCTTGCAATAGCCGATAGTGGCGTTGCCGATCGATAGTCAGATCGATATTGTAGAGGGTGACCGTGGTACCTCGAGCTGCGTTTAAATCGAGGGCTGCCAGCCACGCAAGCGAGGCTGAAGGCCGAGTTCGGGCTTGTGAGCAAAGAGCGGGACGAGGCCGAAGGCCGGGCCCTTTGTATACATTGACGATCTAATGGTGTTGATCTTACTATCAATTTTATACAACTAAAAGTACATACAAACATATAAGTTATATATATTTTTGAAATTGCCTTTCAAAGCCCTTCAATTTGATACTACACTCGATAAGATTGATCAAACTTATTTTTTTCGGTCAGTTGTTTAACGCGTATATAATCCGCCATTTTGTTTTTATGATGACGTCACATAGCCTATGTCACTCGGGCGAATGCAAGGAATCCAACAATACCTCTCACATCAAAATCTGTTAAGCCGTTCAGGACTTATGGTGGAATAAAGAAACTTACATACATACATACATACATACATACATGAACGCTGAAAACATAACACTCCTTTTTTGGTCAGTCGTGTAAAAACATAACACTCCTTTTTTGGTCAGTCGTGTAAAAAACGGCACGAAACTTCACCGCAACCCTCGAGAGACTTCACAGACTTGACTCTCCTTTATTAGCATTGGCCATTTTTAAGTGCTTTAGAAAGTTTATCCTTTGTCCAGCAGTGGACGTCTTTCGGCTGAGAGAGAGAGAAAGTTTATCACAAAAACCATTGGTACACAGACACAGATAATCCATCCATTTTGGAAAAAAGCAGAACAATGGCAAAACAATGGCAACAAACTAAAGAAATAGGTGGAAATCCTGCCAAAACAATCACGGATGGTCAGCGTCGATTCACCTCAACCCCCCAACCTCCCTATAATGTGGTAAATCTGACTGGCTGACAGGAGTTTCCATGGCAGCGCACCCCTGCGGCCCATCCCGTCAATTCTCGCGAATTTGTACAGTCTACTGCATATCAAGGGCATCATTGATTAGCCATCAAATTGGCGTGGCGATTTACTATTTTAAAAATCCGTCTGGTTTTTCCACTGATTTAATTTAACGATCTCTTTAGCTTTGTATCGATAGATTACGTTTTTTATTAACAAGCTGCGCTTCGGAACTCCAATTTCGTGGGAATTTTGATATAAAAGTATCCTATGAACAATTCCAGGGATTCCAGGTATTCTATCCGCGTGCCAAATTTCGTTGAAATCCGTTTTGCAGGTAGATAGATCAACTTTATTGCACCACTTGATGATAGGCGAGCCGCACACATGCAATATGATTGTCAATATTGGGCATATTTTCCATAATATTGTCTGTATGCGGCCTATATTTTCATCATATCAATTGAACCCAGGCACAGAATTAATATAAACGTAACACAGGGTGATGGAAAATAATATTGCATATGTGCGGCTAGCCAATAGGTACAGATCGATGTATCTGAGCTATACGACTGCTGTCCACTTATTAGCACTCCGTTACCTTCTCCACCCAGCCTCGGGTTCTTGTAGATGTACATGCTCTGCACAACCGCTGGTTCCCTGAAGCCCAGCTGGTGGCAGACACTCTTCACGCGGTCGCTGTATGTGTAGCAGCGGAAGATGGGGTGAAGCAGGTGAAGTGCGTGCCCAACCTATATTAAAAGTAAATTAATTATTTTAAATAGGTATAATAATAATCTTTACAGTTTGTTAAGACCGATTCCTAATTTTGTACTGATGTCATGAATTAACAAATATCAAAATTACCTTTTCCCAATTAGACCTCATTATTATTATATTTATATACCTATTTTAAATTGTTATTAGATTATGTTAGACTAACCTTTGCTTGTTTGATTTGATTGTTAACGTACATTGTTACTATGCTTCGTTCGGTGAGTGAGAGAGCCGGAGGCCCACCCCTTCCCCCCACCCCCTCAATATGGCAGCGGCTTCTTGAAAGGCCGGCAACACTCTTGTGATACTTCTGGTGTTGCAGTAGTCCATGGACAGCGGTGATCGCTTACCATCAGGTGACCCGTTTGCTCGTTTGCCGCCCTACGTCATATATATAAAAAAAGTACCGTAGGATGACTCCGCTACTGAATGTCGAAGTCGGCATTTCATATCCGTAGTTCTAAAGTATTCTAGTATTACGTATTTCAGTGCTAAAGTTTACGAGAGCGAAGTATGAAATGTCGATGTACAGTAGACCCAAAGTCGAAGTATGATAATAGATCCATGTTTATAACGCGTACATACATACAGACAGATAAACAGACAGACGGACAGACAGACAGACAAGAAATTACAAAACATTTTTTTTGCTTTCTATTATTATTTTTAAGTGTCCCTCTATCCATTTCAGTCAAAAATACTAAATGTACAGACAAAATATTTTTACTGTTTTATTATTTACATTCTTTACAAAAAAAAAATTCGCATCCAAATTACAGTTAATGTATTTTCAAATGTAGCATTAAATGCTACAATTAGAGAGTCGAATTTCTGAATACAATTATTTGATTTGAGCGCTCATATAACATGTATTCGAGTCAACCTCTGATAAAATTAATAGGTACAGATCTACGCTTTGACTACCTGAGCGTACGTGTTCAGTGTACAGTGTCCACGCTTTAATATGGGGATTTGCCACCGCAGTATGTAATTACAGACAGATGGACAAACAGACGCCGCAGGTTACTAATGACAGTGTGTAGCGAGCACAGAACTCTGGAGTAATAAAATAAATAGAAATGTCATCTGGTGTCTTTTATATACAAAATTCTTATAAATAACAAAATGCTTGTTTTTAGTGAATTTTGTATATAAAAGACACGTACCTGAAAATTAAAATTTGATTCGATCGAGTGTAACTTAGATAATCTTAGGCTGGGAAAAAATAAAGCGTCTATTACACTTCTATTTGACATATATTATTCCAAATTCTATTCGTAGTGATTATTGCAATCTAAATTAAATGTAAATTCAATAGGATCAAGCGGGCAGTGCTTCTTTATTACTAGCTGTAGGTAGGAGAGCAACTGACCAAATGCGCGCAGACACAGGGCGACGCACATTATAAGGTTTCAAAGAACCCTTCACAATTTACGGACTTATAAATTGTGTTTGTTCCCAGTTTATCACAACACGAAGTTACGAAAAAGTTTTTCTTATGAGCGAATTCTATAGAATAAGTATTTCAATGAAACCATTTTTATAAGTTGCCTATTGTGTGAACCTGTATAGCTTCCTAGCATAGTTCCTTTTAATTTATTATCGTCAGGTGCCATCATTTAGCTGGGGGATGGCTGCAGTAAGCCTAAATATTTACAAAATAAATAAAAAAGTGGCATTAATATAAAATTGCATTTTTGCACTAGTAATCTATACATATAATAAAACAGTAAAAATATTTTGTCTGTACATTTAGTATTTTTGACTAAAATTGATAGAGGGGCACTTAAAAAAAGCAAAAAATTTTTCTGGAATTTCTTGTCTGTCTGTATATATTATGTACGCGTTTCACGCAAAAACTACTGGACGGATTTGAATGAAACTTTTTTTGTTGTATAGCTATTAAGCCTGGGCAACATATAAGCTATAATTGATTTTGAAAACTGGAACACTTGATGAAGAACCATAGCAGAACAGCTAAACTATAAGAAATATGGATATGGTGCCTTAACAAAAGTCGTTCAACCTGATGAGCATTTTCTGCTGACGTATAAAAATTGAAGATCTGGAACATCTGATGAAAAGCTCCAAGAGACCAGCTACACTATAACATATATGGAAATGGCGCCTTAGCAAAAATCGTTCAACCTGATGAGCATTTTCTGCTGACGTATAAAGATTGAAGATCTGGAACATCTGATGAATAACTCCAAGAGACCAGGTACACTATATCATATATGGACATGGCGCCTTAGCAACACTTGATTAATCTTATGAGCATTTTATGTAGACGTATACAAAGAAGATCGAAGACCTGAAACGGTTTGGAACACAAAATGATTTTTCATCTAAGCGAAATAACGCGGGCGACGCCGCGGGCGACAGCTAGTAAGAAATATGTAAAATTTACATCCAAAATACCATTGAGACCATGAGCTCCAACCAGTCGAGGTTACATCGGTTTTTAAGACAGTGAGAATAAAAGAGAGACGGAGAAAAAAAGAAACAGTTGAAAAAAAAAGTTGCATTAATTTGAAAGAGAGTGATACACAATGACATATTTGTTTGTGTGTTCTTCTCTCTCAAAAGAACTCTATTTTTAAGGCACTTCCCTTCATGGGAAATAAATACGATAGGAATTCCAGGGACGATATTTCGAGCATGGTGCTTACAAGAGACTAATCGCTAACACATCAGTGACTTAATAAGTTGCTGTTGTCCATAGACTGCGCTTTTCTCAGTGAGGAGCGGTGATCATGATCAGGGGCCCTATTTTTGAATAGACTTTTATGTCGCACTCGTCCTACTATGTCACTAAAAACATAAAAGCCGTATTTTTGGAATCACTCGTCTAGCAATGTTGCCAGTGATATGAAAATAATGCGAGAAATAATTTCTGCTCCATTCTAAGCAATGAAAACCGAATCGGTGACGAATCGTAAAAAAAATGTTGGTAAATTTTCAATCAAAGAGAAGTAAGCGTTAAACGGAACGCAAAAATGAAAAATCTAATAGACTCCATCTATATCCGTAGTATCCGGTTGTCTATGTCATTCATGATTTTGACGTAAAAAACGTTCGACTACCAAATCATACGAAAACGAGTGGTCTAGACCACTCGTTGCAAATTATTCGACATAGACAGACAATTCAAAAATACGGAATAATGGATATCGAATGAAAAATCATTCGGTTCACGCTTTTTTTGTGAGCCACGAAAGTGCACTTTCAAAAATAGGGCCCCAGGCAACACACATTATATATGTTTAGCGCGTTATACTGAACTCTATTTCTGGTGTTGTTCTCTTTACAGAACGTTTTTGAGTTCTTGGCGAAGGCCTCTTCCAACTCTTTCCGTTCTGTGTCGCCCGTTTGCCTCTATATACTGACCTTGTTTAAAGACACGCTGGGATCCACCTTCAGCTTTCCGTCCTCATCGAGAGCATCCTCCTCGAAAAAGTAGCTGATCTTGTCGTTGCTTGTCAAGAAGTACTTGTCCCTGAGTTGCTGTGGAAGGAAACATGGAAAAACTTGGATCATTTTATTAACACACAATAAAAGTTGTGCGACAAAAAATTGGAACTAGGCACAGGCGGAGCATTTAAAAATTATTTACTGACAAATTTCTACAATCACGTATTCTTATCCTAAATATTATTTTGATATTTTTAGACATCCTTATAAAAAAAAATATATAGAATTTTAATGATCCGATATGAAATGGTGAATAACCTATTATATACTTAGCAATGGAACTAATGCGAATGATTCATTAATTTTATCACTGCGCTTGTCGGTGGAGTACTTCGAGCAAAAAGGACTTCCGCGCGCGGCAGTCCGTGTTGCTCTATGGTGGAGTATCTTTCTATTATTATTCTAGGAAGGTCCTCTCAAACTACTTGCTCTCTGGGCCAAACCTGGGAATATAGGGATAAATAGACCCTCGGTCTATTTCAAGTGAAGAATAAAAACCTAAAAACTAAGGCTGACAGCATTTGCCACGTTAGATGGCAATATGAGATAAATGCCAGCCCTCGTCACGAAAAACCTCAACCAATTTCTGGGCGATGGCGCCATGTAATTTTTGGGCTGAAGATCCCCACGGCCCTAAGGTCTCAACTCGAAACGGCTCAAAAATGTAGTAATCACCGATGCCTTATACATAGGGCGCACTGTAAGTTTCCGGAACTGGCCACTATTTAAAAATTTATTACAACATTTGAAAATAGAACTCTTTGGCTGTAGAATGCAGTTTGTTTCATCTGACTGTCTTTTGTTTTTACCTTGTGGCGCCATTTAAACAAATTGTGTGTCTGCATCAACATGGATTTAACTCGGGAAAATTTTCGTAGTATGATTTTCTATGATTTTAAGTGTAATTTGACAGCTCAACAGAGCATCGCTCGGCTTGAAACAGCTTTTGGCAATGAAGCACCATGCAAGACAACTGTTTATAGCTGGTTTGCAGAATTCAAGCGTGGTCGTATCAATCTCAGTGACGAATCTCGCGATGGTCGGCCGTCCACCGCTGTGACCAACAAAAACATCAATGCTGTGCGCCGTATGATTGAAACAGACAGGCATGTGACCTACCATGAAATTCGCGCATCCTTAGAAATAGGCATGAGTCAAATACAATTAATCCTACACAAACATTTGGGTGTGAGAAAGCTGTGCTCGCGGTGGATCCCACACAATTTGTCCGAGGCTCAAAAAACGGACCGCGTCACTTGGTGCAGTGCCATGCTTACCAGATTCAACGAAGGTGCGTCAAATTTGGTGTGGGACATAGTAACAGGTGACGAAACATGGATTTATTGCTACGATCCCAAAACAAAGCAGCAATCGAGCGTATGGGTCTTTCAAGATGAGCCGAAACCAACCAAAGTGGCGCGCGTGAAGTGCATATAAGCGGATGATTGCTTCTTTTTTTAATAAAACTGGACACGTGGCTACTGTTGCTTTAGAGAATCGTCGTACAGTGAATAGTGACTGGTACACGACCATTTGTTTGCCGGAAATTATTGACGAACTCCGTAAAAATAACCGTAAACGCCGTATCATCCTGCACCACGACAATGCTAGTTCTCACACGGCCAGACAGACAAACGACTTTTTGAAGGCGAAAAATGTAGAACTCATGAGTTATCCTGAATACAGTCCCGACCTGGCATCTTGTGACTTTTTTCTGTTCCCAAAAATTAAGAACCAATTACGCGGTCAACGATTTTCATCACCAGAAGAGGCTGTCGAGGAGTATGAAAAACACGTTTCAGAGGTCACCACAGAGGAGTGGCACAAAAGTTTTCAAAACTGGTTTCATCGAATGAAAAAGTGCATAGACGCCAAGGGAGATTATTTTGAAAAACAATAAATTATTTTTGTACCTTTAATAGTATTTTTTCATATTATTCATAGAAACTTATAGTGCGCCCCACGTATTTGCGCCGTTTGAGGTTTTCTGCAGCAGCCGCTGCTGCTCCGGCCTTGGACCCAGTGGGCGGGAGGAGGTACGGTGCCCGGGTGTCTAGCAAGTGGCATCCCATACAAGGGACCGTCCCAGCCTCCAGGGCACAAGGGTCATTTCATCCGGTCTCTTCCCATCGTCTCTAGCCAGCCCGCTTAGTTCTAAAACAGCTGGCAAATGGACGGGCAAGAGCTCTGTGAATTATGTTGTCAAGTTGATACCCTACGGGACTACATTTCATGTAAATCGGTCTTTTTAGGATTCCGTACCTCAAAAAGAAAAAAACGGAACCCTTATAAGATCACTTTGTTGTCAGTCTGTCCGTCTGTCTGTCAAACTTTTTTTTCTTAGGAACGCTTACAGGTATCAAGTTGAAATTAATACCGAATACTAATCAAAATTATATGTCAATGCGATCAAGAGATATTACTGTAAATGTTGTGAATTTTCGCATGTTTTGCGATATCAGGCAGCAATTAAAACCTATGGGGTACTTCCCGTTGGCCTAAAATTATGAAATTTGGCAAAAAGCAAGATCAAACAGTACTTATACAGGAAAAAATCTGAAAATTGTAAATATATGAATCTTAGGTGGTCTTTTAGTTAGAGCTATAATGTGAGATGCTTTGCGTGTACGGAACCCTCGGTGCGCGAGCTTGACTCGCACTTGGCCGGTTTTAATTACCACTTTAATTAAGTTTTTAAGGTTCTGTTTTGTTTTTAGGGTTCCGAAGTAAAGAAGGAACCCTTATAGTTTCGTCATGTCTGTCCGTCTGTCCGCAGTTTATCTCGGAGACTACTAGTACTAGAAAATTGTAATTTGGTATAGATGTATAAATTTATTATGCGGAGTTAACTGTTGAATAATGTATAGACCATTTAGGTTTTAGGAATCCGTTTGCGAAATATTTTACTTTAAAGTGCAAAATTTTGTTAGAGTCAAGTCCCCCCCCCCCTCGGACAGGAAAATGGTGGAGGGTGGATACATAAAAAAAAAATTATAATAAGTAGCAAATATAATTAAATTAAAAGGAAAATTATCACGGTTATGTAGACATTACACGTTAATGAGTAATAGACGATAAACTTACAAAATTGATTTCTGTATGAAAAATATTCGTAGGAACAATTTTTATTCTTATGATGTTATATAATTTAAATTTTTTCATTAGTTATATAAAACTGGAAATAAATATAGGTTCATGTGTCCGCATTTTTACAGGATAGGTACCTTCGGAACCCTACATTGCGCGTGGCCCGACACGCACTTGACCAATTATTTTTAGTTTAGGTTTATTGTGTTAATGTATGATAAATAAATTTACTATTGCGTAATTATTGGTAACTGGTACAGGTGGAGGATGCAGGTAAAATTGTGGTGAGGCAAGGAGAAGGAGCCAGTAGAGGAGTCCTCTGTTCACACCACAACTAGTTTAGAATTGTTATCTGTATGTCTGTACGTGCATCACGCGCAACTACTGGATGAAATTTGTTATAACTGTTGTATTGTTGAAGTCTAACTTGAAATCTGGCGTAAGTTGGACATATTAACAATGGCAAAGAAAAAATACACTACGCGAAAAGAAGCGACTCTCAAGCATGTGTGCTGTAAAATAGGTTATGGCTATGTGTGAGTGACTTGATGTGCGAGGGGGCTATGAGAGGTGCGCGGGACGGGGTACCAACCTCCATAGATGTTTGTATTAATATGACTAACCTCAGGGCTGCTAGAAATGACGCGGTCTATCACTCATGTCAATCATGTAATGATAGGTGGGCTATAGAGTTTAGAGTTAAGCCGAAATATAGCTATTGTTTATTATACTCATCAACCCTAGAGCTGAAAATTAGGCTCAAGGAGTATTTATTTTTCTCTATGGTTACCGGCCCTCGAACTCTCACGTACAGGGAGTGTCACGGGTGTAACAATGGTAAATTCCGTGACGATAAAGTCATGGGCAAATTTCCTTAGAAATGCAGCAAAAGGAATTTGTTTGTTGAATACCTATTCAACAAATATTTAACTGAAAGGTATTAATTCGGTTGAAACATTAAACAATTCCCAAGTATTCAGAAACATCTCGGCCCCTATACGGACGAATTGCTTAAAGTCATTTAATTTCTGGACCCCAGTTTTGAATTTAATTAGCTAATGTATTTATTTACCAGCAACCGAAGGAGTACCTACAGATCTTGGGAGTGTATTTTATTATGAACTAGCGATACGCCCCTGCATCGCACGGTTATATTATGTCTACTGACGATGTATGTTCAACATTTGATTTTTAGTTAGTTTCAGGGGCGACAAATATTTATTTATTTTTTATTTTATTTTATTTTTTTATTTACAAAGAAGACCAACAACTTTCTTATAAACTCTATAGATAACAAACTTAAACAAGCTAATTATTAATAAAACTTTTTCCAAAAAAAATTAACCGACTTCCCTCATAAAACTTAAAATCATGAAATAACAATAAAGAAAAATGTATTAGCATGCTACCTACAGAATGAGGTGAAGTCGGTGCCAAATTAATTCCTGTCGCTTATCGCTATTTCTATGTTGGGGACATACACCGAAAATCTTGAGTTTTTATAAAATAAGGAAGGGCATTCTGTCGCGGGCTTTTGCTCTATAATGCAATGTTGGTATTTTTATATTTTGTTAGGTACCTATCTTTAAAGTTAGGTACCGAACAGATTCTGACGTGGTTAAAATGGGACCAACTTGGGAATTGTTTTTTTTTGTGTATTAATACACCATTACGAATAAAAAAAACAATATTGGAAATCAGTCCACAATTGGCGGAGAAATCGGCGAACATACATAAAAAAAACATACATATATCGAAACATATAACCTCCTCCTTTTTTGGGAAGTCGGTTGAAAATATAAAAACGACTGACAACTCACATCGCCTATGTCACTCGGAGGAATGCAAGGAATCTAAAATACCTCTCACATCAAAATCTGTTCAGCCGTTCTGGACTTATGATGGAATAAAGAAACTTACATACATGAACCCTGAAAACATAACACTCCTTTTTTGGTCAGTCGTGTAAAAACAGATAGTCATTTACAGGTCCTCACATCTAGAAATGGAATAAAATAATTTTTTAGTTTTATTTTATAAGACAGCAAAGCATAAATATCACATAGGGTAGTTTTATCTCGGAATAATGCCCCGGGGTGCAGCTAGTTCATATTTTACATACATACACGAGAATAGCTTTTATAAAGGAAAAAGAAGAAATACTTTTATTCCGAGTAAGCAGGCCGTAAGTAAACACTTCTTACAGTTAATCTGCTAGGAACAGTTTCGTAAAGCGTTATTTCTCTCACATAAGAAAGGACGACTGACAAGCTACTATTAACGTTTGTTTGAAGTACTTAAGTACCTATCTTATCTTTGTAGAATTTCCGACTATAAGTAAAAAACTAGAAGCTAAGAAATTTTTGTTAAATGTAATCCTCCAGTTAGGAGACGGCTAAAGAAAATTTTGTGAAACATACGCTTAATATACCCATTTCTAATATCTTAATAGGCAAACATGTATATACAAAACACGCTGAAACTGAATCATAATTTAATGTGGTATTCACAGTTATCTGTGAAACCACATTAAACTGAAGGTTAAGAACTGGCTGGCTGTATGATTAACAATTGTAAATTCCAAGCGAACGAAGTCGGAGCCAAATAGTTAGTCGCTAAATATTTATTATTCTTCTATAATATTATAATCATGTAACTTTCTATTAACTTTTCAAAAGAAAACAGATTTTACTAAAAGGTTGTGCCTTGATATACTTTAACATAAGAGCATGTTAGTCTAATATGATTACAAAATTCAATCTTCGATGTAAAGTAGGTAAAGTCTTACGAATGCTTGCAATCTTTCCAGTAGTCTAGGTACATCATCAAAGGCTAGAACTTTATAAATTAAGAAAAGAACTCTCAAAGTCGTCGGTCGAAGGTCTTCTTTCCAACAAATTGTTCTGGCTCTCATTATGTTTGTTATCTAATGCAAAGTTTTATTAAAATCTGATCCGCGTTTGTCGAATGCCACGGATGAACTGTTCGCTACCAACCCTTCTATAAATTATTTCCTAGGTACTTGTCCCTATCTAATACTTTAGTTTTAATACGTATGATTATCAGCAACACGCTTCGTAAAAAATTTCACAAATATTTATTAGCAACATGCTTCGTCAAAAGGTTCCCTTGTCTCTTGCTTTTATCTATATTCAATTCACTATAGTAATACTAATGGTTTTAAAATTCAAGACAATATTCTAGCAGACATTAGGTGCCTCTGAAAAAACGAATTCACATTTATTGGCGATGACACGATATACAAAACCATATGATTTTTTTTTATTTCAATATTGTTTGCAACCATAGTTGGAAACATCGCTAATTAACGTCAATCATTTACTTATAGGCAGTACTATAAAAACTCTAGGTTTATTATTGCTTATATTAAGTTACTTCCTCCAAAGCGCCAGTGAAGAAGAGTCGGCGCAACTAACTTTACCGCAGCTTTCTTCCAAGGATGTCAAAAAGTTCAAACTTACAAGAGCTCTTTATAGTAACAGAACCTAATATCTTTATTTACCGTGGTCTCAGCTAAACAGTCTTATTACAGATCGACATCGCGTCTTTATCCTATGGGGTAGACAGAGCCAAGAGTCGTGAGACTTGAAGGCTACGCTTAGCTGAATAGTGGGCTTATTGACGAAATGGTGCAGATACAATGGCAGGTTGCTAGACCATTGTGTATGATAAGATCATCAGTTTAAAAACCTTGATTGACTTTTATGATCTGCTAGGGCAGAGAAGCAAGTACTACTAATACTATACGGGTTCAGTGACATAAACGAGTCTAGGCCTCCACACAAGAGTAGGCCAGCGTCTCACCCACTAGTCGTCGCCAACTTGCAGCTCGCGCAGGTCAGCCTCCACCAAATCGCTCCAGCGGTACCCAGCCCACCGGTCTACGAGAAGCGGCTAACAAACTCTATTCTTCTTAGCTTCTAGACTAGCACGGAAGCATCTTATAGTTTTATTAGCCGTGTTACCTGTTTGCCGCTCTCCTTGGTGGAGAAGACTGCTCGGTCCCCGTCATCGGGTATGGTGGTGGTGAGCTCCTCGCCCGCTGCCTTCAGCTCCTCGCACTCGGCCGGCCGGAGGAACTCTTCCAAGATCACGTAGCCGTCCGCTTCTAACTGAAACCCACAAATATAGTAACTAACTGTATAGGATAATAAAACTGTGTGGTCTATGCCTGTGATAATAGATATTTGACCGAAAAATGTTTGAGGGATCTAAAGAAACCAATTTTTTGGTCCGTCTGTGTTTTTGTACGCGCATCATTAAAAACTAAATTTGATGTGGTTTTCATATTCACAGTACATGTTAAGGTCTAACTTAAAACTAGCACAGGTTTAATCTTGATATGCCGCTTAAAACCTAAGAACAATAAAAAAATCTCGCGCAGACGAAGATGCGTAAAGGATTAGGTAAAGGATAATGCAAAATTTTAAACAGATACCTAATGAATTTGTATGAAATCCCGACCTAGGGTGGGATGAAGCATCTTCAATTCAGCCCACTAGTCGAATCAAACAAAAACGACTTTCCTAATATGAGAAATGAAAAACAATTGACTTTTTTAAGAGGCACAATTAATAACATTCCATCTGCTTAGCCGTAGAAGTGCTCAAGTTCTTTCGTTTTGATGGCAGCTCGTCTAAGAATGTTCCTCAACTCAACGGTCCTTAGAATTCTTTCAAGTCTAGACTTTTGAAAACATTTGTATATCACTTCACACTTTATTATATCAGCTAACACTGATAGAGTTAAATAAAAGAGTTATCAATCACTTCAAATTACTTATTATTACGAATTGTTCATACAAATTGAATTAATATTCTTATCATTATGAGATGAGATAAACGCTAGCACTCGCAAAGAACGTTAATCAAGAGTTCAACGAAAGATTGTAAATCACATTGTCACATAAAATAATTCTAATAGGAATATAGTTCTATGACTTATTATCCAAATACACAACTAAATATTAACAGTAATTAGGTATTTAGTACAAATCAATCTAGGATGTCCACACGAGTTGAATATTATAACCGAACTGAATGTTCCCTAAGCTGGCGTCTCTACCGTTACAATCCTCGACGTACAAAAACTCTTATTTACGACCATGTGAACTACTCAAAGGTCCATAAATTAGCTCCAAATCACAAACAAGGTCTGTTGACGTAATTATTGACACACAACCCTTGTTCCAAAAAATAGGTGCTTGATAACAGTTGAAATATGAAGATTGCTAACAATTATAAATTCCTTTAGACGAATAAAGTCTCGTATCGGATATACGTGATTGTGGTGAAGAAGCCTAAACCACAGATCACACACATAATGAGACCCATTCCCTTGATTGATCCAATACATACCCGGGACCTATAGAGGACATCTACAATCTTACTCAAGACGCAGCTGACTACGAGGACTAAAATGTGTAGTAAAAAATAATAAAATGTGTCCGCCTTTTTTTTCGTGTAAAAACAACCTCTTCTTATCCATCCAGTCACGGGAAGCCGGACAATAATGTGAGACGAGTCGCCGGGATCCTTTTTTTTTTCATGTTACCGAAAGATGTAGATTTTTTTTCGAATTGTTTCAAGTGTCTTTGTAAATAATGATATATTTTCCCTTCAGCAATTATGAAATGTTCAGTTACTTATTTGAAGTGTCCATCGGAGTATTATCGATATTGCACCTGAACACCCCCCCAGTGCCTCTCATACTAATAGGACTTAAATTATGAGAATCAAGCCGATTTATTTATTCAAGCGATCCTTCTCAGCTGTGTGTATTCTAGTGAATATTATATGGAAGCTTCAAAAGAATATTTAACTGACAGTCAATTTTCATAATCCTAATCCTAACTAATATTATAAATGCGAAAGTGAGTTTGTTTGTTACCTCTTCACGCTTCATCTACTGAACCAATCTTCCGAAAATTTTGCATACACATATGTAGAAGTACGGAGAAGGACATACCTTTCATGGGTACCTTTCATCTCGGGAAAAAGCACCGTTCCCGACGGAAATTCACGCGGGCGAAGCCGCGGGCAAAAGCTAGTTATTAATATTTTGTTTTTCTTAAGTTACGGGAGGTTTTTCCCAGCAGTGGGACATAAATAGCGGGAAAAAATGATATCTTACTTTTTAAACTCTAAGGATTTATTTAAATAGAATTTGCTGAAAGTACAGCATTTCGAAACTACCAGTGTTTAAGTAGGTATATTGATTTCAATCAAGGAATCGGTATTTCAAAGCCGAAAGTCTTTTTGATTTGATTGAGGGGCTTTTTCATCATACGGGAGATGGAAAACAATGGGGGACAGGCATTCCGATAGCTGTGAGTACGTATGAGGGTCATTCTCGGGAAGGCTCACAACGAAAATGCCGTGTCCGACGACTTTGCACATTTATAAAAAATAAACAAGGCACATTTTACCAATTAACTTTGCTTTCCATATACAATATTTGCTTTAAATCATACAATACATTAATATTAATCGGTCATCAAGAAAATCTTATTATTTAATTGATTAGAATTCAAAATATTGCATTTTATTATTAGTAAGTACTGCTTAATTATCGTGTCCCAAGTATGACTTGGCAGATTCAAAGTAGAAATTTTTGATAATTCTATTTTTATTAATACTGTTTTTGAATTATTTTAGTTAAAACGTTTAATATTTTATTATTATAACCAATGCATTTTCCATCAATAAATAAATTAAACTCAATTTATATTATGTCCATGAAAATAGTGATTGCGGACCTTCCATTGGTGTCACGTGAGTATTTTTACTTGTTCATTAAGAAAACTACTATAAGTTAAATTTTCAAATTATTGAAGCAACACTCATGAGTCAACTTCAACCGCCACATTCATGCTGTCAACGTCAGTTTGCGAGATATCGCGCTGAAAAAGTGCTGCCGTTACGGTGATATTTTAAGGGGACTTCCACTACATAGCGTTTCGGATTTGGCAAGGTAATCATTAAAAGTCATTGGATAGGTACAAGAAAAAAATGAAAAATTGAGATTGCGAAAGGAACTAATGTGACGCTCAGGAAACATTTTGCTCAAATTTATTCAGTTTTCACTTACTATACCTAGTTACTTTTTGTTATTGATATAGAAGCAAAGTGAATGCTTCTTTTATATTAAACTAGCTTTTGCCTGCAGCTTCGCCCGCGTGAATTTCCCACGGGAACATTGCTTTTTCCCGGGATGAAAGGTACCCTATGTCCATCTCAGTACTTCTGGCTATATGTATGCGAAATTTCAGGAAGATTAGTTCAGTAGATAAAGCGTGAAGAGTAACAAACAAATAAACAAACTCACTTTTGCATTTATAATATTAGGATAAAGTTTTGATTTAACAAACCATTGTTTTTTAATAATAGCAAGTTTAATTCGAGACGCTCAGGAACAAAAACTCGTGCCCACCTAAATAAAATCTTAATTATTTATTCACGTGTGCTCTAAACTTATAACATATTATATTTTTTATAAAGTTTAAGAATGGTATTATGAATTCCAATAAGTTTCAAGACAGTGGGACATAATAATTTTTTTTGGAATTCTTTAGCGTCACGAGCAATCTTCCCGAGAATGACGCATGAGCAATGTAAAGTCCATTTATTCATAATTGTCCTATTATGTAAACAATCTTACTATGTATTTTTATGATTTTGCAACAATATAAATTAAAATACTTTTTAGGAAATTACTTTCGTGGTAATAAATGTTTTATTTTAAAATGTTTAGGTTTGAACTAATACTTGATTTATTTTCAACAAAATTTAACAAAAAGTTCTGTAAAGATTGTTTACATGATAGGACAATTAAGAAAAATGGAGTTTAGTCGCAGACGTACGTTATAGTTTGTCGTCTACGTAAGGATGTCGTTGTAGGAAATTTGGGAAACAATTTTTGTATATTTTTGTCTGTGATCGCATCTCACCCCCACACGGACGAACTATTCCTGGACGGCTATTTTGGTGGAATTTTAACATGAATCACCGTGGAGGTCCGATCTGAATAAATGTTTACGTTTCCTCTGTTCACATAAGGAACTCCCTCAAAATAAACATTTAAATCCATCGAGATATTACGTTAGTAGTAGTTATCAACAAAGTAGTATTTATTTTTCGGATTTTTGAGCATCTCAGATGCAATTAGTACTAAAGTACTCCCATATAGAAATCTCGCATGAATTTTTTTCATCATATCTAATTTCTATATGAGAGTAGTAGTTCAAATTAGATGAATTTTCAATACTTATTACGATATGCTTTTGACTTTTTATCACAATTAGAAGCGAATATCAAGTTTTAAACAATAGCTCATTGTTGATGTTCAAGTACTGAAGTCAAAGTCAAAGTCAAAATTTTTTATTGAAACTTGGCCTTCAAAGAGGCTCTTTTTCACGTCGTCGATAACTAAATATTAAATCATAATATATTATGTCTCAAAGCTACAAACTACTAGCATTTCGGAACGACTACTGCTGAGAAGAAATGCCGAAAGAAACTCATGAAACAGTCTTGGTCGCCTAATATGCCAGAGGGGCTATTTATTAACTTTATACATACACTAGATTGTGTACAGTCAAAAATAAAATATAAGAAAAAAAAAAAATAATGTAATAAAACATGTTATGTTGTTATGAAGTAAAATAACAGATTTAAAAAAGTAAAAGTTATTTATGTTCAGTTAAATATAAAATACACAATACAATTTAAAATTAAAAAAATACACTGGGAAGGACACGGGCACGAATAGACGAAAAGAGATCACGGACGGAATACCCGGGGAAATACCGACACGGGGTAAGTCGGACAACCGGCACAATTCCGACAGGGGTTCTACTGGCGGCACAACAGGTATGAAGGTGGACTGGCGGGTGGTGGACGCCTTCTCCACTGACAAGCGCGAGGCACCGACTTCAAAATGTCAAACTGCCTCAACAGCAACAGCTTCAATCCACAACAGCCTCGGTGTCCTTGATAGCTTCGACGTTTCTTGATAGCTTTTTAGTTAAAGTAGTTATCAAACTGCCTCAGCAGCAACAGCTTTAATCCACAATAGCCTCTGTGTCCTTGATAGCTTCGACGTTTCTTGATAGCTTTTTAGAGAGAATAGTTTTTTTTACGTCGCGAAGGCTTGCAGGGTCCCGGGGTCAGCAGGCCCCGGGACAAGACCTTTAATTTCGCTCCGCGCTCCGATTTCTCGGAGAAGTGAAGACTGACTCGTTCTGACATTCAGCGTCTTTATATAGGCCTCGATTTAGAATTTCGTATTGCTTCATAATTTTCAAAATAAAATACGAAATTAGAACATTTGCGAAAAGGTATACATAGAAATTTATAGAATTTTAGAAAAATAAAATCTGACATGCGACAACGCTTGACAATCATAATTGTTTACAATGAAAAAACGCAAGTAAAAATTTACACAATTTAAAGAATTAAGTATAAAAAAGTGGAAATAAACACGAAATATATATTGGGAAAACCAAAATAACATAAAATAACCAAAAATGAAGATATAGCGGTAAGTTTAAAGAAATATTCCCTAGCAACGTAGAAATTTTACTACAGAAAGTGTAAAAAAAGATCATTTTGAGCTAAATAAGTAATTATAATAGTAAAATAGACAAGAATAAAAGTTAAATAAACATGAATACACTACAATGTTTGTGATCAAGTAACCACAATAAATTGGTTAAGAACAAAAAATAAAAATAAAATTCGAATCAGGATCGAAGCAGGATCCCCCTGGCAACACCCGTTCACGAGTTGACGCGAGGGACGTACTTACTAGTGGGCGAATCCGATGCTCTTCTAGATCCTAGCCATGCCAACTCAAACAATAATGCATACAGACATGATGTCAGAATGTACGTGGTTGGAACTGTCTGTTCCCTTTGTGAGTGGTTCAATTGTTGAGAGACAACGCTACTAAAGTTTTTTCTTGGCAATAAAAAGAAACCTAGATTGAACTACTTACTACTTTTCATAATATTAAAAATAGCAATATTTAGTTAGAAAAGTATATTTTAAAAAGTCTGCGTAAAGTTAGATCAGAAACATCGAGTAGTACTAATGTGTACTTAATTCTACGGTACTAATGGCCAAAGCAGGACCGGTCGTTGTGGAAATCCTTGGGGGAGGCCTTTGTCCAGCAGTGGACGTCTTTCGGCTGAGATAAGAATGGCCAAAAATGTTTTTTTACTACGTTTTTTATATGACAAGAATTTTTACCTACTTAAGTACATATATTATCGATACAATATAATAAAATACAATATATTTGTAAATGACTGAATTTTAGCAGTAAAAAAGGCGACAAGGCCGTCACTGATAAACAACCTATACACAACACAACGGGAAATTCTTAGCAGCGTTTTATTTGGTAGACTATCTTTTAGGTATCTTTTTTCCGATGTGTTGCTCGGGAACCACCGATGAGGACACAAGGAATAGGCGATTGGAACAAACTCGATGCGCGAGATGGAATTATATTCACTGTTTCCAACACTCACTTTGGCTACAGATTGAGTACCAATACTCTATGAGTCTGCACCGCCATTATATTAATGTTTTTATGTCTTTCCGTTCGCTAAGGTTGCGGGAAGAGACTGTAATACTTCCATAATATAATAATTTTACAGCTGAATAAGACCGAGAATTATGAGCTTCAAAGAAAAAATGTGGGTCAGACAGACGGACAACAAAGTGATCTTACAAGAGTTCTGTTTTTGCTTTTTGAGGTAGAGGGGTCAAATTTTCAATAACGAATTTCAGCATGAAATGCAATATAAATTTATTTGCAGGCGTTAGGTACCTACCTACACACTTGTTTTTTGATCTCGATATATTTTTTCTCTTGGTTTAAATTAATCTTTAGCTAGTTAATAAACAGGTTTTAAAGTATTTTATTTTAACTACTTTATAGATTAACTTAGTAGTGTAATAACCCATTTAAATATCATCCATGGCAGAAATAGATTATGCGGCATTTTGCTAAAGAAAGCTTGTGCTAAAGTGATTAAATTTTAACATACTTGTATTGTATGTATAGGTATTTACTCCACAAGAGTGTGAAAGGGACAAAAAACTCGCGAGCAGCGCTAGGTCACGGCCACTCGTTCATACGAGTACGAGTATTTATATCGCACAAGTGTGTGTGATGTAATTGGTATCACACACAAGTTCACATCTGCATGTATTTTGAGACTTTCCAAATACGATCCCGGAAAGTGTCACCTCTCAGTGTTTTTAAGAGTAGCACGTAGGTGAATATTTGCAAAAACACTACTTGGATATAATATATCTATATGTCTATATATATTCTTCTTCTTGGCGAATCGAAATGGCATCTATATTTTCCCGGATCCGTAGGTGGCAACGCCAATCACCCTATCGTTGGCCTCGCAAAGGTCCTCCATGGTACACGAGAGGTGAGCCATAGATTGCACAGCTCCGCAATCGCACAAATATAATTGATAGCGGAGACAAAGTTACAGTACATCTTAATTCTCTCTAATGGCGTCGTTCTCTCTCTCTGACTGACAATTTTTGAATGAATGAATGAGAATGAAAGAACATCAATAGGTAGGTACTGTACTGTTTTCGTTTAGAAATAAGTAATACCTAAATAAATAAAAAAATCCTACATATATATCTATGTATATGTATGTCATAGACGTAGAAAATAAGGGTCCGGCCGTTGACAACCTTTTTCACTTTTTTTTATTTGGAAAACCTACAGATAATAACAACTAATTACATATCTGTCTTAAATAACTAGTAACACAGTTAATAGGTTTTTTTTCTAGTATCAATGATAGAAGTACGTATGTTATAATTTTAGTATCTGCGTAAAAGATATGAGATTGGACACTGACTGATTGGTTATACCACGCAGGGTAAAAACTTGCATTTTGCAGAGAGGTTTTCATCGTCCGTCATCCAGCCAGTGACGATGGCGACAGTCCGCTCCATCATCGAATTATTTTTCTCCAAAATCCCAATCGCACTGATTAGCATTAGTACTGGAGTTATTCGCTCCCGTACTCATCTTAATTGGTGTAGGTACCGTCTAGGCGATCTTATATCTTCGTAGTCTAACTAATTATTGACCGAGTATGAATACTGAAAGCCACTGATATGCGAGAGCCCGGCTTAATTAGTGCATCGCTTTCCACGAACTTTATTAATAAAGCTTTTGAGAGAATATCGAAAGCGCAGCATTCACGCAGGGTGTATATCCACTGAGGTTTCCAATCATTTTGAAGTGAAGTTTATTTGGTTGTATTGGCGAATTCGTAAATGTCGTCAACGTTTTTTCTTGTTTTAAATGGTACGGCTCGGTTTTAAATAGTACGGCTCCTTGTCCTAACAAAAAACGATTTTATGGTCCCATCCGGAAGAAAGCATGAAACTTGGCATGAATGTAGCTTTCATATATTTACTTTAACATTGAAGAAACACTCGAGAAATGAATGTTTCCCCCCCTTTGCCCCCCTTTTATGTCCAAAATCGTGGTTCTTCTCATTTTTTTGAAAACGGTAAAACCTACGTAAAAACTGTCAAAGACCAATATGTTTTTCATTATAATTATTCTCTATATTATTGCCATTGGATGTATGTTGATAGGACTTATAGTTTACAAAATATGCCCATGTAACTAGGACGATTTAAAAAAAAACGAACTTTTTTCTATTAGTATTGCACGGTCATGGTAGAATTTCGTACCTATTTAATATCATCGTGTCTGGTATCGTATTCGTATAAATCAAGCACCAGGAATTCATTTTTGATAATAACTTGGCAGCATTTCATCAACTTAATTTCATAGAAAAACATCGATATCTTTGCTAAAAAGTAAAAAAAAAATCTTAATTTAATTGTCTGTTTAAAGCAGGTCATATCGCCGAAGCTTTTCACAAATGCCCTTGAAGATATTTTCAAAATCTTGGAATGGAACGGCATGGGTATCAATATAGACGGACAATATCTTAAGTCACCTTCGCTTTGCTGACGACATCGTTCGACTTTCCGAGACACCTGAAGATCTAAAACAGATGCTCAATGATCTAAGTCACGTCAACGTCACGGAAAGTTGGTCTAAAGATGAATCTGCAGAAAACGAAGTGGATGGGCCCCACAGATACCCAGATTTTAATTAATGGCACAACGGTGGAAAAGTTCACAGATTACGTGTATTTAGGTAAGAAAGTCGGATTAGAGAAAGACACGCTGGAAAAAGAAATCGACAGACGCATACAACTGGGCTGGGCGGCCTTTGGGAAATTGACTGATGTCTTCAAGTCAAAGTTACCCCAGAGTTTGAAGACTCGAGTATATGACCAATGTGTTCTACCAGTGATGACTTATGCTTGCGAGACGTGGACACTTACTGTCGGAACGGTCCACCGCCTTAAAGTGGCTCAGCAAGCCATGGAACGCTCAATGCTCGGAGTCACTCTGGGAGACAGGATCAGGAACGAAACCATACGCCGGCGCACAAAAATCATGGATATAGGTGAACGAGTTGCGCGCCTAAAGTGGTAATGGGCTGGACATATCTGTCGCAGAGATGACGATAGATGGACTCAGAGGGTTCTGTTCTGGCGACCCCGTACAGGAAGACGAAGTGTGGGCAAACCAGCTGCCAGATGGTCGGACGATATCAAAAAGACGGCAGGGCTGACCTGGACAAGAATCGCCGCATCAAGATTAGAGTGGAAGTCCAATCAAGAAGCATACGTTCAGCAGTGGACACAAATATGCTGAGAAGAAGAAAGAAGAAGAAGATATTTTAAATAAAAATTTAGTTGAACTGCCGTGCGGCGTTTGAAATTCAAAACTTGCTTTTAGCCAAGTCTATGAGATTTTTCTAGAAAGTCCTTAGCAACTTGTTTTGAACTAATAAAAATAATATATTAGTTTTTAATTTATTATAATAACATAGAATAAATCATAATTATTTAAATAAAAAAACAGTTTGTTTATATATTTATTTATTGAAACTGTTTTTAAGTACTTTCTAGGCAAAACAAATTGACGAGACTTAAGTAACTTCTGAATTTTAAGCCGCACAGGCTTTCAATTTTTTTTTTTTGGAATGTAAGTTCAACTAAAATGTTATCTAAAATATATATTTTTATAAACTAAAATATACATGCTTACTATTTTACTCAGTTTTACCCATGTTATAAAATATTAAAGCGCTTTGAATGTGCTTTGAACAGACAATTAAATTAAGAATTATTTTTTGTTACTTTTTAGCAAAAATATCGATATTTTTGTATAAAATGCTGCAAAGTTATTATCAAAAATAATTTCCTGGTGATTGATTTATACGAAAACGATACCAGACATGATACAATGGGACCATATTTCACGTTAAGGACCCTAACTATATCATTTTTTTGTATGTCCATGAATTTATTTCTTGCAAGACGCAAATTAAGAAACTCTATTCATAGTTAACTTTATTTTACTAGTGTAAGTATTGGTGTCGACACCTTGGCATCTTCTCATATCTTCACGGTAAGAGTGTCAGGACTGGTGCTGCTGCGTCCGAGTCCCTCAAACTGTGCATAAGCATGCTTGTATTTGTCCCGTTTGAGCCATGCTTTGCTTACCCGTTGTCCTAGGTGAGCGTTAAAAGCAGCAAGGAAGCGCGGCGCGACGTTTATAGTTATAGCCTGTCGTATATAATATTGCCTTGTAGCACATGCATCGCAGGTTATTATTATTGTTTCATTATTTTTGTCTATAGATCTTTCCATGAATAAATTCAATTCAGTACTCAAGGGGTATTGTTTTGCATTGCAACACGTAGACTCAGCACGTAAACTGCTTACTAAATTGTTTGACACCGTTCCGTCGCTAGTACTTGCTTCATAATAGAGTAGAGAGAATTCATTCGATTACAAGGACATATTGGTTCTCGAGAAAGATCAAGTACATATGAGAGACCAACATTGTTTAGACACTAGACTCTGAACTTCAGAGACTTGCAGCCTGTAAACAATGTTGAGATCTCGCATGTTTACACGTAAACAGGGGGAAGGGGGAATCTTCGGAATATTTAGAGACGAACTCCCGTGGGCCGGCCCGCCACGTCATCTGTATACTTAGCCGCTACACCTGATGAAGCAGTGCATTATATTCGATACGGAATTTTTTCTAGCGACATTGCAGGATTGCGGTGAGAGGATCTTTCTTTTAATATTTGATGCAGTACTATTTTCTTTTGTCTTATTTCATAGGTTATACATGTTTTTCCCTTATTTTGGATGAATTAATCAAAAGTATTTCCGTGCTTGAAGTCTCTTTTAAATCTTGGGTCTCGTAACATAGTCACAAAATAGAAATACTATAAGAAGCCTTTCCAAATAATAATAAGTACCTAGGTATCTTCATACTGGCTTTAGCTTCAAGACAGAACGCTTCAAAAGACTTCCTATAGGCCCGTGGTAAAAAATACGTACTTACAAATATAATCAATCCTTTGCTGAATACATGCTGACTACAATGGTATTAAAATAAAAGTAAATACAGCCCTGTTTCAGATAAAAACGTAGCATCACCTTAATTTAAATCATTGAAGATCATAACTTGTTATTCCTCACTTCCTCACATGAATGGCGCCAATTAACGTCGCAAAATTTCCTAATAATTCGGAAGTTATTCGAATTCCGCGATACATCGTTTAATATCAAAGTCGGTAAATGTCAAAGTCGTAGTTCTTGGAATATTTCGGTTTCTCGGAAAAATTCTATTGATGAAAAAATACTTGTTTACCTAAATTCTAATATATTAAGCATTAAAATATATAAAATCAACTCTGAACATCAACCTAATAGGTTATTATGACCTAATAGGTTATCAAACCGGAATAATTCGAAAACAGATAAATCCTTATTATAAAATAGATTTCTCAAAAAAAAAAAATATAGGAAAAATTTAAAAGTATCAATTTATTATAAATTCAAACTGGATACTGTCATTCAATCCGATCAAAGACTTCTTGACCAATCTGACCAATCTATTAGAACAACTTTTGCACGACTTACAACGTGTCGTGTTAGTGCTCTCACCGTCTCACCACGTCTTCTTTTATAACTATGTAGTTAGTCATGACACTGCAAAGAAAATTCCCAGTTATGAAATCTTGGTTACGAAAGTGCATGACGGAAAAATTTCATCAAAACAAGATATAACTTTTATTGACGTCAAAGCTACGTTTACAGAGAACGAACACGAATCCACTACAAAGCTCATTTTTATTACAACTTCGAAACTTTCGATGTTCAGTTGCGCAAAGTAAAAGGTTGCCCAACGTAAGACAGAACCCTCTTTACCTAATTTTATTTATATAAGTAATTAGCTTTCGCAAGATTTTCATTTTACATCCATTTCTCCCCCTTAGAGATAGTTTCCAAAATTTTTTTATATTAATGCTTAGTGTGGCTTAGTTACGCTGTATGAAGTACATATCCGCAAAATTTTAAGTTTTTCGTTTAGTTTGATATCTACGACAATAATTAATCAACAATATTATCTGTATACTAGCATATGCCCGGGAAGTTTTTCCTGTGGGAATTTCAGGAAATCTCCTCTTAGTGCTCCCCTACACTCCTTAAGGAAACTACATACATACCAAATTTCAGTTTCCTAATACGCCCATAAGTTTTGGCTGTGCGTTGTTATTTAGTAACAGAACTTTAATAAATATATGTATATTGATAGATGAGAATTAAGGAAAAGTGATATATACAGTATCGCGTCTTTATCCCTAGCGGGGTAGACAGAGCCAAGCCTCGCGAGACCCGAACTCGAGGACCACGTTTAGCTGGATAGTGGGCTTATTGCTGAATTCGTATATAGTGATAGACTCCTAACCCATCGCCAAAGAGTAGAATCCCCAGATAACCCTTTTCCCTTACTGAGTATTGCAATCCGCGGGGAATGAGAAGCAGCAGGCAGGCATTCTATGTTTTTTCTTCGCTTAGCAGGCCAGGCCAGCGTAACCAAGCTATCACTGGAGCGATAAACTGAAGACATGACCAGAAAACTCTGCCGCTATTTCGGTTGCCATAATTCACCTTGGAGACTCCAGCCAGCGGGGTAAATTGTAGTGGTATTAATACAAATACTTACCTACTCATTCAAATAAAAAAATACATTATGACCTAACAAGAAGTAATGACGAGGCGTGACGTCTTACAAGTAATTTATGGTAATCGAGAGCTACACAGCTTTTGCAGCTTTTGGTGACATGTTTACGAGCCTATTCTGAGTCGTAACCAAACATATTCGACCTGAGAATAAAAAAAATTAAAGTCGGATATATGAATTTCAACCTATAACTGGATGCACTGATAAAAATCTTTGCTTATAAAATCTTTTTCAAACAAAAAATTGAACCGGCTAGCGGCTTCAATACTATGCACTAGAAGTCGAGAAATAATAAAGCTACCTACTGCTTGAGTAGACTTGGTGCTAGCCAAGTAATGCAAATCGGAGCACAACTTTGTGGTATGTGCTAACCTAATTAAAATATTTGCCCGCCCACCCTCGAAGTAGGAGGGTTTGGTATACTTACTTGTTGGCACACTGACACTGACTTCTATTCAAGCAGTAGGTAGCTTTATTATTTCTCGATTTTAAGTGTTGTATTGAAGTCGGTTCAATTTTTTCTGGAAAAAGATTTTATTTACATTATTATGTTGGCATTATAACAATGCCAATCCGATACTCATATGGAGTTTGATTTTCAATATGAGATACTTGTCATTTCGTATTGCTAACCCAGAGCACAGAATTAATATTATTACTACGTACAGAAAGGAAACTCCCTGCCCCTCCCGCAATATGGCACCCCCCCGCTCCTTCCGCACTTCTCCCCCGTTCTTGTGTAACTGTGGGACGTTCGACTATGAAAACGCACACATTGACGTGTTACTGACGTGTTCACGGATATACAGTTTCATTTGTAGTAGTAGTAGGCATATTTGACGCGCCGTTTCTATGAAGCGCCCGCCCTGTGCCCAGAGTATAATATGGTTTGTGGAATTATCAATTATTTTCTGTGTAGAAATGAAAATTTTGCTTAAAAAAACAGCCATTTCCTAATTTTATAGATTCTGAGCGTAACGCAATTTGTTAAAGTTCTCAGGGTGAAGTTTTCGAAGAAGTAACCTTTTTTCTGAATGAATTTTTATGAGAAATAATAAAACTAGCCACAGAATTTTTATTTGGCCCCGTGATCAATCTTCTCTTTTTATAACTAAGCAACGGGATAATGATTTAGCCTCTAATATACTAATTCGTATTTTTTACAACGCCCACTAAATATTTCAAAGTAAGCATCAATTAAAGATCACCAATTATTTTTACTTGTCTTTCTAATTTATAAATTGCCACCTAATTTAATAACTCATCCACAGATTTTACAACTTATCACCATTTTATGTTTTACAGCTTCAAAACTAGCTCCTCAAAATAATATATGTAATTGAAACTTCAATTTTCAAAATCATATATTATATCTCAGCATGTGAAATAATCTATACATCTAATAAAACAGTAAAAATATTTTGTCTGTACATTAAGTATTTTGGACTAAAATGGATAGAGGGACATATAAAAAGAACAAAAGAAAGCAAAAAAAAAAATTTGAATTTCTTGTCTTTCTGTCTGTCTGTATGTATGTACGCGATTCACGCAAAAACTACTGGACGGATTTGAATGAAACTTTGTTTGTTGTATAGCTATTAACTCTGGGCAACATATAGGCTATAATTGATTTTAAAAACTGGAACACCTGATGAAGAACCATAACAGAACAGCTAAACTATAAGAAATATGGAAATGGTGCCTTAACAAAAGTCGTTCAACCTGATGAGCATTTTCTGCTGACGTACAAAATTTGAAGATCTGGGACATCTGATAAAGAACTGCAAGAGACCTGCTACAATATAACATATATGTAAATGGCGCCTTAGTAAAAGTCGTTTAACCTAATGAGCATTTTCTGCTGACGTATAAAAATTGAAGATCTGGAACATCTGATGAATAACTCCAAGAGACCAGCTACACTATAACGTATATGGAAATGGCGCCTTAGCAAAACTTGATTAATCTGATGAGCATTTTCTGTAGACGTATAAAAATCGAAGATACGAAACATCTGAAATAGTTTGAAACATAAAAAGACTTTTCATCTAAGCGAAACTCACGCGGGCGAAGCCGCGGGCAACAGCTAGTAGATCATAATTCTTTTATCATGAAAATGGCCACGGCACGATTTGGTGCGACCACGCCAAATGACAGCGACCGGCCATTTACACCAATCGGAGAGGATTGAGAGAGGGCCATTTATTTAATAAAAAAATAAAAAAATAAAAATTATTAAATTATTAAATTAAATAATAACTAATTATGTCATGTTATGTTATGTTAGTTAATAATTATTAAATTATTTAATTAATTATTAAATTTATTAAATAAATAAATAAATAAATAAATTTATTTTTTTACTTTAATACAAAATAAGTAAAAGGCGGACTTAAAGCCTAGGGCTTTTTCTACCAGTCAACCATCTGGGTGATAAAGAATCAGTAACGTGTAGCACCATTCGATTCATGTATATAAGTTATAAAATTAGAAGCCAAAAGAATTACTATTTGTTGCCGTATATCAATATTTTAGAAGTTTATTGCTTGAATGCATATTAAAAATTTAGATGCTAAAAAATAATCGCCGTGCTGAGTTATATTTAGAGTGGCTTACTATAAGATAAATAGTGGCTAAAATAGTTTTATTCAGATGCGCGTCGATTGTGGCTGACTTAGTAATTTAGAAAGCAATTTATTTATTTAGAGGTTGTTAATGCTAATTAAAAGAAGTCTGTTTAATTAGTACCCAATTTTTATTGTCACCCGTCTGCCGTCGACCTACACGCGCGCCGCGTGTAGGTCACCGGCAGACGGCTGAGGTGACGTCAGGCCGTCCACAGATGAAAGGTGTAATCTGAGTCGCGCACACACACCAACTTCATGGCTAACATTACAAACAATGCAAAGGAGCGCACTATGGGAGCGCACTTATAAAACTGAAATATTTTTTCATTCATTATCAACGACTAAGTATTCCAAAAACTTTTACGGAAGCAAAAAGTATGGGCAGGCTGAGATCAAGAGTCAATTACATTGGACAATGGGTTTAACTTACAGTCGCAGCAATAGCGTTAAAATTTTTAAAAACTATCTCCAATGCCGACCATTGAGTCACAAGAAAATTATTTGATTGAATACCATTCAGGAATTGGATTTTCTTACCGAACTACTCCAAGTTAATTAATCTCACAATTCTACCTTAATTAAATTTTTGATTTGGGTTGAAATCCTATCCAAATCAAATTTCCTACATCAATATTTTTTCGAAATATATGTAAACTACATAGGTATATTGTAAAAAAATATATACATATAGGGTGATTTTTATCCGATATATTTAATCCTAAGATAGTTCGTGCTTGAGTATAACAAAAAAATATAAATTGATAGATTCGTTTTTAAATTACCGAGAAAATTTTGATTAAAAGAAAATCTAATGTATGCGCGTATGTAAACATTATATAATTGGATAAATATGAGAAAAACTGTATCTATTTTTTTTTAAATATGTACAAATTTATTCAATAACAATTTACAATTCATATATATTATTGTTTTCGCTAGTTGGGATGGGAAATGGTACTGATATTGGTACCACATACTCTCGTTAAATAAGTCCCTCCGATAAAAAATCATATACAGGTATAGTATCGTTGAGCTAGTATCCCATAACCCAAAGAAACTTATTTTGAGCTAGCTCAATTCGTGTGATATGTCCCTTATTTTTACAGACAGAATTTAATTAAATTTATGGTATTAATATCAAAGAGATCGGATTTTACTAGTAATGCGATAGGCTTTGAAATATTTATTTTATATTAAGTCGGATGAAATAATAATAATACTGGCTTTGATCAAAAGTATTTTAGTACTTATTACCATTATTTAGTTAGACTTCATATAGGTATGTTAAATTTTTACTCTAGTTTTCTAGGATGATAAATGTAATGTCTGTTCTCATAAAAAAATGAACATTTTGTTGTTATTTGAGTTTTGTGTCATATTTGATTAACTTATTTTAATAAAAACAAAAGATACAGAAATGCATAATATGAAAACAAGTCCAAATATGCTCCTATGTATTTAATTAGAGTTTAATACATAAATATTGTCTTTGAAAAAAAGGATCGAACAAAAAGAAAGATATTTATCAAGTATAAACATTGAAATAAAAATAACGATTTTCACTTTGAGTCTCCGAAAGCTCCTTATAAAGTTATTGAAATACATTACTTCGTATTATTTTCTTTTCATGAAAGATTTTATGTGCAATGTGGGCGTGTATCTTTTATATTTTTCGAAACCAATAGAATTATGATACAATTCCTGTATGTAGGTCAAGGGGGCGAGTCTCGAAGTGTTGATTTCGTACTTATACGTAAAACCTGTCAATAAGGAACTAACTGAAATTTAAAACATCTATTAGATACCATAAAAATACTGCACTCAAACTCAAAATTCTGACTAGAATTTAGATTCCAACTAGCGGCATTACATCTGGCGCCTACGCCTAGTCTCTGGGCACCGCTCGGCACCTCCAGAATTTCTAGGTAAAAGTACTCCATCTTGTTACATGTTTTATTCTGCCTGTGTACCAAATGTCATTAAAATCCGTTTATTAGATTTCGCGTGATTGAGTAAATACATACACACACATCTAATAATAGTTAGATTATTGAACCTTGCTTATATTATCACTTAAATAATACAGTTCAAACTCCATTAAACAAATGATATTTACTCGAGGTGGTCTCACATTGTGATTTAAACTTTTGGTAAATACCCTACTCGTGATAACCCACGACATGGACGCAGATAACGAATGACTGGCTCCGAGTTGGCCACGATACGATATGTAACAAACTAATATACATACAGTGCCCCCTCGATCTATTTGCACGTGAGTGAGGGCGCCACCTACGTTTCAAATGTGAAATTTTAATAGCTTAGACATTAGTTCCGTTTTCTACCACGTGCAAAAAGATCCTTGTCGCACTGTAGCTGATACTTATAGCACTAGGTGTCCGATTCTCTGTGTTTATTGGCAAAGCATGACGCGAGGTATCCCGCACCCTCGCTGCATAGAGACTCGCGCTCAGAGACCACGCGAAATGGGCGAATGATGTTTATTTTATACACATTAGTATGAAAAATGTTGTTCGATTTGCATGAGATTTGAAGCGATTGAAATAAAATAAGTGGTGTAGTTTTTTATGTAAAAAAATTCCCACACATCAATGCCATTTCGGAAGAAAGAGAAAGTAGTAAGAAATACATGTTTCACACATTAGCTCTGATAAATCAATTCATCATCATCACCATGTCGTCCCTGACGTGTCCGTCAACGGCGAATCTTGTCAACTTCCTAGATGCAAGTGATGAACTATGAACTACTATTCATGACTCAAATTAGTGTACAAACTCATGAGGCATGAGTTTAGGGTTCGAACTGGGAACCTTGCAGACACCAACGACTAACCCATAGACAAGAAAGTGTTTACTTCTTCTAACTAATAGGAGTACATGTAGGTACTCCGTTTTGCGTTTGTACCTGGCACCGACTTCTACTCAAGCAGAAGGTAGGTATAGCCTGTCCAGGAATATGAAAACCCTCGCCATGTTGCGGAAAGCAATATAACTAATTTCTTAAACTTATATAAAAAACCCATCTGTTATTACTCCTCTCAAAGTTAGACTTTCAATCAAGGGCGGATCCAGTATTTTTATTTCTGGGAAGGGCACCGTTTTCCGTTCTCGAAAATATTTCCGAGATATTTTTAAGGACATTTCCGCTTGTTCTTTGAGAATTTCGAGAACGGCTCATCATTAATGGTGGCGGATTATTTTTTTAGAAATAAACTTGTAAGAAACTATTACTTCTAAATCCTTTTTTTTTAAACTCCAATCTTAATAAGATATGTACTTTTATGGGACCTGCTTCCACAGTATGTACACAAAATAGCTAATATAATTCGGTGATGTATAGGGGGGGTTGGGGGCACATGCCTCCGTGCTCCCACCCTTTATATCCGCTACTGCTTTCAATAATGTTTCAATATAAAACGCATAAGTGCAGCCTCTAATTCAGGGTCTTTATATTTCTGGTCAAGCTTTAACATTATTATTTCTCGATTTTGAGTGCAGTTCAGAAGTTGGTTAATTTATTTTTCAGAGTTCAGAATCTGAAATGTTCACCAAATAAAGCTATTCCGAAAGCAAATGCACGAGTAATTAAAAATATAGGTACTCAATTCGCCAATGACGACAACTATGGGGTCCTATAGTCAGGTCAAGATCTGATGATAGAATCTTGGAGAAAGGGAGCGAGGTGTCGCGAGGTGAGCGAGGGTTCGTGTTGTGTAGTGTTTGAAAAGTTTGTCAACTTGGAAATATTGGTACCCTTTTAAACAAACTTTTCAAATCGGTCCAGGGATCTTCGAGTAATCGAGTAACATACATTTAAAAAATATTACAACCAATAGATAACATCCTATTTATTTAAGACGTTTAAAATCAGGATATTTTTTTTTTGAAGCGGTTCGAGTAAGGATTAAGGTATTTTCCAGTTATCAATTATTTGCTTCGTTAGGTCTGTTTATCTTATAAAATAAAACCGCCCGTGCAAGTTGAACTCGCGTGGAGAGGGTTCCGTATAATACCAATTCTTATAGGTTTTCCTGTATTAAAGCCATTTTTTGTTTTAATTTTTGGCTCATTAGTGACGGGAATCAGGGTGGCCAATTTTGCGTTTTCTTTCATGAATAAAATCAAAACTATTTATTTCACAATAATACAAAATATATGTGATCCTCATAACGAGCCCTTTCATTTGACATATGACACAGTGAGGTAGGTATGTAAAACTTTTTTTTGAATTTCCTAATTTGTCCCCTGAAAATAACCCCTTTTTAAACTTATTTATTTACTTAGCATATCTGTGTTTGGGACATAGGATTACACCATGCTAACAATTTCATCTGATTTGGTTCAGCAGATTCGGAGCAAATTGGTTGTTACAGACAGATAGACAGACCGGCAAGAATGATCCTATAATAAGAGTTCCGTTTTTTTATTGTACGGAATCCTAAAATTAAAAAGGACTAATAAAAAACATCCAATCCATTCTTAAAATAATCCGTCTTATTATAATCTGTTTAACAATTCGCAAGGATTAAAGACGAAAATATGCTTATAATTTAATTTGTTTTTGTATTGTTCATGAAAGTTAATCCTTTAAAAGCAAAACAGACGCCATAGTGCTTCGAAGAAAGCAAGAAATGAGATTTTGATAATCTGATGTTTTAGAAATCTGATTTTTCGAGAAGATATTAAATATAAGGCGATTTTAGAAAATATCTTTCATCTATAGATATTTTCTATTCCTAGATTTAAAAAAATCTGATTTCTTGATTCTGACGAGAACAGATGAATTCAAAATCATTGGAAAAAATTTACTGGTGCTCGTGAATACGAGCAACTTTTGTATGGGACCGATTGTGAAATCTCAAAAAAATTACATACATTTTGAGCGAGTAGGTATTGTAAAAATAATATTTATTTTTTTGTTTGAATCTTATCTCTGGAACTCCAATTATTCGAAAAATTATTTACGGTTTAAGACGTTTATTTCCCATAAAAGAATACAATTTACTTATAATGAGAAATACAAGATAAATGTTTTTTATACTAAACAAATACCTAGGTAGGTACCGTAAACTGCTGCAACTTTGCACGGAATTTGACGTTTTTTACGATTTTCTCGGAACCTATTCATAATTTTGACTCTCAATTGTTTTTAAATGGAAGACAGGCATAATGGCTTGCTATTGAGACCCCAAATCTTATTAATTGCCACCAATTTTCTGAATTACAAGGGCTCAAAGTCGTAGGCAAAGTTGTATGTAAAAGACACAAGTTTGCCTAGAAGGATAATTCGATACTTTTTGTACTTATCGTTTCCGTAAATTTTTTTTCATGTGCATGAGACAACCTATTTATCGCTTCCAATTTAATCAGTGCAATATACTGTATCATTTTTTTATTACAGCTACTAGGCCAAGTTGTAGCAGGTTCTACAGACTTTCCATACAAAAATGTCGTTGACTATAGGGTTGTCCAAAAGAATACAGATTATTATTAATACTTTTTTATAAAAGAAAAAAACCAGATGGCTACTTTCATTAAAAAATAACAATTTTAATGCTTCTTGGTAATAATGTCTCATCATTTTAATCAACAATTATCAATAATCTTAATTTTTGATTGTAGTATAAAAGAAAAGTATACAAAATGTTGAATTTCTTTAACCATTATTTCTACAAAAAATATTTGATTATTGTTTTACAAATTTACAACGAGCACTTCTAATATAACTAGAAGAAACAAATTCTAAAATAAATTTGTAAGCACAATGTAAGCGAGATTCACGCGAGTGAAGCTGCGAGTAAAAGCTAGTTAACAAAATTTGACAACCCTAGACCCAGGCATAGTTATGTCACTCAAGTTTTCAAAACACTACACATGATTGCCTTCTAAGTTTTTTTTGATAAAAAACAATCTTTTGCGTAAAAAAACAAGTAATACTAGAAGAAGACAATACTATCCTACCTTAGGCAGTTAATCCTGTGCGAAAATACAGCTTTTTAATAGTTAAAATTCAAAAGTTTTGGAGCGCAAAAAAAATGCTGCCTCACCCACCGATCTTTGTCGTACAACTGACAGAGTATTAATGGAGTTACAATTATAAAAAATGCAAAATATGTTGCCCAAATAATGAATAGTTACTACAGAATGGTAGAAAACGAGAATAAAGCAAGCGAATGCGATATATCGTAATTCAAATGAAATAGGCAAATTTGTGTATAGTTGGATAAGTTGCAGCAGTTTACGGTACCTATATTTTACACATATACCTAGATTACTACCATATCACTATACCACTACTATTGTTCACGCACATATTTATTTATCAATATATATTTATACAATTATCAGCGCACTGACGGCTGTCAGTGCGATGATAATTGCAATTTAAATTCCATCAACTAAAAAAAATTCTCTAACGGCGACGACGATCGTCCACTGTTGTTTTATCTATTAATTAATTTAATTAATAGATAAAACATCCAGTTAGAGTTCGTTTTCTCAAAGCCAAGTCCTGGCGGTTTTGTATTTCTTTATTCATATTCATATTCATTTATTTACATCATAAAGTAACTAGTATCGTTAAGCAACAGAATTGATCCAGTATCCTCACCTGCACCTGAACATCCTTGAAGAGTGGCTGGCTAGCTTTGTTTGAATTATTTTTAATTATTTGTAATATCTTTATTGTACTAAGTATACATATATATAAAAGTAAAAACATGTATTAATAGATATCAGTTAGTAGTTAATTTTAGATCAAAAGTAATTAGCAATCCTATATGGGTTGCACTTGGGATCAGGCGTTCAACTGGTACCTACTAGATACAACCAAAAATTGTTTAATTCGATAACTACACGATAGTGGATACCACATTAATAGTTCTCCGTGTACAGAGGAAATGACAGACGCGTGTAGTAATTTTTCGTAAATGCTTGAAATAGAAATGCATTTATTATTGCTTTTAACAAAAATCTGACTGAAATTATGATTAGGAATCGGAAATTTATTTAATTTTTTTTTCTCCAAGTTTAAACTGCGTTAAACCTTATTTCTCTTAACAAGTAAGACATTAGACGATACCGACTTTTTAAGGTTAGTTTAGAAAAAGTTAGTTTAGACAATACATTTGGATTTGGATTTAATGCATTTGGAGTAGTACTTGTTTAGAGATAATATTCTTTACTAATACTAAAAACTGAATTAGTGTAGTTCTACTCAATACTTATGGGACTTTACTTTATCCCTAAATGAATAATAAATTCTTTAGAAAAAAAGTTTCTAAGACTGATTGTTACGATCATCTTAAGTTTATCTACAAAATCAACATTTACCTACTTTGAAATTCTAAACCAATACATACTTTAATTATACCACTGAGTCTTAAGTGAGCCTTCAAATATTCTGAGTAGAGGTAAAAAATATATATTTAGACTTAAATGGAGGCATACTTTATTCTAACAAGTTTTTAAAAGACTTAACTAGGTTTGGTATCCTTAACTTGCTTAAGTAGCGGTAGCTTAAAACTATTTAGTTTTAAAGAATAAATTGACTTGACGAAATCTTTTTTGAATTACCTAATCCTTATTTTAGAATAGAAGTATAAGTTTAGTTTAGATATGTAAGATTTAATCATATTCTTGTTTGCTACTTGGGTAGTATCTACTGTAGCGTTACACCGCTACAAAGTCAAGTCTTTTTTAGTTTGTGATTCTATTTCTACGCAAACTTTTTTCTTTGTTCTTTTTATGATAAGGTTTTTGAAATTAAAATTCTGGTGGTTCGATTTTTTTGACTTACTGTCAATTGGGTAAAAAAAATGGAGATTTTTTAGAGAGTTGATTTTTCTTTTTGATGTTTTTATTCAGAATTAAATCTTTAATGTGCTTTTATTATTCTTAACATACAAGTATCGATCTCTAGCAATGAAGTTTATGGTAAAAAACTTCAGGGTGGGGAATGCACAATAGAGGCTTTCCCAACGACATCTATTTTGGATATCAAACGACAGTTTTCTTCACATCTGAAGATTCCAATTGAAGATCAAAAGTTGACGATCAGACCGTTCAGGGGTATCCTATTAAAAATGGGACGAAGTTGAATCTAGTTGTCAAAAAAAACCAGAAGGATTATATGAAGTGGCACTGAAATATTTCATGTATGTATTGTATGGATTGTTTATTAGACGAGAGTGGGCAACGTCGGCCTGCACCTGGATATTCGTCAGCGTGTTGTAAATCAGGTTGTGGACCAAGATGTGGGACTCAGCCGGGTTGAACGCGCTCCGAAATCTTCAGTCGCGGCAAAGTCGGCCTGCACATGAGAATGAGTCACAGAGCGACGAAATGTTTAGTTTGTAACCGTGGCGCCTGTGGTTCTTTTAAGATAGATTTTTTAAACATATTGTGATAACTTTTTCCTCTAAATTCTAAAGGCCCCCCTTTTGTCGGGGTAATTTTTTGTTTCGGTTTTGATTTGGAATTTTTATACACATCATTTCATCCATTTCTTTCACTCATTTAATTTTCTTTTTAAAATAACAAGCAAATTCATGTATTTCTTATTTTACCTGTTAATATTCCTTTCCTGTAGTTAATTTTCCTTTCTTTTATTTTTATTTCTTTGGTGTGTCCAAATAATTTTTTGTTAAAGGACATTGGTCAAATTTTTTTTGTTCAAAAATTATACTCGTGTTTTAAGCAGTGATTCTTTTATTTTTAAACCCAAGTTTCACTGCAAAAATGGCGCCCGATTTGCGGAAAGAATCCTGGTTTTTACCTGTTTTTTACCTTTTATTACTTTTCTTGAATTTTTTTTTTGTTGTTTTTGTGGGACGGTGACCGTTTACCGGTCGCGGTTTTCCATCCTGTGATTTTCTGTTTTAGCCTGCCGAAGCTGCCTATGCTGCGACCCGACGATTCTCCTTACTGTGGATTATTCACATTTGATTGATGGCTTTAGAGTCGGAGGTTATATTGCGGTACGGTGTTGCATCGGGTTGCTCTGGTTCTTGCATTAAATTGGCTACTGCTTACACCCCAATTTCTTAATGTACGGTCGCGAGTTGTCGATGATTCTGCAGCGTGTTGAAAATCAGACTGTGGACCAAGATGTGGGACTCAGTCGGGTTGAACGCGCTTTCTTTTGACGCTTCGTGCTCCACGCTTTGTTCAGTGCCGCGTGCTTAGACGAGTATCCCCGCAGGCTTTCGTGTTGGCGGATACGGATTCGGAGCACGTCGGTACTTATCATATTAAGGACATTCTCAAATAATTTTTTGCTTAATCCGTTTTCTTATCTTTTTTTCAAAATTCTAAAATATTCACATTATTTACCTGGCTATGACAACCTGGATATTCGACAGCGTGTTGAAAATCAGGTTGTGGACCAAGATGTGGGACTCAGCCGAGTTGAACGCGCTTCGAATCTTCAGACGCTTCGTTAGGTATACTCGTATGACCAAGTCTCTTATTCATAGGGATAGTAATAAGGTTTAGTATTTCGTTTAGTTTTTCGGTTAGCATTTGGTTGTGTTTTGCTGTTTGTTGGTTTTGTGTAGGTATCTTGTCCGGATTTTGTTTTAGTTGTTCGGTTGTTATGTTTTATTGGTTGTTTGTTGTGGTTTGTTTGTTTGTTTTGTTGGTTTGTTTGTTTGTTTTGCTTTGTTGTTTTTTTTGTTTGGTAGGGAGATGCTGTAGCGTTACACCGCTACAAAGTCAAGTCTTTTTTAGTTTGTGATTCTATTTCTACGCAAACTTTTTTCTTTGTTCTTTTTATGATAAGGTTTTTGAAATTAAAATTCTGGTGGTTCGATTTTTTTGACTTACTGTCAATTGGGTAAAAAAATGGAGATTTTTTAGAGAGTTGATTTTTCTTTTTAATGTTTTTATTCAGAATTAAATCTTTAATGTGCTTTTATTATTCTTAACATACAAGTATCGATCTCTAGCAATGAAGTTTATGGTAAAAAACTTCAGGGTGGGGAATGCACAATAGAGGCTTTCCCAACGACATCTATTTTGGATATCAAACGACAGTTTTCTTCACATCTGAAGATTCCAATTGAAGATCAAAAGTTGACGATCAGACCGTTCAGGGGTATCCTATTAAAAATGGGACGAAGTTGAATCTAGTTGTCAAAAAAAACCAGAAGGATTATATGAAGTGGCACTGAAATATTTCATGTATGTATTGTATGGATTGTTTATTAGACGAGAGTGGGCAACGTCGGCCTGCACCTGGATATTCGTCAGCGTGTTGTAAATCAGGTTGTGGACCAAGATGTGGGACTCAGCCGGGTTGAACGCGCTCCGAAATCTTCAGTCGCGGCAAAGTCGGCCTGCACATGAGAATGAGTCACAGAGCGACGAAATGTTTAGTTTGTAACCGTGGCGCCTGTGGTTCTTTTAAGATAGATTTTTTAAACATATTGTGATAACTTTTTCCTCTAAATTCTAAAGGCCCCCCTTTTGTCGGGGTAATTTTTTGTTTCGGTTTTGATTTGGAATTTTTATACACATCATTTCATCCATTTCTTTCACTCATTTAATTTTCTTTTTAAAATAACAAGCAAATTCATGTATTTCTTATTTTACCTGTTAATATTCCTTTCCTGTAGTTAATTTTCCTTTCTTTTATTTTTATTTCTTTGGTGTGTCCAAATAATTTTTTGTTAAAGGACATTGGTCAAATTTTTTTTGTTCAAAAATTATACTCGTGTTTTAAGCAGTGATTCTTTTATTTTTAAACCCAAGTTTCACTGCACTACCTATTCTACTAGCGGACCCGTAAGCCGGCAGATTTTGTGACATATCGACAGATGAAGCGCAACAAACACGTATAAAATATGAAAATGATGAAGCGACTCTGAACCCTGCAAATATTTGTTCGTTTTCTTACATAATCTACGGAGATCTCGCTGCCTGGCGGTTTGTTACGGCCGCTATTTTACGGTCGGCATTAATCGCAACATGAACCAAGCCGCAGGAGGTTCGGCTACTAATCCCACTATAATCAACAATTATTAAAATAAGAAGATTTGGAAATTTGTTACCGTAAACTGCTGCAACTTTGCACGGAATTTGACGTTTTTTGCGATTTTCTCGGAACCTATTCAAACTTTTGACTCTCAATTGTTTTTAAATGGAAGACAGGCATAATGGCTTGCTATTGAGACCCCGAATCTTATTAATTTCCACCAATTTTCTGAATTACAAGGGCTCAAAGTCGTAGGCAAAGTTGTATGTAAAAGACACAAGTTTGCCTAGAAGGATAATTCGATACTTATTGTACTTATCGTTTCCGTTAAATTTTTTTCATGTGCATGTGACAACCTACTTGTTCCTGCCAATTTAATCAGTGCAATATACTGTATCATTTTTTTATTACAGCTACTAGGCCAAGTTGTAGCAGGTTCTACAGACTTTCCATACAAAAATGTCGTTGACTATAGGGTTGTCCAAAAGAATACACATTATTATTAAAAAAAAATATTTGAATATTGTTTTACAAATTTACAACGAGCACTCCTAATATAACTAGAGGAAACAAATTCTAAAATAAATTTGTAAGCATAACGTAAGCGAGATTCACGCGAGTGAAGCTGCGAGTAAAAGCTAGTTAACAAAATTTGACAACCCTAGACCCAGGCATAGTTATGTCACTCAAGTTTTCAAAACACTACACATGATTGCCTTCTAAGTTTTTTTTGATAAAAAACAATCTTTTGCGTAAAAAAACAAGTAATAATAGAAGAAGACAATATTATCTTACCATAGGCAGTTAATCCTGTGCGAAAACACAGCTTTTTAATATGTAGTTAAAATTCAAAAGTTTTGGAGCGCAAAAAAAATGCTGCTTCACCCACCGATCTTTGTCGCACAACTGACAGAGTATTAATAGAGTTACAATTATAAAAAATGAAAAATATGTTGCCCAAATAACGAATAGTTACTACAGAATGGTAGAAAATGAGAATAAAGCAAGCGAATGCGATATATCTTAATTCAAATGAAATAGGCAAATTTGTGTGTAGTTGGATAAGTTGCAGCAGTTTACGGTACTCAATCTCGCAAAATGTACAGGGCGAATTGAAATAAATCATACTTGACATGAATCAACTTCACAATATTATGACCATCGAAATATAACTACTGTTAGTACATAATATCTCGATGATTATGACTGATTTTAGCTACAAAACACGCAAAAAAATTGCCGTGGAAATGTTTGAAATTCGCGCTAGAGGCCACAACTTAAAATTAGCTATTAATTTAATATTCATAACCAGTATTAACCAGCCGTGGATGGCAGAGCACGCCACGCGGGGGGTGCCGCCCTCCACCCGCTTGTAATAATACCGTGGCGGACGTGTACCATACAGACAACCAGATTTGTGACGAGCGGGCTAAACGGCATTAATAATTACATTTTGGTTTCAGTTCTATCAAAATCAATCGTCTTCAGACGCGTATTCTGAGCCCTATTTTTGAAAGTGTGACTCACCAAAAACGCATGAGCCAAATGATTTTTCATGCGACGTCAATTCCGTCTTTTCGAATTGTCTCTGTTGAACAATTCGCAACTAGTCTAGACCACTCGTTCCCACATGGTTTGGTAGTCGACCGTTTTGTACGCAGAAGCTTGAATGACAATCGGATTCGGATATATATAGTGTCTATGTCTATTAGCATTTTTTTTTGCTTTCCTTTAACGCTTTCGTTCTCGTTCTTGAAATTTTTCGAATATTATTTTTCGGATTCTTTACCGATTCGGTTTCTCTTGCGTAGAATGGAGCAGAAATTATGTCTGGCATAATTTTCATATCACTGGCAACATTGTTAGAAGAGTGATTTCAAAAATATGGCTTTTATAGTGACATGTTATTTATGACGAGTGCGACATTTGGTCTATTCGTTTTCAACGGTATGCCACACTTTACACTTTCAAAAATAGGGCCCTGGTGTTTACGAATTGAGATTAGGGTCTTTTGCATTCCTTGTCAAAAGAAAATCTGGTATTGTGCATAAACTTTAATTATTTCCTTTACACATTTTATCAATTTTGATATTTGTCTGTCTTCTGCCGTATATGTATAATAGAAAAATATGGAGTGTTATCCGAAGTATAAAACGTCAATGTACATTAGATCTCAAGTATATGAGTACTACGACCAGTGTTAAGGTATACGAGAGTTTATTTAGTATTTTAGTAAGTCTGTATCGTAGAAGTGTGCGATTTACGTGGAAGTACAAATTGGAAACGCATCTAGTCTGCACGGTTCTACAGCTTACATCCTGCATAATTAAAATATCAGTTATTTGAGTAAAATAAACTAAAATTGTGAAAATGAACGATAAAAATACAAAACCGACATATTATGATGGAGCACTGACTTACTACACTTGTGAACTGTTTTAAAATTAATAAAGAATCGTAATCGTGCTTCCATGCTGGTCTGGGAGCAAAGAAAAAACATAGAATGTGCCAGCTGCTTCTCTTCCCGCGCAGATTGTAAAAGTCAATCGAGGGAAAGGGCTTAAATCCCTCCACTCATAGGCGATGGGCTAGCAACCTGTCACTGTACCTGAATCTCCATTCCATCAGATAGCCCACTATTCAGCTAAACGTGGCCTTCGAGTCTCACGACTCTTGGCTCTGTCTACCCCGTAAGGGATAAAGACGTGATTCTATGTATGAATTACAAACAATTTATGTATTTACTTTCATTTTTGGACAAGCAAGCATTTAAAAGTAATATGCGAAAATTCATAACTAAGTATATTTTAGATGTGTATATTTTTAGTAATAATAAGGTATAGTAAGTATTCCGGTTAAATAAAAAGAATAAAAAGAGACTATTGGTATTTTAATAAATGCTTTGTACAATGACAATATCATATTGTAGAGCTTAGCCTATAATGTGATACTTATTGTAAAATTGCAGAGCGAGCTGAATCGACAATGTAATAAAACCGGCCAGCGAGTGACCACCACGTTCCGTACAATGCCAATTCTTATAGTTTTTCCTGTAATCCACAGCAGGCAATGAACTATATTTTGTATTTTTTCAAAGTTTAGGCTTAGTAGTTTCGGAGATCAGGTGGGGATGGTCAATTTGGGTCTTCTTTCATGAATAAAAATAAAAAAAAAACAATAATATATTTGAGATCCTCGTAACGAGCCCTTTCATTTGACATGTAACACAGTAAGGGTTAAAACTTTTTTTTTAATTTCTAATTTGTACCCCGATAATGACCCTTTTAAAAAAATATATATTTATTTACTTTGCACATACTTATATACATTTACTGCAATGTATATATTTATTTACTGTAATAATGTAATGTTGTGTTTTTAATCAAATAAAAAAATAAAATAAAATGTGTGTTTAGGAAACAAATGTTGCGTCTTCTCTTTGATGATTTTACGAAATTTAGGACACATGGAAGACCTGACCCGAAATAGCACGTAGGTACTTTTTGTTCTAAAATTTCAACAATACAATTATTATAAATATTCCTTTGGACGATAGGGTGTGAAATATTAAAGCTAACTTCCAGTTACCACAACGAACTGTTTTTCGAATTCGGAATAATAAGATAATAGAAATGCCATCTGCAAGACGCCCACCTAATGTTATAAAAGCGAAAGTTTGGATTTGAGTTTGTGAGGATGTTTGTTACTCAATCAATCCAAATCAACAGGACGGATTTCGATGAAATTTTGTATACGGGTAGAAAAATACCGGGAATAGCACATAGGGTACTTATTATCCCGAAATTCCCATGGGAGCGAAGCCCCGGGACGCAGCTAGTAAATATATAAATATCAAATTTGAATTGATATATATATACTAATTATAATTTTGTGTGTGAGTGAGCCCTCATAGAAAATGTGATGCAACGTATTAATTTAACGTATCCTTATACAATACATAGGTATAATGTCTTTATTCGTACCTAGATAATTCTGTGGATTCACAGGACTAAAGTCGCGGTATAAACTAGTAGGTACTTACGTACCTACTAGTTTATACCGCGACTTTATTCTGAACAAAAACATTTCCAATTAACATCAAAGGGAATATTAAAATTTGTTTTCACTGGAAGAAATTTTTCATTAAATGTGAAAATTAATTTTGCATAACATTTTAATTTATTTCAGAGGATATATTATAGCGTAATTATTCAGTTTCAAAGCATACAATTAAATCGACATAATACCAAATAAATATAACATATTTACAGGGAGGGTTGGTATGATTAAAACAAACGGTTTTAAAACATTAAACAAAAAACACATAATTGCTATTTTATTTTTCTTGAGGAATCGATATGAATTGTACCTAAATTGCATGTTTATACGTTCTCAGTCATTTTAATTAGTTGTTATCAGTCGCAGGCAGAATTACGAAATTTATTAGAGAGAAAGGTAATTCCCCGTCGCGCCGGTAAAGTCTCGCCACAGAATTAATATAAGTACTACGTAGTCTCTCAAGGACAGTGCCTATGTCCGCCGTTGAAAGGAAGTAAGATAATTTCCCTGTGGGGAATTCGCCCAAATACAAAGAAAGGGGTTTCCCCTATAAAAATAAACATTGGTTAAAATATACAGGCTGCAGGTTAACCGTTCAGGGCTAATTAGAGATATGCATGGCAATATAAAAAAAGGGTTTTTTTATCAATTAGTATATGCATATTGGTCTAATAATAACAATGAATAATGGTGATATTTTACACATTCGAAAGCATCTACTTAGTCTAGAAATAAATTAATATAGGTCTAATTGATTAGAAATGTAGGGGCTGAACTAAAAAGAAAATAAAAACACAAAGTAAAAAAAAAACACTTGTTTTAAACACATTGAACTGTGTGTATAATAAAAATAAAAACTGTTTTTTTTTTGCCAACCCTAGTGGGAATGAATATTTGGACTGAAATATAATTTAATAGTGTTTACGGATTTAAACATATCACTTCAAACAGATATTTTGAACGTTATAAACTTACCTGAAATACTATAAGTAGTAATAAAAAATGAGTTACAAAAAAATAACTTCGCAATGTCGTAAAGAAAATTGCTAAAAATATTTTACATTCGCGACAATATAGCAAAATCAGTAATTAAAATTCCTCACCTGATTGCGTAGGGTATCGTTCATGGTGTAGAAGCTATGGAGAAGAATCCAGTTGACCGCCAGCACCAAGGAACAACACACAACTGACTGAGGCATTTCGAGGCGCCCGCGCAACTCGTGGGTCATAATACTCACACGCGTCATAGAATTTAAAGCTGCCCTTTACATTGACGAGTAACCTTTACTAAATTAAGAAGTATGTGGTATCCAGCGAGTAATGCACTGTGAAATGGATGAACTTATCGTTGGAGAGCGAAGCGCGCGCGCCGATGACGCGGCGCCGGGGGCGAGTTTGACACATCTGTGAGCAATTGACGTCGCTGCTGCGCTGTTTTCAACTCTATTGCTGAAGAGTTGTTATGATTACTAATCCGGTAGTCATATTATATTTTTAAGGATTTTGTAAATAGATGGACGAATGTTTGGCGCCGAATTCAGCTGCAACCAGTGTTGTCAGATACACTGTATTTACAGTAGATTTACTGTATTTTTACGCCATCTACTACTGTATTAAAACAAAAACAGTGTATGCACTAGTATGGGGAACACTGTAATTTTTGTCGAGCAAGTGTCATATAAATTTTTCAAAAGAAATGGAACGCATCTTAAGAAAAAATAAAATTAAGAACGCGAATTTCGCACTTTTTTCTAGGGGAATCCCCTTGAAATTTAAATAACATGAGCAAGTATTACAAGGCTAAATATAATTCGTATCATGAATTAGAGGAGTCCAGTGCCGTATTATATTATTTACATTGGTTGGTTTATATTTACATCAGTACAGGATTTTTTTTTATTTCAGGTAAAACAAAACGAAGAGTTCTCCTTAATAGCTCAATTTATGTTAAACATTTTAGCTCTTCTAAATTTTAATGCAGAGTGCGAAAGAGTTTTTAGTCGAATAAATGACACGAAGACAAAAAAACGTATTATTGTGTTTGTGACCAATAAGGGGGAAATATGTTAGCAGCACAAGCAATTTCTCGCCAAAATGCCAATTGTGTTAGTTTCAAGCCAACAGAAGTGATGTTAAAGCTGTTCTACTCGAAAATTTACAACAATGAAAGAGCAATTGAACTAAGTGACAGTTATTAACTTAAAAAGTGTTTAGTTTGGTAAGATGAATAAAAATTCTATGATAAAAATGGCTTCTGAAAGCACTGAAAAACATGCTGTATTTATATAAGAAATTCACTGTAATTTTACTTCAAATACTGTATTTTGTGGCGTAGAAACACGGTATTTTCATTTTGTTGATCTGGCAACACTGGCTGCAACAGTTTGTAGACCATTCTAATATTAGAGATGTAATAACGAGAAGGGAGTTATATGATCAGAAGTTAGAAGAAAATGGATGATAATGAAATATTTAAAAAAAAGACTACGGGTATTGTTAATCGAAAAATGTTATTACTCTCTAAATGTTTTTTCAAATAACCAATTATAATTTTATTGACATTATAAAATTTTATTTTACATTTTGACATTTTAATTAATTAATTTGAATTTGCATGTCATTTGATTTCTTTCTAAAATGATGTGATTTTATAATACCAATTTCTTGTTGTCCTAATATTATTATTTTTTTAAATATTTGTATGTTTTAATGGCAAAACATTTATGTACCATGATTTTTTTGTAACAACTGTATTTTACTTACACCTATGTTTAACAAATAAATATATTGATTGATTGATTGATGAACGTATCTGTAGCTTTCTTCCTCCGACAGAGTGCCTTGCAAACTCAGTCGGTCTGCACACTACTTCGAGCAACAAGGACTTCCAGTCGCGTAGGGAGTCCGTGTTGCACTATGGCACACTATGGACTCGACACAACTGCCCAAACAATATCCATAAGAAGAAACATGAAATTTTAAGTTTCTTTGGAAATGAAATCATTTAACCCATCTAATAGCTTTCGTGTAATAATACGCTACAAACATAGAGACAGACATAAAAAATTTGGCCTATTACTTACTTACATATTTTTATGAAAATCTCCTATGTTATACCTAGGTATATGGCGAAAACTCCACCGACAAGAGCACAGCTCTTAAATAAGAAGAAGAATTTTACAATTATATTATAAGTGTGTACATATTTTTTGAATGAGCGAATTTTCTGACAGCTAATTAAGAAACAAAAATCAGTATAAAAAAATTTCAACAGATCTTTTATTGAAAGCCGAGTTGTAATAATGGCAGAAAAAAAAATCACCTAACAGTTTGACAGTTGCACAAATCACAATAAGTATTGATACTTTTTAGATGTTTTTTTTACTAAGTTTAATTTTTATTTAAATGAAATTTTGCTTTTTGAATGTAACTTTTTCTCTCGCCTTTGCTTAAGCGCCATCTATGAAGTCATCTGAAACTTTTTTTTTTAATTTGGGTCTCGGAAAATCCATCATTAGATACTTAGAAACAAAGATAGAGCCCTCATTAGATACTTACAAACCTATCTAATCTGAGAGAGATCAAGCATGTGGACTGCATGTAAATTAGTAAAGGAGTTTTGGAGATAAACTTTTGAATTATATACCAACCAATATTGCACTCAACCTAGAAGACTCCTTACCTATTCACCGCCGCCCGTTCCGTCGGGGTTGAAATTTGAATATTTTCAATACCTAAATAACAAGCAAATAATTTATTAAAAAATAAAAAAACAAGGCTGACAACTCACTCGGAGGAATGCAAGAAATCTAAAAATACTTCTCACTTCAAAATCTGTTCAGCCGTTCAGGACTTATGGTGGAATAAAAAAACTTATTACATACATACTTACATACATGAACCCTAAAAACATAACACTCCTTTTTTCGTCAGTGGTGTAAAAAATAAATAGTTAACTCATAAACAATTTCAATAAAATACAAGCTAACGAATATTTATTCAACACCCAAATATACCTATTTATTATAGAGTGACTTCCCGTCAGGAGACCCACATGCTCACCTGCCGCCCTCATAACAAATGATAGTTCTAAAATATTTATAGGAACAAGACCTTAATAGGATAAAACAGAGCCAACCTTAAGGCTGTAAAATCCAATAACCGGACCGGACAACACTTTAATTTAATTCCTCTTTGAATAATTGCACAACCAAAGTAAAAGATGTAACAAAAATATTTAATTTTTGAGCAATGTTTGAACTACCATACTAAATGTACATTCTTGACTCAAATTATTATTCTAGTCACACGAAGAAAAGCAACTATGTTTATTTTTAAAATAAAAATATAATTAGTTATATAATATATAAATATAAGTCCATATAATTAGTTATTTCAGATAGATATGACATTTAAAAATTGGCCGAACATTATTTTCTTAAAAACTAATAAATTACTATACATACTAATACTACCTATAGATAAATAAATACTATATGTATATTAAAATCTAATTCTAAAAACGAAGAAAATGGACTTTCCTGGAGAATAAACCCATGCCGTAAAGTCGCATTGTAACGGTACAGTCGTAATTGGCAATGTAGATCGATATGTTGTTGTAAGTCCATTCGAGCCTTTCAATAGTTGATTATGAGGTGTAATGGTTCCACAGTCCGCGCTCAAAGGGCAAATCCAGGGCCAAATCAAATCACATCTAATAGGCTACCTGCTGTTGTTGTTGACAATTTTCACGAATCACTTCCACGGATTGCTGGAAATCGAGAGAAATGATGTTACTGTATCTAAATTATCTAAGGTAAACCGGGTTTTAGTGAAAAGATATTTACCTATTCAAGTGAGGACCCAAACTACTTGTAATTTCGTTTAGAAAAATTTACAGATCTCGTGCTCTACACGACTTGAAAGGGCATTGAAAATAAATCTCTACCTATTAAAGATTAGAAAAAAAAAATATGTTTGTATTATATTTTTATTTCCCCTTACCGTACAATTTCTCACAAATATGCAACAAATTTATCCGAAAAAAGTGTAATAACCTAAAATGTTCTTTGGTTAAATACCGAGGTGCTTTTTTATTTTTGAAATTCGGCCCCGTTCTCGAGATATCGGGAATTTTCTGCGAAAGTACACGATTTTTCAGTCGAAAAATGTAGTTTTTTCGAATTCAAAAAACATTTTTAATGTAAAAAAATGTTTGTAGGGATATAACATACACGAAAAATATGCATAATTTACTACGCATCAATAGAAACAATCGGTAGGACCACGCGCGGGTACAACATATTGGCATGATGATATCCCGTGGTCCTACCAGTACATGCAGTAGGACCGCAGGCACATCCTACCAGTAGGATAAATTGGTAGAACCACGTGTATAACATGCTATTTGTCCTACGGGTATTCATTATAATCTCAGGATAAAAAAATATTCAAAGATATTAATTTTCATCTAAATCCGTATTGTCTCTGTGTCCAGTACCATTTCCCGTGTCCCGCTGTATGCCGTCCCGTGTCCGGACTATTTCCCGCTTTGCACGTGTCCCGCCCCTACGCCCTGTTGTAATCCAAGTCTTTGAAAATTTTTCTTCATTACCTATTAAAAACTCGACTCAGAAGAAAAGTCCATCCTCCACACACAAATTTTGCAGAGTAAATCAAAATACAATAGAAATAAAAAAAAACAACAATTTTAATTAGACAATATTTATAAAATTGGTGTTTTTTCGAAAAAAAAAATTGAAATTCAAGTTCCGAAAGTGCTCGATCTCGACGAGTTGAATGGGAGTAGTGCACAACCTCAAACACTTCGCGGTACGAGGCGTGCAAATGAGATCCTTATACGTGTATATTGTATAAATGTGTACAAGTGATCAATATATGCGTAACTATCTAATTTATTGAAACTTTTTCTAACCTGCGCGCTGTGTAGAGAACCAAACCCAGACTCTCACTCAACCGACCTGCATGAACTAAAATGCTTCGGCCGGCCACCGTCTTATAAAAAAAAAATATTTTTCCAAGTACAACAGTTGTTTCTTAATTATATATCTTTAAAGCAAAAATCCTGTGCCAGTGTTCCCCGAAATATAATATAAAAGTATCCCCTCAATGACTCCGAATATCCTTTGTCACAAAGCGGCTTATTTACAAGACAGTTATAAGGCCAATATTGTCATATGTGGTTGTGAGGCTTGGCACTCAACTCATACAGAAGAAAACCAACTCTCAGTAGCGAAGCGTATAGTCTTCCAAAAAATCCTCGGTCCTATCAAGAAATCAGAAGGAAGCTGGAGAGTCCGGTAAAATTCTGAAATACTTAGAGGAGCTGTTGGAAGAGCCTGGACACTAGAACATACTGGGCGTGATAAAGTTATAGGCTGTCCTGCATTTCGAAAGAATAAAGGAGAATCGTGGCGTCAAGTCAGCCTCATAGGTAAATGTACCCCACATATTGCTGGAGAGACTGTGGAGTCTGATCTGCGTGAACTGGGAGCGGGCAACTGGCCAGAGGCGCTCTCTCGTTTCGGAGGCCAAGATTCAATTTGGAGTCACTAAGCCAGCGAAGAAAGTAAATATTGTTGGAATTTGATTATATGTTTTAAAGTGTTTATCAACAACTAAGGTAGGTACCTTACCCTAATTGTAGGTAGGTACCTAACTAAGGAAAATACAAATTAATCATAGATTATAAATAGAAACATAATATAAAAAATAAATAAACAAAGTATAAAACAAACTATCTATTGTTCAATAAATGACAAATATACATGCAGCATATATGCCAATAAATATTACATTATAGATTCCGCAAAATAGAAATACACTATTAATTCCCGGATGCTGCCCGCTCTGTATGTTAATTTGATATCCACTCTTTGTTCCTACCAGTTGCTGCCTCCCTGCAGGCTCGACGTGGGCGGCGGGGAGTGAGGGGGTGGCGGGGCGGGCCTTCCCGTTCAGGACTGCCCGCCCTCCGGTATTCTAGCGCCTGCAGTCCTCCAGGGCGGCTGCCTCCACCTGGCAAAGCTAGCTCGGGAAACTTGGCCTTAGAAATTTTCTTAACATTTAGAAAATAGTTTTATTTCGGTTCGCGATTTCTTTTTCGGCACTGGATTAAAGTTTCGGCTCGAAGAGGCTTCGGCCTCGGGCCCCGAGAGACCTGGGGCCATCGGTTTCGCGCGCCAATGTAAAAAATAATTCACGATGACGCTTACCGTCAAATTAACTAGATTTAAAGTTCTTAAATGTAAAAGTGAGAAGTTTGCGCGCCTGGAGTTCAGAGGTAAGAGAATAGTTTAAGTAATGTTTTTTATTTATATTTGTTTGTATAATTTTTTATTACAGGTATTAATTTATTTGATAAGTAAATTATTTTTGTCATATGTACACGTTATTTAAGTTACATCCCCGCAGTAAAAAGGTGTATTCTACTTAATTTAAGAAGTATATATGTTTGCGATATTGTTTTAGCTCTAAGCGATTGTCTTTTTATTCAAATTGTATCTATTTTATTAAGGTTGTTGTACAAATAAAGCTTGCGCTGCAATCATGATATAAACATGTTTATCTAAGCGAATGTTTACCTAAATATTTGATATTAATTTTGTCATATCTTGAGAAATTTCATTGTGAATATTGTTCTTGTCGTGAAAATATGGTAAATATAAATTCTAAATTATATATAAAAAAAGCAGACGGGTTCCATACATTACTAAAAAAAATAAGACAAGAAAAAATGTACCTATAAATTTTGAATTTTTAAAAGATCATTCGTAGTTTGCAAAATGAATTTTTTTTTTTGTAATTTTTCTAAATTATTATTAATTATTTTTTTAAATATTTTTTACTCATTTACATACTTGAAAAGTTACAAAAGCACCCTATTGTCCTCTGATCTGATTGTTATGGCGAGTTGTGGTGGGGAGAGAGGGCGGTACGCGCGGGGAAGCTTCTCGTTACTGGAGCTCGCCCGCATTCTAGCTCTAGCAGTCGTCCAGAACAGTCCTGGGTTAGCTTCGATAGGCGCGGTTGGAAAGATTTAAAACAAATTAATATCGCAATTTTTTTTTATATTAGTTCGGGATATTATCATGTAGCTGGATTAAAGTTTAGTTTATCAAAGTTACGGCCTGGGGTTTATCCCAAGGGATCTTTTGCATTCAGTTTCGTGCGCTTTGAAAAAAAAAATTCGCGATCGTAGTTTTTGAACTTCACATTTTATTGATATCGCTATGTCGCTAATCGTCAAATTGTCTAGAAAATAAAAAAGTGTTCTCCCGGTTGGAATTTAGAGGTAAGATAAAAGTATTTATATTGCTTTTATATTTATATTATTTAAAAATATATATAAATAAAAAATTGTAATTATAGTTTTTCTTTGTTAAGATTATGGCATTCTTTTAATTTTATTTTTTACCATGTACATAAATTAAGTAACACCGTAATAATAATATACATAATATTAATATCTTATAATTCCTCTCGTTGGAGCCCTGGTCACGAGTAACTTGGGTCTTTGCCCCGCTACCGATGGATTTCCCTTTTTTATATTTTTAAATATTTTATTTTTATTTTTTGTAACATTTTATATTTAAAAATGTAAAAAAGGAGATGACAAATAAATAGAAGCTAATAAACATAATATAATAATCTACGTAGATTAAGTGAGTATTTATGTTACTTGCACTTTCTGTTATGCATTAAGTTTAAAAAATAAAGAATTTTTGATTTTTTTAAAAAAAATTATTTTATTTTTTTCATTCGGAAAAATCTACAGTTAATAACAACGAATTACACCTCTTAAATAACCGAACACATTTAATAGGGTTTATTTAGTATAAAATAGTTTTGAATTTTATTTCTTGATTATCTACGAGTATGTGATGTCTACTTTGCGTGAACTTTTTTATTATTGACAAACAAAGCCATACAAATTTCATAATTTTATAGAATAATAATTTTTATTTTTAATTTTAATTTTAGTAAAACTATAAAATATAACAACTATTTAAAACACATGTCATTTTTAGTGTACACTGTATAAATTAATTAAATACGTCTAGGCGCAATCGGGGGCGTAAGTAAAAAAAGCGTTAATACTTTATGTGAAATTTTAAATGTATGGACATTTTGTCACGAATATATCGTCCTTAAAAAAATACACACCTATATCTAACGTTTATTCTATAGCAAACGCTTGGCCTAGGGCACTCGGGGGTAAGAAGGGCGTGGCGGGGAGGGAGGGATCGTGAGAGGTGGCGTGAGGGGTGGGGGACTTACATGGTGGGGATACAGGTCAGCCTCAGCTCCCTCATTCCAGTGGTAACGGTCTTCGTGAACGGTCGAGTCCCAGCTAGTAAAGCTAGACTAGGTTGCTCAAATTAGTTTTTTTTATTATATTCGAAATGTTTTGTATGTTGCTGGATAGAAGTTAAATAAAAAGGCTTTCAGTCTTGTGCACTTTTGAAAAAATATCTTAATAGTGGTTAACACATTTCATATTTTATACTTTAAGTAATATAACTAAATTAAAAAATAAAATAACAAAATAACTTATTAAATAGAACTTAAAAATAAATAAAATTTATAAATTTTAAAAATCTAAATGTCGCTTATCGTCAGATTATCTCGATTTAAAGTTCTAGGATGTAAAAATGTCATCGCCCGGTTGGAGCTTAGAGGTAAGAAAAAATATTTTAGTTCCTTTTTCAAATTATTATTTAAATGCAAATTAATTTTTGAATAAACATTTTGGTACTCATAGATTATTTTTTACTAATCAATGCGGGCAGCGCAGGGCCGGTCGTTGTATTTCGGCCGAGAGCGAGAGAAAGATAGAGTCAATGTCTCTTATTACTATTATAAACGTCTTATTATTATTTTTATTTTATAAAATGTAACTTCTTGATATAATTTTACAGATTTTCGATGGGTAATTAGTATTAAAAAGTTTTTATATTATTTCATTAATTTGTGAACGCTTCCCCTGCGTGAATAAAAATTATCACACTAGTATATTTTCACTTATATCTCTTGATTAAAATTTTAGTTTGAAATAACTAGATTTTGCTGCCTTATATTATCAGGCATGATATTTCAATTTTTCATTATATTTTTTATTTTTATTACGTCTATTTATAAAAACTTGCTTATTTTTTTTAGTTTTTGTTCATAGATCTTTTATATGGACTTTGTATAAAATAGTGTTAAATTAAATTTCGTGACTAACTTTGTTACGTCTAATTTACGTGAATTTTATTATTGTTGAAAATAATTAATGCCATGCAAATTTCATAAATTAAATTTAGCTGCAGCTTATCACAATTTAAAGTAGCTTATCACAACTTAGTATCTTGTACATCTATTTGTGGGTTGACGTTTACTAAAAAAGTACTTTAAAATTAACGAGAAATAATTAACATTAATAAATTTTAATTTTTAAATCGTCAAATTATCTCGATTTAAAGTTCTAAAATGTAAAAATGTTTTCATCCGGTTGGAGTTTAGAGGTAAGAAAAAATATGTAAGTTGCATTTTTTAATTAATATTTAAATGCTTATAATTTTTTTACTGAAGAGGAGTGGTTCACCTTATTAAAAATTATTTAAGTCCCTTTTTATTTAAATTCTTAATATTTTTTTTTTTTTCTAACGACTATTTTAAAAACTTGCTTATTTTTTTTTTGTTGTTGTTCACATTTCAGATCTTTACGAACGAACATTTAAAAAATATACATCTATATCTAACATTTATTCTATAGCTAACGCTTAGCCTAGGGCACTCGGGGGTAAGCAGGGCGTGGCGGGGAGGGAGGGATCGTAAGAGGTGGGGTGAGGGGTGGGGGACTTACATGGTGGGGATACAGGTCAGCCTCAGCTCCCTCATTCCAGTGCAAACGGTCTTCGTGAACGGTCGGGTCCCAGCTAGCAAAGCTAGACTAGGTTGCTCAAATTAGATTTTTTATTAAATTCGAAATGTTTTGTATGTTGCTGGATAGAAGTTAAATAAAAAGGCTTTCAGTCTTGTGCACTTTTGAAAAAATATCTTAATAGTGGTTAACACATTTCATATTTTATACTTTAAGTAATATAACTAAATTAAAAAATAAAATAACAAAATAACTTATTAAATAGAACTTAAAAATAAATAAAATTTATAAATTTTAAAAATCTAAATGTCGCTTATCGTCAGATTATCTCGATTTAAAGTTCTAGGATGTAAAAATGTCATCGCCCGGTTGGAGCTTAGAGGTAAGAAAAAATATTTTAGTTCCTTTTTCAAATTATTATTTAAATGCAAATTAATTTTTGAATAAATATTTTGGTACTCATAGATTATTTTTTACTAATCAATGCGGGCAGCGCAGGGCCGGTCGTTGTATTTCGGCCGAGAGCGAGAGAAAGATAGAGTCAATGTCTCTTATTACTATTATAAACGTCTTATTATTATTTTTATTTTATAAAATGTAACTTCTTGATATAATTTTACAGATTTTCGATGGGTAATTAGTATTAAAAAGTTTTTATATTATTTCATTAATTTGTGAACGCTTCCCCTGCGTGAATAAAAATTATCACACTAGTAAATTTTCACTTATATCTCTTGATTAAAATTTTAGTTTGAAATAACTAGATTTTGCTGCCTTATACTATCAGGCATGATATTTCAATTTTTCATTATATTTTTTATTTTTATTACGTCTATTTATAAAAACTTGCTTATTTTTTTTAGTTTTTGTTCATAGATCTTTTATATGGACTTTGTATAAAATAGTGTTAAATTAAATTTCGTGACTAACTTTGTTACGTCTAATTTACGTGAATTTTATTATTGTTGAAAATAATTAATGCCATGCAAATTTCATAAATTAAATTTAGCTGCAGCTTATCACAATTTAAAGTAGCTTATCACAACTTAGTATCTTGTACGTCTATTTGTGGGTTGACGTTTACTAAAAAAGTACTTTAAAATTAACGAGAAATAATTAACATTAATAAATTTTAATTTTTAAATCGTCAAATTATCTCGATTTAAAGTTCTAAAATGTAAAAATGTTTTCATCCGGTTGGAGTTTAGAGGTAAGAAAAAATATGTAAGTTGCATTTTTTAATTAATATTTAAATGCTTATAATTTTTTTACTGAAGAGGAGTGGTTCACCTTATTAAAAATTATTTAAGTCCCTTTTTATTTAAATTCTTAATATTTTTTTTTATTTTTCTAACGACTATTTTAAAAACTTGCTTATTTTTTTTAGTTGTTGTTCACATTTCAGATCTTTACGAACGAACATTTAAAAAATATACATCTATATCTAACATTTATTCTATAGCTAACGCTTAGCCTAGGGCACTCGGGGGTAAGCAGGGCGTGGCGGGGAGGGAGGGGTCGTAAGAGGTGGGGTGAGGGGTGGGGGACTTACATGGTGGGGATACAGGTCAGCCTCAGCTCCCTCATTCCAGTGCAAACGGTCTTCGTGAACGGTCGGGTCCCAGCTAGCAAAGCTAGACTAGGTTGCTCAAATTAGATTTTTTATTAAATTCGAAATGTTTTGTATGTTGCTGGATAGAAGTTAAATAAAAAGGCTTTCAGTCTTGTGCACTTTTGAAAAAATATCTTAATAGTGGTTAACACATTTCATATTTTATACTTTAAGTAATATAACTAAATTAAAAAATAAAATAACAAAATAACTTATTAAAAAAAACTTAAATATAAATAAAATTTATAAATTTTAAAAATCTAAATGTCGCTTATCGTCAGATTATCTCGATTTAAAGTTCTAGGATGTAAAAATGTCATCGCCCGGTTGGAGCTTAGAGGTAAGAAAAAATATTTTAGTTCCTTTTTCAAATTATTATTTAAATGCAAATTAATTTTTGAATTAATTTTAAATGCAAAAACGTATGGTGCTAGATAGAAGTTAAATAAAAAGGCTTTCAGTCTTGCGCAATTTTGAAATCGTGATAGTGGTTAATACATTTCATATTTTACTATCTTATACTAAGTAATATTACTAAATAAAAAATAAAAACAAACAAATAACTAAAATTTATAAATTTTAAGAATTTAAATGTCGCTAATGGTCAAATTATCTCGATTTAAAGTTCTAAAGTGTAAAAATGATTTCGCCCGGTTGAAGTCAAGAGGTAAGAATAAATATTTAAGTTGCTTTTTTTAAATTAATATTGAAATGCTTATCATTTTTAGGGTTCCAAAGTAAACAAAGAACCCTTATAGTTTCGTCATGTCTGTCCGTCTTTCCGCAGTTTATCTCAGAGACTACTTGTACTAGAAATACATATAGATATTAGGTATAGATATACATATTTATTACGCGGAGTTACCTGTAGAATAAAATTATAAAAACATTTTTTTAGGGAGCCTTCGCTACACCTAAAGTGGGAAGGTTTTTTTTTTTTTCGATTATACCATCGTGTGGGGTATCATTTGATATGTGTTTTAAAAATAATATGAGTATATTAAGACCATTTCTTGTTTTAGGAATCCGTTTGCAAAATATTTAATTTTAAAGTGCTTTTTGTTAGAGTCAAGTGGGTGGGTGGATACACGAAAAAAATTATAATAACTATCAAATAATAATGAATTTGAAAGGAAAATGATCACAGCTATGAAGATTTTAGACGTTAATGAGAAATAGACGATAAACCTACTAAATTGATTTCAGTATGAAAAATATTCGTAGGAACAATTTTGATTCTATATGATGGTATATACCGATTGTAAAATTATTTAAATCTCTTTTTTAATAAAATTTTACATTATTTATTATTTTTAAAAACTTGCTAATTATTTAGAGCTTTTTTTCTCATTTTATAGATCTTCGATAAGGACTTTGTATAAAAAAGCGTTAAATTTAATTTCGTAATACCTTTGTGACGTCTTCTTTAAGCAAATTTTATTAATGTTGAATAAAACTAATGCCATGCAAATTTAAAACTTAAATTTTGCTGCAGCTTATCATAATTTAAGTTACTTTATAACTCATACACCTATTTCTGGGCTGACGTTTGGCCTAGGGTGCGCAGCGGTAGGAAGGGCATTGCAGGGAGGGAAGGATAGTGAGACTTGGCGTACTGGGTGGGGGACTTAAGTGGTGAGGGATGCTCAGGATGACTTTAGTCAGGTCAGCTTCAACTCACTCATTCAGTGCAAACAGTCTTCGTGAACGGTCGTGTTCCAGCTAGCAAAGCTAGACTGGGTTACTCAAATTAGATTTTTTAAGAATATTCGAAATATTTTGTATGGTGCTGGATAGAAGTTAAATAAAAAGGCTATCAGTCACGCGCGATTTAGAAAAAAAAATTCTTTCATATTTTATACGATAATGTTACTAAATAAGAAAATAAACTACAACTCATTTAAAAAAACTGAACATAATAAAAATAAATAAATAAAATTTGTAAATTTTCGCTAAACGTCAGATTATCTCGATTTAAAGTTCTAAAAAGTAAAAATGAGTTTAGAGGTTAAACAATTATTTAATTTTTTTTAAATTAATATTTAAATGTTCATTAGTTTTTTAAATAAAAACTTAGATTTCGCTGCCGAACACTGGGAAAGCTTCTCATTTAGAAAAATTATTGAAAATATATGATTTTTTTTTCATTCAATAAATTTTATTATTCGTCAAATTGATTATTGAACTACCTTTTTATTTCAAATTTTCATTATTTTTTTTTAGCAATAGTGAATTTGATATCTCAAAATTTTTATTCGTCAAATTCATTACATGTCAAAAATATGTTCATACAAATCATACAATTTACATTAAAATAATAAAAATACAAATAAATTAGCCTAAAATAAAATTACAACCCGCCCCGTAGCGTCTCTGGTGCAAAGGTGCCCAGAACGCTTGCCGCGTTACCACGCTGAATCGCTATGGACATTCTTTGCACCAGAAACGAGTCAGAGCGGGAGTCCCCAGTATTGACCGCAATTCGTTGCCCTATCTCCCTTATGAGGCGCTTAGCGTCCGATCCTCAGCTGCCCATGGTCTCTACGGCTATTGGCACAAAGCTGTATTTCGGCTCCATAGCCGCGTATTTTCTCCGTTTTTTGTCGGCCGCATCCTCGGCAGCCACCGCCGCCAAATTTGAAAATATTTTTTTTTTATTTTTGTAATGTCTCTTATTATTTGTTAGAACTTTTTGTTCTCATTTTTACGTAGTTTAAGGACTTAGTACAAAATAGTGTTAAATTTAATTCATTGATTATCTTTGTGACGTCATCTTTACGCGAATTTTATTATTGTCGATAATAAATAATGCCATGCAAATTTAATAACTTAAATGCTGCGGCAGCTTATAGTAACTTAAGTTACTTAGTTAAAATTTTAAAAAAGCTTTTAACAATTTTTTGTAAAAATGTCATAATAACAAATGTATGTATGTGAATTGAAAAATGTATATATTTAGAAAAAAAGGTAAGCAAATTATACATGAATCGTATGGTATAAATTATTCTGCATATGGGGGCAATCAAAGCCGTTAGTAAAAAAATCCGATAAAACTGTATGTGACATTTCAAATATAAGAACCATTACCATACCATAATTTTTGTTATTATTTATTACTTAAACACCTGTTTCTGGGCTAACGATTGGCCGAGGGTCCGCAGGGGTGAGAGGTGGCGTGCGGGGTAGGGGGAAATGTCGGGATGGCTTTAGTCAGATCAGCCTCAACTCCAGCCAGCTAGTATTCCAGCTAGCAAAGTTAGACTGAGTCATTGGTTCAAAGATTATATTTTTTAATTATTATCCGAAATATTTAATACGGTGCCGGATAAAAGTTTCGTTCGTCAGATAAAGTTTCGTGATTTTTTGAAAAATAAATAAATAGTTACATGTTTTACAATAATAAAAACACTACTTTAGAAAAATATATCGTGAAAGTGTTAATAAAGTTTATTTTTTTATTGTCGCTAATCGTAAAATTAGGTCGATTAAAGTTCTGAAAAGTAAAAATATGTCTGTCCGGTTAGAGTTTAAAGGTAAATATTAATTTATTTTTGTCATTTTACAGGTCTTCTTATAAATTAATGTTACATTAAATTTAATTAATTTGTGACTGTCTCCTCTGTGTGAATTTTATTATTTTTAGTAACAAATGTTTATTTTTGGATCTAATTTCTATATGAGAGTACTTTAGTAACAAATGTTGTTGGTACTGATTTTGTTATTAATTTCGTGGTAGTCAATTTTTAAACTTATGATTTTCTTATTAAAATAATTAAATTTGAAAATTAAATCCATTTAAAAATTTAAATTATCTTCCATTATGTTTAAAGGTAAAGGTGATTAGTTGTTTAAAGGTAAAGGTGATCAGTTTTAATTAAGGGTTTTAATTAATGCTTTTATTTTTAATGTTAAATGTTAAAACTAACCGCAGTGTCTCAAGTCTAAGGTCTTTGACCAATGTGTGTTGCCAGTAATGACATACGGAACAGAGACGTGGTCGCTTACTATGGGCCTCATAAGAAGGCTTAAGGTCACCCAATGGGCGATGGAGCGCGCCATGTTCGGAGTTTCCCTGCGTGATTGAATCAGAAATGAGGAGATCCGTAGGAGAACTAAAGTAACCGACATAGCCCGCAGAATCGCCAAACTTAAGTGGCAGTGGGCGGGGCACATAGCTCGTAGAACAGATAGCCGTTGGGGCAGAAAAGTTCTCGAGTGGCGACCACGAACCGGAAAACGTAGTGTTGGCAGGCCTCCTACTCGGACCTGGTCAAGGTCGCGGGACGCGCATGGATGCGGGCAGCGCAAGACCGGTCGTTGTGGAAATCCTTGGGGGAGGTATTTGTCCAGCAGTGGACGTCTTTTGGCTAAGAGAGAAAGAGAAACAGTTATAACTAACAGGTTGCCGCGCCCTGCGTAGGGTTGCTTCCATGGAAATTTCGGGATAAAAGTTCCCTATGTGCTATTCCCGGTTTTTTCTAACCGTAACCAAATTTCACCAAAATCCGTTCAGTATATTTTGCGTGATTGAGACAAACATCCGCACAAATTCACATCCAAACTTCCGCATTTTTGGAGTGGGGCTTATACGTAGGAGCTCGCCCGCGCTTGGGTCATCCTAGCAGTCGTCCATGGTTAGCTTCTATAGGCGGACTTGGAAAAATTTAGAATAAATTTATACTTCGATATATTTTTTATATTAGTTCAGGATATTTTTATGGCGCTAGATTAAAGTTTAGTTTAACAATATTACGGCCCTTACCTCAGCCTTCCCCAGAGATGCGCGCTTTAATAAAGAAAATTTGGCGATAGTAGTTTTATGAACTTCACATTTTTAGATGTCGCTAATTGTGCGCAGAGAATCCGGGCAAACGAAATGGCGGGAGGGTTCGGTACCGAAAAATTTACCGGGTAAACAAAAAATACCGGTAAAAACCTCGACCCGGCACTACGTTTGTCCGACTAGAACCTAACTTAACCTATACGCAGACTGCTACCACCATAGCTTATAACGGGAGCTACAGAGCCCTATATACTAACCTAACTTAATAACTACAATTACAAACCACTTACCAAACTGAATCTTCTTAATCTTCGGATCCAACTTCGAGTGTCTTCGGAAGGGGGCGATCCCTAAGCACCCAACCTACCCCGAGATCTCATTCCCCAGAATAAATACGTAGGTTTCTTCCCGAAGGTTCACTCGGGAACAGCTGGATGTGAACAGCCAGCCACGTTTCACATCTCACAAGAAAAAGTCACAATAACAGGTTTTTTCACAAACACAAACGTTCAATAGTTATTTAACAAAAAGGGAAACCCAACATTACAATCCAAACTAATTAATAGTTACACATCACAATGGATAATCCGTTATGCCAATGTGGCCTCAGACAAAATGGCGCCTAGCACCAGGTATTTCATACGGCGCGACCTCCCCGCGTGCTGTCCAAACCGATACTAATATGGCCGACGCCGCCGACGCAAGCCGAGCGATGCCATGAAAACCCCGGCCGCCTAGCGGCAGCAATGCGAAACACCCGCGTTTCGTTCCAAGCAATTATATTACAAACACTAATCGTTAAATTATCTTGATTTGAAGTTTTAAAAAGTAAAAATGGGTTCACCCGATTGAAACATAGAGAACAAAAAATATTTAGTTTTTCGTACAACTCTATGATTTTTTTAACCTTTTTACAGGTTTTTTATAAATATCTGAGTGACGTTTCAGTATTCGGCCGTTAACTCAGCTAAAAAAAAGCAATATTGTACTACGAGGAAGTAGTCACTCCAGAATAAGTACTGCGTAATGTCTGTAAATATGTAATGCTATTCTACGGCAAATAAAACAATTTTGTATTGAAAAATATTGCCCCAAGTAGATTGGTAAACGCGGAAAGCAACCCCGCTCCGGGCTATTATTCCTTAATTTGAGGTAACGAGTACCTTTACTCAAAATCTAGGATTCCGAACACAAGGAATTCAAAATTGACGTTTTATTTATATTACAAAGTACTGCATCAGTTGGGTTGGAAACTTCTACGTGTCAAAAAACTTTTAGTACAATTTTTTTCGTACATTTTTATTATTCCTAATTTAGTAGGTATACTTAGCTTACTTTTGATTCCCTAAGTTTTTACCGCCGTATATTTACTTCCCAAATTAGTCAAAAGGCCTTATAATTAATTAATTCTAATATTGAGAAATATTGGTAATTAATATTTTGCACAAAAGAATTAAGCACAAAAGTGTAGCGCCTAATCATTTTTGATCAGCAAAATTCATCCCAAATACGTCATTAGGCCTAATAATTAATTATTTCTAATATTCACAAATATTAGAAATAATTATTTTTCCCAAAAAATTGTGTAACGCCTAATCATCTTATTAATATCTTAATAATAATATAGTATTTACCCACCTTATGGAGCAACGCAAGCAAGAATATGCTGCATGCAAGCAAGCAAACAGCATGCAAGCAAAAAGGGAACCCATCACTTTATCGCAATTTACTTCAACGATTTTCATGTCCCATAAAACCATTCGCAGATATTTTAATACAATATGTAACAAATCCTTAAATCTGTTTACATCGAAATTTCATTTACACGATTATTCATTACGTACAAACACACTCTATCGTTATTTCTTTTCATATTTTATGTATTTCATCGAAATAATGAAACATCAAAGTTTTGTTACCCATAATTTTATTTCCACGTAAGTTTCAGTTTGCAATATATTTGAAACATCAAATATTATATTATTATGTTACCATATTTGATAGATTAATCTGGTAGTATTGTATTGATCAACAGTAAATTTATAGCTAGTCCATTAATTATAAATGGATCACAAATCCGACTCAGAGCACCCCGACTCCACGTGGCTCAACTTTGTCATATACTAGAGTGTTATTCCTTCGCGCGGAAGTGGAGCCACCCAGAAATACTTGCTTGCTGCATGCCTGCTTGCATGCTTGCTGCATGCTTGCTGCATGCTTGCTGCATGCTTGCTGCATGCTTGCTGCATGCTTGCTGCATGCTTGCTGCATGCTTGCTGCATGTTTGCATGCTTGCTGCAAGCCTGCTTGCATGTTTGCTGCATGCTTGCTGAATGCTTGCTGCATGCTTGCTGCATGCCTGCTGCATGCTTGCTGTATGCCTGCTGCATGCTTGCTGCATGCTTGTTTCATACTTGCTGCATGCTTGCTGATGCTTGCTACATGTTTGTTGTGCTTGCTGCATGCATGCTTTCTGTATGCCTTAATCTTGCTATACCTTTTTGCATGTTTTAAGCAACAACAAGCGAATGCAGCGTTTGATGAAACATTACTGCGATTAAAAGTTATGATGCGCATCTTTACATATTGAAACATGTTATTATAAATGGTTACATCGATATCTTAATACATGTGTTAAATGTAGTTTGATATATCGTTTTTCTTGGAATAGTAGAAATTTTATAACGTTTTTTTTAGGAAATGTTGTTCGATATTATGAAACTGCGATATAAGTTTTACGATGTTTTAAGAAAAATATATATTGAAAAACGTGGAATAGTTTTCTGGGACATGATAATCGATGTGATAAAAATCTGTATTTTAATAGACACCCAGCAAAAATGCTGCATGCAAGCAACAATGCTGCATACAAGCAAGCATGCAGTATGCGAGCAAGCATGCAGCATGCAAACAAACATGCAGCATGAAAGCAAGCATGCAGCATGCAAGCAAGCATGCAGCAATCAAGCAATCATGCAGCATGTAGGCAAGCGTGCAGAATATAAGCACGCATGCAGCATGCAAGCCAGAATGCTTCACGCAAGCAAGAATGCTGAATGCAAGCGAGCATCCAGCATGCAAGCAAGAATGCAGCATGCAGCATGCAAGCAAGCTTGCTTCGTGCCCTCATTTCTCTCAGGACCTCCTTCGCGAGCTGGTTTCGCGTGTAGTAATAACACTCTAGTATAGGGAAAACTTGAGCCACGTGAAGTAGAGGTACTCTAAGTCGGATCTGTGATTTATGAAGAATTTTAATTATGATTAGTAGTGCATTAGATAAATATATAAATATAAATAAATATATACGGACAAATCACACAGATTGAGTTAGCCCCAAAGTAAGTTCGAGACTTGTGTTATGGGATACTAACTCAACGATACTATATTTTATAACAAATACATATATAGATAAACATCCAAGACCCGGGTCAATCTGAAAAAGATCATTTTCCATCTTGACCCGACCGGGGATCGAACCCGGGACCTCCGGTGTGGCAGTCCGGCGTGATGACAGTTGGGCCACGGAGATCGTCAAACGTCGATCGTCAGATGTGACCAACAAGTTATAATTATTAGAAGTGATTATTATAGTACCTAAGCAAGAATTGTCTCAAACAAAGTTGTACGAGGTTATCGTTACGTGTAAAAAATGAAAAGCCAAACGATTTTAGAATATCAAATAATAGAGATTCAAAAATTGTATCTAATAATTTTTAGGCTAAATTATTATTGTGCAAAAAAACATCAATAAAGCGAGACAATAATTTTGCAGTACAAGTTTAGGCCAATTAGGTTCGGCGAAGTGAAATTAGGAACAAAAATTATAAGCGAATCGAAGGGCACTACACTAGGTAATATTATCCAATAACTTGGGAGATAGTATAGTTTTTAATACAAAATTCCCACGAGGGCGGAGCCCCGGGATGCAGAGTTAGTTTATATTTATTTTATCAATAATTATATCGAATTGGTTTTGCCGATAACACCAAACACTTAACGGAAACATCAAAAAGCACTAAATAATAATATGTAACCAACGATCCTATACGTGTCGTCCGCGCGATATTCACTATATATTTTTATCTAGATTTTGAGTTAGACTTTTAGCAATACAAAGGTGACACGTATACTATACATAAGTCAGACAGACAAAATATCTAAAATAATTGGTCAAGTGCGTGTCGAGCCACGCGCAATATAGGGTTCCGAAGGTACCTATCCTGTAGAAATGCGGATACATGAACTTATATTTACTTCCAGTTTTATATAACTAATAAAAATAACCTAAGTATATTGGTATATCATATAGAATGAAAATTGTTCCTACGAATATTTTTTTACTTAAATCAATTTTGTAAGTTTATCGTCTATTTCTCATTAATGTGTAAAATCTACATAGCCGTGATAATTTTTCTTTCAAATTCAATATATTTGATAGTTATTATATTTTTTTTCATGTATCCACCCTCCACCATTTTCCTGTTCGAGGCCTTCCCTTCCCAAAACAAAAGTCAGTTTCGTTCCTGCCGTGTGTCAGGAATTTTGGCCTGTTAATAATATATACGAAGACATGATTGTGTCTACTTGACTTAACAATACGATAAGATCATCATTCATTAAAATCTTTTATGTGTGCGAAGTTACAACTGATATATTAGAGATTATAAAACTTGGTAATGTAGGTACTATAAAAAACTATCTGGGCATCCAATCTCTAGGGAAGAAAGTACCTAAAGACAAAAAGATGAACTTCTATGATTTTTTATTTACTCTATTTCATTATGACTTTCAGAAACCAAGGTATGTCCAAAAATGAGCGAGTTCATTGAAAAAATGTCAAATATAACTTCAAGCTAAGTTACGGAAGAGAAAATGTAGTCTTGCCTGTTAGAAAGGCCTATATAACAATGGGATTCTATAATTAAAAATAAATAGAAGATATAAAGATAGTGATTGTTCACATTCCATCAGCATAATAATATCAGGAATTTCATAATCAGATTATTACTAACTGGTGCATCAAAACAATGAAAACTTCAATAGTTTTCGGAGACACTCCGTAGGTAACAAAAATAATTGTATTAAAAAAATTAATATTGACAAAAAATAGGTTTTTATAAAAAAGTCCAGTGTATTATGTTAATATTGAAGTTTCTTGTTTAAATATTCTTGTAAATGTTGGGAAGTGCACAAGTCCAGCACCTTATTTTGTCATTTTTGGTCACTTCCAACAAAAAAAAAAACTCAAACAAGACCTCAGACGCCATTGTGTCAAGGTAGATCTATAAAGTTTAATTAACTATTTTGCACCTTCAGTATACTTTTTTTTTAACAGAAGGTTTTTGTGTCTCCTGTAAAATTTAGTTTGATGGACATGTGCCGTTCCCATAATAATCGATTCAAATATGTATATGTGTACCAAATTACAGTTTTCTAGTACTAGTAATCTCAGAGCTTAGCCGCGGACACACGGATAGACATTACGAAACTATAAGGGTTCCTTGTTTACTTCGGAACCCTAAGAACCGGCGAGTCAAACTCTTCGCTGTTCAGTTCAATGGCAATGTATAGGTATAACACATAAATAACTCTATCGTCTGTGTTCGTCATATTTATCTCCGTCACCAGAAAGTCGCGGTATATGAAAACGATGAAGACTAAGTAAGCCACGATGAACAAAGACATTATTCCCATTATTCTCATAATTACTTCTTTGTTTGAGTACCGTTGTCGCCCTGATTATGGAAATATTATTCGTCCAGGTATACCCATAGAAATCTGAATAATATATTACAACTATAAAAGAACATTCAAATTCGAATGGAAATTTTATTATGTGTGTGGACGAGGGAATATTATACCTACAGTCAATTTGATCGCCTAGATCTATGTTCATTGCGACATAGAATTACAGTTGCCAATGAGGCGAAAACCGTCTAACTAATTTTGTATCGATCCTTAACAATGTTTTTCTCTAACTTCATTAGTGCGGGTATTTTGGGATAAATAGTACTTTATGTGCCATTCCAGGTATTTCCTACATCGTTGATTGTCAAAGTCGTAAAATGACAAAGTTGGAGAATGTCAAAGTCGGAAAAACTCAAGGTTGGAAAATGTCAAGGTCAGAAAACTAGTGTGCTGAATTTCATTGAAATCGACCAGTAGATATTGTGCTTTACTCAAGTAAAACCTTAAAAACACATCTTCAAATCCAAACTTTCGCATATTAGTAGGATTGATAACTTTTTGTAAACTTAAAATTTAAAAAAACCCAGGATGCGAATTTACTGAAAACCCATTGTGCCCCCTGCCTCTGGCAGGGTCGTCTTCGGGCATTGAAGAGCTCGAGGCCGCCCAAGTAATTGGTCGGAATACGGCAAAAGCTTTGATGTACTCCTCTTGTGAAACTGTCTCGGCTTACTTGACACGCTGACATACGAAGTGGCTCCGGAAAACGTTTTCTACTTGGGCTCTATTCCGTGCAATATGAGTAAAATGAATATTGTGGGTTCGTGCAGAAGATCATATTTTGGTGAGAAGAAATTATACTTATTAATTAAGTACTACTGATTAAAAAAATTAGGATAATGTAATAATAACTTTGGAACAGATCTTATTTTTATATTATTTTTATCCTAACTATCCTATCCTAACTAATATTATGTATGCAAAGGCATAGTTCAGCGACTTGCTGACATACGTTTCACGTTTAAACAAACGGCCGTGTCCACCGACACAGCCCCACCCATTTTTTATAGAATAGTAGTTTTTTTTTATAACACGTACTGAGAAGGACATAGGGTAATATCTCTATAATTATTTCTCTTGAATTAATGATTTAATCTCATATTAGATAAAATAATACCACAATTCTTTTTAAATTTCACCCACTGGTGTCCTTTCAGTTTATCAATACCTTTAGATTTCGTATGTTGTACTAATTCTCTAATTATATCTCGAATGTTTCCTGATCTTATGTGGGTCCATCCTTTTAATCTATGTTTTATATCATTCCATACTCTTTTGTTAGATTCAGTTGGCGGAATATTTTCTTCAAAAAGATCTGCAATTTCATAAAATGCCTGTTGAGTTTCAAGAACTACAGCGCGGTTCTGTATTGCCAATGGTTTATGTCTTTCTTTTAGATTATGCATAATATGTCTAAGTATCATCTGCAATTCTGCGTCTTTCTCCTGTTTGACAGAGTCAAATATTTCAATCAATTTATTAAACTGATTCTCATTTACTGATGAAGCGGGTACTTCATTTAAAGCTTCACCAAGAAATGCATCTACAAATTCTCGGACTAAGGATATGTCGCCGTTACTTATCATTTCGAGGACTGTAATCAAAAAGTTTACATAACTATCTGCAGTGCTACAGTAACTAAATTTTTCACAAAGATAATTATGGGCCTTAGAGCGGCTTTGATCTATGGAATATTGGAACTGGTGCATGGCTTCCGATATGTCTTTTTTAGGAACACTGTATTCTTGCAAAGTTGCAGCAACATCGTTTTTGAGTCTTCGCATGATATTATCAGCAGAATCAATAGTATTTAAGGCTACGTTTTTAACCGCTAGATCACTCAATATTAACTGATCTAAAGTGTTATCGTAGTACTCTTTAAATTTTTCTTTAAATATATTGGATAAAGCAGCAAATTCAGATCTCAAATGGGTACTAATTTTTCCTGGAAATTTCAAAAGCATGTGCGCTGATCTTTCGTAAACATATTTAATGAACTCAACCAAATCTTCGTCATCCTTAACTTTGCGTCCTGTCCTTCCAAAGAACTTGCTATTCGGTACGAATTCCATTTCATCATCTTTATCTTCATCATTGCCTTTGCTTGTTTTGCTCTTATCTTCATTTTTATTATTATCTTTGCTTCTTGTGCTCTCTTTGGTATCATTGTGTTTACTTTTTTTGTTCTCAGTGTTTATTTCTTCAATATTTGATAACTCACTGATACCTGATAATATTCTTCCTATTGCAGTACCATCTAAATCCAAGTATCCGTTAATGTTTATCTCCTCACCGGCTATGAGTGATGGCAAACCTGTGACATTAAATGCAATCCATATAAATGATATGATGAACATGAACAACGCTGATGAGTTTGTTGGGGTTATATGGAATACAGTATTTATTCTATTGTATTTTTAGATCTAGTATGACAAGACAAGAATACTTTATTAGCACACAAGATCACATTTACAGATTCACAAAGTAACTATGTAAGTATGTCATAATACATGAGCACACTTCAAATCAATCTATTGTGATTTGTCCCTGAATATTTATTTTTAAGAAACCATCGTATCGTATTTTTATACGCACAGGAACAATGATGTTTTAACTAATTATCAATTTACAGGCCATTACTCTAGAATTTTCACAAGTTTACTCTAGACTAATAGAGTCTAGGGTATTGACGGAATCAAGCTAATTAGTAAAAAAGAAAAAAAACTGACTGACAACTCTCATAGCCTATGTTACTCGGAGGAAAGGAATCTAAAAATAACTCTCACATCAAAATAACAGATTTTGACGTGAGAGGTATTTTTAGATTCATTTCAGGACTTATGCTAAAATAAAGAAACTTACATACATACATACATGAATCCTGACACAAAACTCTCCTTTTTGGTCAGTCGTGTAATAAAATAATAAAGTAAACATAGAATTTTTTATCTTCACATTAACCTGTACCTGCATACAAATTAGTAGTAGAAAAAATACCTACATAATACAACCAGCTGAATAATATACATTTCAGCCAACACACAAACTAATACATGCAATTTCCTTCAAAATATTGACTATATTATTTTGTACATGTTTATATCGCTCCATAAATCAAATGGAAAAAATATTCAGTTATTTCTCAATTTTATTTCACGATCTTTTACTACCATTTGGTTTTTATAGAAGCAGTATTATTAATTTATTTTGAGTTCCCTTTTTACATCTTTAAATATAATATTTTATGAAAAATATCTCTAACTGTGCCTCGCGAGAAATCCCGTGGGAATTTGGGTCGTTGGTCGTTTCATACCTTCCTCATGAAAGTGTCTAACAATTTTTTTTTTAATTTTGACGGATAAAGAGATCTTTCAAATGCTATATGAAGCCAATTATTTTTCTGTCTGCCTTTCCATGTGGTTTTTTTCCTAGCTTGTGTCCCACTGCTGGGCAACTAACTTAGGGCTAACTTCATCCACGTATCTCCATTTTAGTCTTTTCTATTGAAAATTGTGAATTACTGAGTGTTTGATACGGTTTTCACTGTTATATTGCTCAAGGTCCTTATTACTGGCGTAGGTTTTATCTATTCCCTACGTCACTTGAGCATTGTTTGTCAACAATATTAAATTCCGCGCGGACGAATTCGCCTAAATAAATAATAATTGGTCGAGTGCTTGCCACGGACAATGTTGGGTTCTGAAGACTGTACAAATGAAGAAACTATAAGGGTTCCTTTTTTGCTTCGAAAACCCTAAAAAAGTTGCAGCCGGTTATAGTTCTGTACGTTCTATATATGGTCTGTGTTCCCGTGGTGCGGTGTTTGCCTCGTTCAGTTACCGACACAAACAAATAAACATTGTTGGCGTGGGCTAATATGTAAATATGTATTCTACATTGCCAAGCGATTGTGATAACAAATTATTACCTATCCGATTTATTAATTGCTTCATGATTGATTAATTCAAATAGGCTTAAAAACAGTACTTTATTAAATTGGTTGACGCCAAAAATTTACTTATACCACCGCCTCCAAAGTGCAAGTGGAGAAGAGGCGGAATAACAAACTTCATTGCTACATTTTCTCCAAAGACATCACTTTACAAATATATTATGTGTTCTAACTATGTGGACGAATATACAATGTATATTCGTCCACATAGTTAGTCTTTTGGGTAAAATGGTCCAGCCTGGTGCTTACGCTGGCGTCCACAATAAAAAGAGTTATTTTCCGGTTTTAATATGAGTATTTGTACTGGTAAACCTAACTGTTTAGATTATGACAAAGAAAGAATAGCACACAAACTCATTAGGCAGGAGAGTAGGACTCGAACCAGGGTCCTTTAGATCGCACGACCTAGATACGAACAAATCACACAGATAAAGCTAGCCCCAGAGTAAGTTCGAGACTTGTGTTATGGGATACTAACTCACGATACTATATTTTATAACATATATAGATAAATATAGTATAGATAAACATCCAAGACCCAGATCAATCTGAAAAAGATCATTTTCTATCTTGACCCGACCGGGGATCGAACCCGGGATTTCCGGTGTGGCCGTCCGGCGCGGCGTAATGACCGTTGAGGTTGACCGAGTTTCCAACAAGTATCAAATATACATTATTATTTAATGCTTCCAAACAAATATCTCCGTGTCATAATCCATCTCCGGGTGGAATTACGAGTAATCTCTTTGGCATTGTAATAATTTAAACCAGGCCATGCCCCGCTATCGATCGATCAAGTGGCTTGTACTGTACAATCAGCACATGTTAAGCTCTCTCTCTTTAGTCGTATTTCCTCATGACTGAGGAAAGGTTTGTGGAAAGGAGTGCAGGTTTCCTCACGATGTTTTCCTTCACCGGAAGCAAGTGGTGGTCGATGAAAACTAACATGAGTCAGATTGGTATACAAACTCACGTAGCCCGGGCCCGGCCCGGCCCGGCCCGGGAAGCGGTGGTGGCCGAGTGGTAGGGCGCCCGCCTGTGGATGCAAAATCCCAGGTTCGAATCCTGCCCGGGCTACATGAGTTTGTATACCAAACTGACTCAAGTTAGTTTTCATCGACCACCACTTGCTTCCGGTGAAGGAAAACATCGTGAGGAAATCTGCATTCTGGTTGATGATTATCAGCCAGTGTGTGAAATGGAGAAGGCAATGGCAAACCACTCCATTAAAATTGACAAGAGAGTCGTTGTGTGTTTCATTCCGTAAAATGACTACGACCCTCAGTCATGAGGAAATACGACTAAAGAGTAGCCCGGGCAGGTTTCGAACCTGTGATTTTGCATCCACAGGCGAGCGCCCTACCACTCGGCCACCACCGCTTCAATGTTAAGCTAACCAAATTCGTTGTAACTTCACCGTTATTACAGAGGAAAGCCTTCGCAGGGAAATTTTAACAGTTGGGTGTACGCACAAAACTCACTCAATAATTTTACAAAAATAGAAGAATAACATATAAAGCAATATTGCAGTGTTGTTAGCATTAACTTACTGCCTCCATGGCCTACATATTTAGTCTAGTGGTTAGACAACTAAGGAGAGGTAGATTTTAAAAGAATTGTGAATAGTGATGTGCCGTTCCTGAAATTTTCAAAGAAACAGTGGGAAGTTTCTTGAAAACTTCTCAGAATTTTCTTGAGAACGGAAAATGTTCGTAAAAACCCGAGTAATTTCTGAGAATTTTCGGAAGTTTTCAAGGGAAGAAGTTTTCAGGAAATTTCTCGGGAGCCGCTCGAGTTTAGTACGAAATTGAGTAACATGGTCAAATCGATTAAAGATATTCGAGCTTATTTAATTGCTACTCGGTGAGATCAAGGTAGGACATGTAAACATTTAACTAATTAGATTAAAGTTATTCCCAGTCCTCAAGTGAAGTAGGTACTTCACTAATTATTTAATTACTGACCATTGTAAGAAATGTCACGTCTACTGTACCTATATTGTGATGACATGGAATAAAAAATAATAAGGATAAATATGTTTATTTTATACATATTTCACGATAAGAAATAATCCGTTTCTTTTACATTAAAATCATCTAAAAGCTCATGACTTGCTGACCTCTTTGAATTCCGTTTATATTCACTATTGTTCTGAATTACCAACTGGAACGAAAGCTCTCTCGGCTTTGGAAGGCTCTTAAGAATTGTTTCATTCCATTCGCATGAAAGCCCGTGTTGTTTTAGCTCAGTTATAACTGAATTTACGAGCTGTGAACCGTAAGCCGGTGGGCACTGTAGCGGCAATCGTCATTTTTTGAGTAAAACGGAACCCTTGTTTGATCACTTTGTCAATCTGTCTCTCAAAACCCTTTTTTTCAATAATGTATGCAGATATTAAGTAAAATTTAAGTTATACATCATCTACGATATCTATCAGCTATAAAAAAATCAGATATTTTGTACGGAAAGGTAATCGAAAGATATGGCCCTGATTGGCGCAAATATTTATTTTTTGTGATTACCGAAGGGAATCAAAACCAAATCTCGTCATAAAATTTGGTATATCAAAATAGCTATTCAAATTCAGTTAATTATCATATTGATTAATCTTACTCTTACCTTACCAAGATATATTCCTCTTTATCTTTTTTCGTTTCTAATTTAGCTATATTCTGTAGGTAGATGATAAGCATCTATGTACTCGATAATTTTTTGTTCCAAAAAAATTACCAGACTTCCATCATAAAACTTCAAATAATAACATACAGGCAGATTTATCAAAAAGAAAGAAAAATGTATTGGCATGCCACCTACTGAACGAGGTGAAGTCGGTGTCAAGTGGAGGAGTAAGGATATTATGTAATTGTCTTTAGTTATTAGTTAGTTATTAGTAGTTAGTTATTAGTAAAGGATATTATGTAATAGTAATAAGTACTTTGTACAACAAAGTATTTATTACTTCCATGGTAATTGTTTAGTAGGGCATTTTATTTATACTATGTACCATAGAGCTAGCAAAAAATTTTTTTTTAATTTTATTTAGAGGCACTGACAGCTGAGGAAGCGGGATGTCAGATATGGTTTTTACCTATGTTGGTGAAGGACAGGTAATATCTTCTGTGGATCCAATTTTCAGTAAACTTTGACAATCGAAGCTTAGTTTGGAACTGAAATTGTATTGTAAACAAACCTTAGAAGTTAATTTTATTCCCTTATTATTAGAGATAAGCTTTTTAAAGTTTCATCGAGACAAAATGGTGTCGTGTTGTGTTCTGAATCGTGATTCATCTTCTAATAGAAATGCCAATCAATACCTCGAAAAATGCCAATATTTCTATACTCAATATTTCCATAAATAGTTCTTTTTAATATGCGATGAAACATTTTCTTACAATAAAACAATATAATACACGAAAAATACATCATTGAGACGAACATATCGATGTATATCAACAGAACAAGCCCACTGAAATTCAACTTTTGTAAATAACATTTACCTGTGACTATTCACAGGTAAATGGTAATATTTAAGGAAATATTGAGTATAGAAATATTGGCATTTTTCGAGGCAATTGCTAGGGTAGTACCAGTACCGGAGGTGTAATTATGGATAAAAAATTTCAAAACAACAATTTTGGTTCAACCAATATATAACTAGTTCGGAACTTAGAAAAGGTGCGTTTATCGTCAAGTGCATTTTGCAAACAATATTTTTTTTAGCTAAATACATACTTCTCTTCGATTTCAGAATCACCACTGATCGGCTAGGACGCCACACTTGGCTTAAAATAATTAAAAATGCAACTTGGATAATGCAACCTAGGATATAATAGAACCAAGGATCTCGTTTAAGTAGTCGACACTTCGACAACAACGACTTTTACATTGCTGGTGGCAAGATACGATTAAGAAAATCTGCTATACCAACTAAGTTTGTAATTACCTTTCATGCCCTAATTTAAAGGGTGGGGGTGATTTACTACAATTATATTTCGAGATTTTTTTATCTGGTTTAATCCAAACCCTAGTGTTCAAAAAAACGACGAAGCGCTTCGAGAAAAGGCAGATAGTGCTCTTGCGCTTCGTTTGGTTTGTCTTGGACGACTTTGATTTTGACTTTTGCTCTTCGAAAACATTGCAACTTTAAAAGAGCAGTCCGTTGAGACTATATTATGCAATTACCATTACTGATGACTGACATAACTTACTGTGCCCACGACTTCGTCCGCCCATTAATTATTATTGTTAAAACGAGTATTAATATCATCAAGACGAATGGAAAAAAAGGAATGGTTTTCTAATTTCTTTCCATATCTCTCATGAATAGTCACAGACTGGTTACAGTTTTTGTTAAATGTATAGACCATATGTACATATTGTACATAAAGATATAAAAATAAATATTTAATTTTGATTAAATCCAATCTTTATTTTTATTACAAACCTCATTATGTAAAAAATAATCAAAATTATACATCAACGCGATTAGGAGATATCACCGTAAATGCGATTTTTCGCATAATTTGTGTTTACAGACAGGAATCAAAACCTATGGGGTATCTTCATAGAGCAACACGGACTCTTCCGGGCCGCGCGCGGAAGTCCTTATTGCTCGAAGGGTATCTTCTTCCCATTGACCTAAAATTGTGATTTGGTAACAAAGGTACTACTGGCACTACTTGTTAGGAATAAATATGACTATTGAAAATATATTGTTGGAAGTCTAGTTTTTCGGCTTCATTTGACAACTAAGCTTATCAGTCTATTAAAGAATGTTTTTTTTTCTATGTCTATGCTATGTACATGATTCTAATTTTAATTTAGATTATTTATTTTTTAATTTGATACCGACTTCACCTCGTTCAGTAGGTGGCATGCCAATACATTTTTCTTTCTTTCTTTCTTTTTGATAAATCTGCCTGTATGTTATTTCATGATTTTAAGTTTCTCTGTGTGGGATATACGGATAAAATAAATTTGCGACTAGGCATGAAGTTTGGATCTTAGTTGCTTATGTAGGTAATATGGATAGCAAAAGTGATTTATATATTACTAAAAAGCACCCTTAGGGACCTCTCAAAGTAACATTAAAATTCAGCTTTTATAATAAAACAAATGTAACTATAATTTAGGTTTTAACTGGCAGGGGGTTATATCTGCACCAATGGCTTAGCAATGGATGGCATGATTTGTAATCTTTAAAAATTTAAAATCTTTAAAAAACTTCTATTTTGAGGAAATTGAGCTACCACATTAAATACGATTGCTACATATTATCTGCCTAAGTAATCATGATGCAACTGTTATAGTCGATAATTGCTATTTCTGTGTTGGGAACATGCAAAGAGAATCTTGAGTTTTCATAAAATAACGAAGGGCATGCTGTCGCGGACTTTTGCTCTATAATCCAATGTTAGTATTTTAATATTATGTTAGGTATCTTTAAAATTACCGAACAGATTCTGACGTGGTGACTATAATGGGACCAACTTGGGAATGTTATGTTTATGTTTCGAATAAAAAAATAATTTCGAAAATCAGTCCACCATAGGCGGAGAAATCGGCAAACATCCATAAAAAAAACATTCATACATCAAATCGTATAACCTCCTCCTTTTTTGGGAAGTCGGTTAAAAAGAAACAAAGAATAAAACGTAACATTACCAATAATTAATTTACTAAATCTACTTTTCACAAACAAAAACTAAATAATAATTATATATTTTAAAAGTAATTATGAAGATTTTTTATTTGAATGCCGTGACTGTTATTATAGCCTCGACTATTATTACCTACTATGTTTACAGTTCTGAGGAATGAAAATAAAGAACCTTCGCTATATATATATATTTATAACAAATAGTGTTTGTTTGTCTGCAGGTGTGGAGAAGTACACCTCTGTACTCTCGGATCATGACGAAATCATCTACGTCAACCAGGTAAGCCTCTTTTTATACTAATATAATAAAGCATGTCAGTCTATATTTGTTTGCTCTAATCCATGGAACTGCCACCGGTCCGATTAGAAAAAATATTTCTGTCTTTGATAGGCCACATCCATAATGAAGGCTATCTGGAATTCCAAAATACCCACGGGAGCGAAACCCCATGGCACAACTAGTATACGCAAGTGTACAGCTACACAGCTTATGTACAGCTAGAAGCGTACGCAAGCTTGCGGCCCACCTTATGGTGTGCGGTTACCGCAGCTATATACGCCTGCAATACTTGAAAACACGTATATTATAGGGAGGAATATATTTACTTATAACTACTATTACAGGAATTACCTAATGCGATAGTATAAGCCGCTATCTATATGCGATTACATGCGTGCCATCTTCTTAAATTCATTTAAAGAGCAACAGAATATATAGCATTTTATATAATAGGCAATATATAATAGACAAAAGCTAGTGTTATAATAGCTACTGTTGCAATATTTAAAAATGTGTCACTAGAATAATATAACGGTAACGACTAGGGCACCTGCAGTATTTATATAACAACATACTAAATACCTAACAAATGACCGCTAGTTAGTGAGTGTAAAATACTCGACTATGTAAGGGTAATCGCATACTGTCAACTCGGGAACGTATCATTGACGTATGACGTATGGCATCAGCATTATATTTACACAACTGTACAAACAGGAGTGTTTTGTTTTCAGGGTTCATGTATGTCTAAATTTCTTCATTCAACGAGAATTCCTAAACTATAAAACTATAATAAAACTATAAAATATTACCGGATGATTAAATACACTGAAAAATGAAAATGATGAAAAAATTCTGCCTACCACGGGTCCAGCCGTTAGGCCCTCATTCCGCCACGCTCACGGCCGCGACGCTCACGAATTTTAAAATTTGTTTGTCCCACGTTCACTAATCGTTACTTTCCTCAAGTCTTTAAAATTAATTGATTATAGTAATTATTATCTTATACCTCCTTATCCGGCAGCGGAGACATTAAATAACTTGACTTTATACCACCGAGGTCGTCATGTGGCTGTCGGCGCCGCGGCACGTTCCGGTGAAAGTCGATACATTTACGATCCGTTCCCGAGTTGATAGGTGTGCTGTGAGCTTTATTCTGTTGTAATAGGTTATTTGCATGCCGCCGCTGGTTTAATATTCATGAGTTTCGTACATCAGGCAAGCTTCCTCGTCTGCTTTCATTTTTGTATTTAAATAAAATATTCTTTGAATTTATATGCTAGCTGTACCCCACCGTTCTGCTGCTGTGGGAATTATGAGATAAAAAGTATAATATGTATTAAACCTGGTTATATTCTAAACTAGCTTTTTGTATATATCCAAAACCTTTTTGGGGTTCCGTACTTCAAAAAGCAAAAACGGAACCCTTATAAGATCACTTCGTTGTCCGTCTGTCTGTCAAACTTTTTTTTCTCAGGAACGCTTAAAGGTATCAAGTTGAAATTAATATCGAATACTCGGATCAACGTTCTCTTAAAAAAAAAAATCATCTAAATTATACATCGACGTGATCAGGAGATATTACCGTAAATGTTGCGAATTTTTGCATATTTTGCTATTTCAGACAGCAATCCATAACCTATGGGCTACTTCCCTTTGACCTTAAATTATGAAATATGGCAAAAAGCAAGCTAACAGGGGGCCGATTCCACTAATTACAAACGTCGATATCGTGGCTCATTGTGTCTCAAGAGCCAAAGAAATTGAAATAAAGCGACAAGATCTCTGTAATACTTCTATGTTTTGTTAAGATTTCTTTGATATTTGAGACATAACTGAGGCACGACATCTACGTTCGTAATTTGTAGAATCAAGGGCCTGTGTACTTATACAGGAACAAATCTGAAAGTTGTAAATATGTTGTTGGATATCTAAAAATAGTGTTACAAACTTATTTTTGCGCTTAATGCAGTATTAATCCTAGCGATCGAACTGTAAAGTTAAGTTTTTGAATCTAGTTGTTCTTTTAGTTAGAGCTTTAATGTGAGATGCTTTGCGTAAACGGAACCCTCGGTGCACGAACTTGACTCGCACTTGGCCGGTTTTTTTAAACAGTATAAGAGCTTTTAGAAAACACACACGTCAAACTAAGTATGAATATTTGTAGAATATTCGTGGTATATAGGTTGTTGGGTCTTTGACACTTTTGTACTCAAACTGTACTGAACCAGATTGTAGAATTTATGTATAAATTGAAGAAATACGCCATTGTGTCTATTTTCTCAAACGTTTGAAAGATTATCCCTTTCTTACTTCGTAGACGGCTCTACACGCGTAGCCGTCTACGAATGTAGACGGCTTCGACGCATGTGCTACGCCGTAGCCATAGTACGCTTATTGAATACAGAAGGCAATTTTTATTCATGAGTTTTATAAAACAGGACTATGTTCATGTAATTTTTTGTATTTGTTTTTATGTATCTTAATATTAAAAATATTTGTGTTTTTTTAATCGAGTAGTCAGTTGACCAGTACAATCTCATTTTAGAATTTCTAAAATATGGTTGTTTTAGAAATTTTGATTTTGAATAAAACTAAAAAATAACGACAGAAATATTTTGGTTTTCAAATATCTATCATAACGTTAATATTTTTGTTTAGTTATCGACTTGAAAAGTGCCTTCTTTGAAGGACTAGAATAATTTTAGATTTTTATTTAAATTAACAGGCATCGCCTAGAGGTACTGATGCCTTGGGATATTCGGAATTAAAAGTAGTCTCATATTTAAAATCCGCCCAGTAGATTTTTGCGTCCATCCATCCAGACTAGCAAGACACATGCACATACACATTAACTACTAAAATATATCTAATAGGTACTTATCCTTACGATAATTCGGTTAATTTTGTAAGTCCCTATAATATTCTATTCATTCTAAGTGTCTCGTACCACATTTATAATGTAAACATAGTCGACTGATGTTATCCCTAGCGGTAATCCCATTGCAAAGATGGCCTTTGTTTTAAGGGCAGTGGGCTCATTTTCGTTTGGCCAGTGTAGCATGACGTCACGGGGTGGGATCCTAAATTCATTATGTATGGCCGCAGGCGAGCAAGAGCCATATTTGTCAGATCTGCCCCCAGAATTAAAAATAATAGGGCCGTTAGAAGTGCCATCTCCTGTCTTTTAATGGGAATAACTGTTGCTCTGAAGCTAATTAAAAACAAGTTAAGTATACAGCAATATGACAATGTACTTGAAAATTAAAATTCTAACGAAAATAAGATTCGATTTGGAGTGAGCTAAGGAGCTTCCTCGGCGGCTTATATATGGCAGACAACGTCAAAATAACACGTTTATGTCACTTCTAAGTCTTATTTCAGAATACGGTGGATACACTTTCAGGTAGCTTTTTATGAAAGATAGTCGACGTGAGTGTTTTTTAGACTTTTTTCATTTGTGGTGGAAAAGCAGTCGAGGCAATTTGACGTGAGTTAGAAGTTGCAAGTTTGGATCTAATACTGCACAATGTGAACCTCTGAATCTACAGATCTCATATTTTTTGTCACATCTGACATATTTTGATCATTTTATGGAAATAGTCAGTTTTATTTACAAGATTTCTTAATTTTTGACAGAAAAAATAAAACTGCGTTTAAATATTCTTTATAATCCGCATGCCATACCCGGATTGGCTAAAATCAGTAGCTACAAAGAGTGGGTTGGTCCAGTATTAAATATACGTTCAGTTGCAGTGCAGACGAGGTTGAAACACTCCACTCTGTGTATGTACATAGAATGAGCGATTTTCTGACAGCTAAATTAAGAAAAAAAATCAGTATAAAAAAGTCTCAACAGATAGCGTTTTATGAAAGCCGAGTCGTAATAATGGCTGAACCTATATGGTGCGTTTTTTCTTGTCAACCAGGGGCAAAAAAAAATCACATAATAATTTGACAGTTGTACAAATCACAACATTGATACTTTTTAGTTGTTTTTTTTACCAAGTTTTATTTTTTTTAAATACCAATCCCATGAATTTTCTGCTTTTTATATGGAACTTTTTCTCTCGCCTTTACTTAAGCGCCATCTATGAAGTCATATGGAACTATTTTTTTTTTATTTGGGTCTCGGAAAATCTCTCATTAGAGAAGATTTCACCAAATCACTTGACATCGCGTGACGCGCGTGTCGCGTGTTGGCAACAGCCGGTGTTCCACTGACACGGGCCCGACTGCGGGCAGCCGTCATTTGTCCATGGAAAAAAATAACAACTCCGTAAGATTTGTCATATGTTAAAACGGTAAAGCCTGAACACTTTCTTGCTAATGAGCAATTTTCTGACAGCTAAATTAAGAAAAAAAAATCAGTATAAAAAAATCTCAATCAGATAGCGTTTTATGAAAGCTGAGTCGTAATATTGGCTGAACATATATGGTGCGCTTTTTCTTGTCAACCAAAGGCAGCAAAAAAAATCACCTAACAGTTTGACAGTTGCACAAATCACAATATTGATACTTTTTAGATGATTTTTTATAAGTTTTATTATTTTTTTAAATGCAGATTTTTTTCTTTTTGTATGGAACTTTTTCTCTCGCCTTTACTTAATGATGATGTCACTTTTTTTTTAATTTGAGTCTCGGAAAATCCCTCATTAGTACTTACGTTTATTACTTCCATGGTTAAGTTCAACTGTGATTGCGAATTGTCTCCGAGGAATAACCTTTACTTGAAGATACTTGAAGATTTTTTTTACACGGCTCTAACTAACTACGACGCTGATGGTATTTGCATACAATAAAAAATAAAAATAAATATTATGGCGAAACAAAATAAGAAAAGGCAAAAAAACATAATTTGTAAAACAAATTATGTTTTTTTGCCTGGTTGGATTTTCGATCTCTTTCACGCATAACTAACGCACAGTATCACTTTCCAGTAGAAAATAATCTGAAATTGCGCATAGGGTACTTTTTACCCCTAAAGTTCAAAGTATTAAATTATTTCTACCAAAATATGAATCCTGCCTTTTACATGTTTTAAAGTGAGTGCATTGTAGTAATAAAGTTTTGTACTTTATTTGAAAAAGAAGGATTAAAAATATAGTATGTAGGGACACACTAGGTCAGCAATTTTGGCTTCGCGTTCCTACTGCGTGTCGACACAATTCAGTCGTCACCTCACCGCGGTCTATATCGCTATAGTATAAGCGATATAAATCTGGACAAAAGGTCATTGACGTCTCTCTACCAATGAACACCATTTTTGGAAACGATACTATACAATGTCTTTCAAAATTATCGCTAATACGTCTCCTTGCGAATCGTAGTAAAAGGCGGGGTGAGCATAATGACCTTGTCAGACGTCACAAACATTTTTTTAAAGACATTAAAATAAAAACAAACCCAATTGGTATTTATGTATGTGGGGTTGAATATAACGTTGTGTTGGTTGTGCAAAAGGAACAAAAGTACCTATGTAAGCCTAAGGCGCAGATACGTGACTAAAAAATTATTCAGTATTTTGGAGAATAACTTTTATTGTTACAATAACAACATATTTAAACATATCAGAAACCATGATCATATCTACATAATGTATATAATAAAACTGTAACTGGTCTGTGTCTGTACTTAGAGATATTTATTTACCTAAGAAAAAAATATGGGGGTCTTTATGCCAATAGAAGCCAGAACATTTTTTGCTAAATCAAACAAAACAACTAATAAACTATGAACATCAACAAAAACAATTAACAACACCTTTAAAAAATATTTACACAACTAAAAATAACCTGCAAAAGCATATGTGGCCATTTACAACGGAATGAAGTTCGTACGAGACCGCGGGGCCGGGCGGGCGCCGAGCTCGTCAAAACCGTAGACACAAGAAAGAAAGACACAAGTGTACAAATTCTATCTAGGAGTTTCGCTGCTTATATTATTTGTATATACTGTATTTATATATATACTTATGTATTATTTGCATATATATTTATTTATCTCTATATAAATATGAATTGTGGTATTCGCATTTAATTATGTATGATATTATTATTTACTTAAATATATGTACTTAGTAATAATATCTTTATTATACACCCACCTAAAATTTTCTGTATAACCCAAAGGTTGGCTGGTAGATAATGCTTTAGCATTAAGCTCTCCTATTGTACGATTACTCTGTATTTTTGTACAATAAAGGTTAAATAAATAAATAAAAAACCGCCAATCCAAAGGTGGCGCACTTCTGACTAGGCGGAGCGAGTCTGACATCACACGAAACATTGCGACTTGCGACAAACCGATATAACTTATTTTTTTACGAATTCAAGGGCCATTTATTTTATTTGCTTTATTAAAAATATTAGGTTCTACAGTTACAGATGGAATTGAGTAAAAGAAGGCATTTAATATATCATAATAATACTTCGAAACATAATAATAATTAATATTTCCTATAGATTTTGCCGTTATAATACGTGACGTTATAACTCGATTTTATTTTATTTGGAGTTACGCCAGTGTAGCTCAACTACCTTTACGCGCCGGTACTAAGATTTCACGAGGGACGATAGTTTGCGATACCAATCTATGGTAAGCGATAATTATCGCAAAAAAAAAAATGTCTTGTTGTAGGTGCCAGGGCAATGACCTTTTATTTTTTCTTACACGATCCAGAGTATAGTACCTGTATTATTAATCCTAAGCCGTGCGCGTCATATTATTTTATCTGTGTTAGTGATATTTTGGATTCTAATTAGTGAAAATTATGTAAGACATTGTTCATACTAAATTGACAATAAATTAACAGTTATCAGTGAAGTGTGTCGTGTATCCATTACGCTCCTTTAGTTAGTTTAGGCCCTCACACGTTACAGACATTCACACAAGAACTTATACCCATTATCAATACTATAAAGTGGCCTACAAGTCCATTACTGCCGCGGTCTATAATGACTACTTTGCTGGTCGCGCTGATGATGGCCACAGCGCAGCGTAGCTACGCTCCAGGCCGACACAGCGCGGTCATCGTGCAGCACTTGATGGACGAGCTGAGATAAAGGCCGAGACCGTAGGTCGAGGCCGACACAGCGAGGACAGCAAGGGCTGCAACGATGGCCAAGCTGGAAGGCCTAGAGCGTAGCTAGGCTAGCGCGAGGCAATCATAGCGTGACCAGCGAAGCAGTCATTGTGGGCCAAGGCTTGTATAGTGCTTTACTCAAAAATGCAAGTACCTAATCTAAATAAAACCAGCAAGTTATTTAAATAAAAATATATTAATTAACTAGACATTTAATTAAAATGACAATTATGAAAAGTACAGTTACTAAAATCCAACACCGACTTCCCGGTTTGGTATTACTAATAGTTTGCGATAATTCTAATGCGGTGTTTGACTGAACCATGCACTTTAACATTTTTCCAGAGAGACGGAAGGCTTCATTTCGTTGGAAAGATCATTGGATCATTTTCGGATAAAGATTTAGATTTCCTACTGATTTTCCACTGCACAAATTTTTCATATGCAAGCTTACATTTTCCATTGAGTTTCGCGGTATCAAATTATCAACCACTAATTTAGCTTCATCTTTAATGTCTGGCGGTGTTAAACACATTGAATCGGAAGAATTTTCGCTTTGAGAGCTCATTTTTAGCAAAAAAAGTCACTAAATAAGAACAAAATTTTCGCTGGACCGCGCTTTTGTTACTTCTTTGTTTTTTTTTTTTTTTAAGCAATGGTAGTTGGAACTATACAGCCAAATATGGAATAAAATCTTTTTGTACCTATCTCTATAAATACCACAGAAATATTTTCTTTATTTTTACTATTATCTGTGATAAATACAAACAGCTGTGTTTTAAATAAAAACTTTTTGAATTTGATTTTTTAAAACGTTGAAATGTCAAAATAGCGGCTGGCAATGTTTTGCCGGCCTGTTGGAGCGGCCAGCAAAACTTTGTCGGCCGCTCTTTGAAACAGAACGGCAAGGTCGACTTTGCTCAAACAAGGTTGTCAAAATAATGACCACATTACATACATGCATTTTTGAGTAAAAGCATTTTATTATCGCGAAAAAAATAAACGTTTCAAAACCTTGCATAGTTTGGCAATACTATATGAATCTGTGAAATTTTTTCATGAACAAAAATAAAAAAGTGCTCAGCTGTATAATATATTAAATTAGACCCTGACTAATTGGTCTATCAAAGCAGAAACAAAATCGCTAAATGCATAAAGTTGAAATATTGCAGTGCGAAAAACTAAATTCACTCGAGCGAATCCGATGCCAAAAGCTAACAAACATATATGGCTCATTCTAAACATAGACAGAAAACGATAGGTACCTTATTTATTGTTCGACAGGCGCTTATTTGAGCTATCAGCCGCCGAACTTCTCCTCGGGGACTGGTTTCAATTTCCCATTGAATTGCGATCTCCTTTATTTATTTAAGGGACATTCGCACAGGAATTAAACAAGACCTTATGTCAACTTACAGATTAGAGAATTCTCTACGGATTTACGAACGCCGCCGGTGAGCGGTAAAACAAAGTTTTACTTCACATATTACAATTAGTACAGTCACTTACATAGTACACTAAATTATAGTTTATTCATTCAAGCCTTCATGTTCTAGTTCTGTCTGTTTTTTTCTAGATATGTTAAAAAAGTGTTTCTTTTGTTAAAACTTCTTTGAACTGCAAAAATCAGTCAAAACTGTTTAATGATAGTCACGTTGCGTGGGACGTAATATACGTGGAACTCGTACGTATGTACACGGGGGAAAAAGTCGTGATAATATATGTATATATGGCGAGAATGACGAACCGGAAAACGTAGTGTTGGCAGGCCTCCCACTCGGTGGACCGACGACCTGGTGAAGGTCGCGGGATGCGCATGGATGCGGGCAGCGCAGGACCGGTCGTTATGGAAATCCTTGGGGAGGCCTTTGTCCAGCAGTGGACGTCTTTCGGCTGAGAGAGATATGGCGAGAAGAGAAGCAGCTGATATACATTCTTTGTTTTCCTTCACTCCCAGAGAAAACTAATAATACCTAGAATAATAATATAAAATATACTTACTAATTAACTCTATGATCATAACATGTGTACTGAATGACCAATTTTACGCAGCGATTCGAGTGGCGGGTTGGGAAGCCGTTGGACCCCGGCGAGGTGCTGACGCTGCAGCTGCTCTCGCGCAGCCGATGGGGCTCCACCCGCGTGCTGGGCGTCTACCGCCTCGGCCTCCAGATCCTGGTGGCTGACTACCAGCTCTGCGTCACCGATACTCTGGTAGACGAGAGAAACCGAGCCGTACCGGTGAGTACCTACATTCAGGCTTATTCATTACTTACGTATATTAACGGGATTCGTCGTCAGGAAAGGATAACTACAGTTTGTTTATTTGCTATTGATAAAACGTCTTCATAAGAAATATATATGATTGAAGCGAACCCAAAAAGGATATAGGAAGGCCGAGGCCACCAAGGCACAGTTACATAAAGAGTAATGAAGAGAGAGAAAATGTTACTTGAGCGATACCCATATTGTTTAATGTTTGATTCATTATTTTCGTAATACCATAATTAATGGATCTTATATTACATAGTATGGTTATCGGTGACTCCAACCAGTTCAGCACTTGACTCATCTGGAAGATTACAACCTGAAGATAAACTGATATCATCGAATTACTTCATTATATTGACTTATGTGCACTATGCATAGGTACAATAAGTGAATATGATAAATATGCTCAGATTATTTTTAACGACCATCTGTTTAAGTGAAGAAAATCATACCGAGGAAACACGCATACTAAGTTCATCATCAGGTATTTTAATATTTTCTTTAATAATATCACATACTTTTTATCGACGGTAAATACAGCCGAGACCAACAGCTCAACCTGAATCACAGAGGAATTAGTATATTTGGTCACACATCTTTGTTCGAGTAACATCAAGATGTTCATCAGTCTGACCGCGAACGCCATGGATGCAATATCGTCAAACGTCATTTGCTAAAATACGATACTCACGCGTACTGTTAGCATGAACCGCCGACTAGTTTCGACTTCATACGGAATAGGCGGCCCAACATGAAATGAAAACTAAGATTTCTATACGTTATTATTTGTTAAAACCGCCAACGTTTGTATATACGTATGGTCGTATGAATACTCGTAAATTATTGTTCTATATTTGTGATTTTCAGCATAATTTTAGATCTTAGGTAGCCGAGAAGCGGACCCTTGCTGTGAGTACCTATTGTACTGTTTCATTTATTTTCTATCATATTGTATCATGATATGGGAAATACATAATGAGCAAAAGAGATTCAGGTATGTTACATTTTTTTATAAGGTAACGTGTAGAAGGTTTATGTATTTTTTCAGGAAACTTATCACAATTGGATGATTAATCACTTGTAATCTAGGATGCATAGGCACGCGTCAAAAAATATTTATAAATTATAGTAAAAAAATCTACTGAAATACAAATGTAAGATACGTTCACGGCTAGTCCTGTAAAATTCTCTGTTATGCTGATGGTTACGCTCATCGACATATCGCTGAGTAGTTGTATTCAATGGTTATACTTAGAGGGTATGTACTCGTATACGAGTATATACCCTCTGAGTATAATCATTGAGCCGTATACGACTTGTTTTGTCTTGTGTTTGGCTAGCTCTCGTCTAGAACGTCAAACAACGCTATAATTTTAATATTTTAAAGGCCAATGCAACTTTTAGTATGGACCATTGGCATAGTAGTTTTTTTCCAGAAACATAACTTACACCATATAAAGAGGACTTTATAGAAGTACCTATAAAGAAGAACGAACCAGGTCTCTAAACCTCAACCTAACCAAATTAATGAATAACTTTTCATGAATGACCTTCAGTCTGGCGGCATCACTTCGTTTAGGTGTTACATGCACAGTCCCACATCGTTGCCCTTGTGGTGATGGACTATGGCAAGAGACCGGACGGAATGACCCTTGTGCCCTGGAGGTTGGGACGGCCCCTAGTATGGGATGCCACATGTGTAGATACCTTGGCGCTGTCCCACCTCCCGGCTACAGGGTACAAGGCCGGCGCTGCTGCAGCTGCTGCCGAAAGCCTCAAACGGCGCAAATATGCAGGAATCGGTGATTTCTACATTTTTGAGCCGTTTGGGGTTGAGGTCTTTCTCTAAATATTTTATTTATTTATCTAATATTTTAATTATTACTAATAGTTCAAAAACGGCTAATTAGTTCGCAACGAGTAACATCTCTCCAGATATAATCCTCTTATTTACCGTAGAACTAGCTACATTATCAAAACAGATTTTACGTAAGCCGGTAATTATTAGTCATAGCAACTTGTATTGTATTATTACAATATATATACAAGAGCTCCTGCCCTTTAGCCGTCCCTACCAGCGAGTCGGCGCAATTAGCGAGAGGGAAAATGTGCATCTGGAACATTCCATACTCGGGCATTAGAGAAACATTTCATAAAAAACAACCTACTTCGATGGCTCGACGACCCAAATAGAATCTAGGATACTAGAATAATAGATTTCTCCTCCGCCGGTCGGCTCTAGAGAGAGCTTCCAAGTCTTTTAGAACTTCATCTTCTATCTCTAAACAAATATCCAGTCAGACAAATAAAAAAAAAAAATTAAACACCTTGACGATAAACGGATTAATTATTCGGCCAAATGCGAATGGAACCTCCTTATATCGGTAACTTTATTTGCTATCTCACTGACGTGATTCCGAGGTTCCATTTAGACCCTCTGGGAACAGAACTCTAAAAATAATACGACTACCATTATCAGAACTATAATATTAACTTGAGGGTTCTGAAAAAGTGTTTTCGTAAATAATTCCCTCAATTTAACATGGTATGTGGAGTAGAAGGGCCCAGTGATCATTGATTTCGACGCAGTGAAACCTTTTTAGTAGGTATGTTTTTTTATTTTTTTGATATATCGCTGTAATATTTTTCTACTCATTCTCCGATTGCCTCAAAAATAACAGAGATTTCGATTTCAACAATAATATCTAGAATATATAGTCTTGTACAATAATATCTAGAAATTAATACAATTTATTTGTGGATTATCTACGTGATTGGTTTTTCATTACCAAAATGTATTCAAGACAGAAACGTTATTTATGATTACCCTTTTGTCAACAAGACAAGATCTGCAATAAGACTAGATAGCTATAAGACAAAATATCTACATCGATTACAATAGATCTTAGCGCGGCTTAACTTTTGGACCACTATCAAATTAACTTAAGCAATAATATAATCTACTGTTTGACTTAATAGGAAAAGGTCTCCGCGAAGACCATTGATTAATTTCAATCAGCTTCTGTCATTTCTTATACACGTATCCAAAAGCAATATTACCAATAGAATTTAAGGCTCTTTTGAAAGTAAAATAATAATGGAATGACTGAACAAAACCTTTGACATAAGAATGAAACGTGAGTAACAATGTGCTGCGCCAAAAATAAAAGGAAAAATCCGCGGCCGACGTATTTCATTTCACTTGCATTGCAATGTCGTATCTGTTAAAGTAGATACTGATTATATAATACGAAGGAACAAGAATTAAACGCGCAATTATTTTATTTTTCCTTTCATCTTTCGCCGGAAAATCTGTATCTAAATCGTCTCTTTTCATTATCATCATTCTTTGCCCACACCAAACCACTACCTAGTGAGCATAGGCCTTCATTTTATAGCGCTATATATTTACTTTTAAAATTTTCTTCAGAGCATATCGTACAAAGTCTTAATTATATCACTCAAAATCTTGAAACGAGTGTTATACGGTCTATGACGTACATCGATTGCCCGCGAGTGCGCCGTCAGCATATCGACGCCGCAATCGAACTTAATTTTATATTATTTTATTCAGTACACATTTTACCATAGAACAAAGTACACAGCGCTCTTTAAACCAATCGCGAGTCTGTTACGTGTGCTCAAATAATTTAACCATTTTCTTTACCATTACCATTTTCACCACCATTTACTTATAATTTCTAACTTAGCTAATTCCTCCATTATTTCTGATTTTACCTTTGTTTGTGTTATTCACAATAAATCCCTTTTGTTACCATTACCAATCTTTTTCTATTTAACTCTCTTTCTCAATGTACAACACCAAACCCGTACAAGTGTGATATAAAAAAGTTTCAGCTAACAACGACGTAAGTTGTTTTAAAGCATCAGAGCAAGACGGTTGCTCTGAGTTTAAAACATGAGGTCAAACCAGCAGAATGACAGATGCCATTATAAAAAGAAAGCGACAAAAGAAAAAATACACGTAAGGACAATAGGTCCCAACTGAGCCGATGAACTGACTGACTTTTGGCATTTGGAGCTTGTGCATTTGACTATGTGCGATTTAGTTTCTATGTGCGGGTGGGTTGCACCGTCTTACATTGAAAGTAACAGTAACTTTAATTACCGTTAACGTACCATTTTGCTATAACGACGTCATAAACGGAAAAAATATAACAGAACGTAATAGAGAAACACACATAGCTAGGTAAAAAATAATAGAGAAACACAACATATCAACATGTCATGTCGTTTATGTTTATATGTCGGGCGGCGTATTTCCAGCAGTAAAATAATGTTCCATTGGAATACTTGTTGCGTTTGCCGAGAAGTGGGGGCGGGCGGGGGTGCCGAGCCTGGCGCAATGCCAGCACAATCTACGGCTGAAAACACAATGTTACTGTGTCAAACAGAACCTCCCTTCAATTACATTATCATAATGTACCTGTGTTAACTGTCGATTGTTTATCTGTGGGTTTAAATAGTTATGTATATCATTGACTTTTTATACTTATATTGGGTTTAAATCATAGATATGGTTTAAATATGTAGTTTCAAAATTATGATTTAAACAGCATGTCAACCTATCCAAATTTATTGAAAACTAGGGATGGGCCTTGGATGGGCCCCAGGACCGGCCGCTCGCTCCGGTCGCGTAGAGGTCGGTCACGCAGGCTGACTTGATCTGCATCTGACTGTACCTTTGATAGAAGACCGAGTAGGACCCTCAAAAAAAGTTTTAAATAAATACTACTTGCAAAATAACTTTCCGCCAAAAACTTAACTTAATTGTGCTCTTACAATTGTCAGGTACAATTTTCTCGCAATTTCCACTTAACTAAGTCCAAAGTTAATAAAGTATCTTTCTTTGTTTAAGTTCACCTTTGAAATTCAATACATTGAAATTACTTCTTCGAATTCCTTTCACTACGCTTTTCTGGAAAAAACAACCCTGTCATCGATGTAGGCATCGTTTTTTCCATTATTAATATTTGTGGCACCACTAGTTGTGCCCTGCGGTTTTGCTTCCGTAAGAATCTTAGGAATCTAGATAGTTTACAGACTTCCTCGAGAATGTAGCTATAAACTTCTATCTTGTACTACCTATCTAATTTGAATCTCGCCATTATAACAAAATAATACTCTGAAACTATCTTTTCTTTTCATAATCTAGAATTAGAATGTAAATTTCTAATTTGAATCCTGGTATATATGCAAAATAAAAGTCTCATCATTGAAACTTGCATCTCGAACTAGAATCTCACCATTATATGCAAAATAATGGTCTGTTTCCATACTTGTTGCGCAGGGCAGGGGTCCCGAAGAGGGTGGTATCTTGAGGCTTGTTGGCGCAGAGCCAGGTGACCCACTTCTCGCGGCGAACTTGACCCCGATCCGAACCCTCCTAACTCATATTTATAAGCCATTATTTGTTCATCTCGATGGCGCAGTGATAAGTCCTGTTTTAAACTTTCGCTTAGCATTACTATTAGAAGAAGTCTCGGGATTTAGAGATAACTAACGTAATACATAACGCTACCTTAGCTGTCACATGGAGTAGTCTATCGCGTATGTTTTATATGATTTTTTTAAAAATCATTACAAATCAATATAAAAAAAAATTATAACAATCTAAGTATATGTTTTTCAATTTAAAAATTAATTACGTTTATAGTTATGAGTATCGTCCGAGTCTAACGAGTGAGGGATAAAGACGTGAAATTTTATCCTATTTAAATTTCGCCTGCAAATAAAGAAAAATTTATTTTTTTATTTATTTAAAGCGACCAAACCCTATAAAACTACATTATTTTCACCAAAATCTATTATAATACTGAATACTGTGTCCAACAAGTTGCACTACGGGTAAATATATAACTATACATGGTCCAATTATGAAAATACTTTTTTTTCGGTTTCCATGCTCACTATTTACCTACAAAACAAAGAAATACATTCGGTAGTTACCCTACGAAAAGCGATTCAACCCCACAGTTGAGTCTCCATTCACGGGGCGAGGATTATCCGTACCCGTATACTTGTTGCGCGGTGGGGGGAGGGTTCTGGCGCAGTGCCAAGCGACCTACTTTCAGGGCGGGGGAGACATTGAACTTGACCGAGCCCACTTGACAGGATTTCTTTATTGACAGCTCAGTTTAGGGTGCCCTTGGCCTATACTTTGGTTTTAACAAAAAAAACGAGGGGATATTGTTAGTGTGTGACAAACACAAAGATTTGTCACCTTTTTTTTAAATATTCATACTTTTTGTCAAACGCGGTTTGGTTTGAGTTCTCGATCATATTATGTCATCGCTCCTTGCACCCTTTTGTATAACGTATTTTTTTTCATTATCGTGTTGGTGCAGCACCTACTTAAATACTATTTAACAGACAATGGCGAAAAGATATTATGCCCCCTCCGCCCATTGGACAATGGTATTGTCCAATGCAGTCAGTCAATGCCTGATAAAGTTGATCACAGGCCAGATCAACTGTTATCAGACAATGGCGTAGGGATGTGACGCCCCCACCGCCCGTTGGACAGTGTTGCACATTGTCCAATGCAGTCAGTCAATAGGTACCTGATAAAGTTGATCACAGGCCAGATCAACTGTTATCAGACAATGGCGTAGGGATGTGACGCCCCCACCGCCCGTTGGACAGTGTTGCACATTGTCCAATGCAGTCAGTCAATGCCTGATAAAGTTGATCACAGGCCAGATCAACTGTTATCAGACAATGGCGTAGGGATGTGACGCCCTCACCGCCCGTTGGACAGTGTTGCACATTGTCCAATGCAGTCAGTCAATGCCTGGTAAAGTTGATCACAGGCCAAATCAACTAAATCAGACAATGGCGTAGAGATGTGACGCCCACACCGCCCGTTGGATAGTGTTGCACATTGTCCAATCCAGTCAGTCAATACCTGATAAAGTTGATCAAAAGCCAGATCAACTAAATCAGACAAAATGGGGTAGGGATGACAGCTGATTGTTTAATTAATTATGTTTCAGGATCACTTCACGAATACTTGCCCACACTGAAGCCGAGAGGACAAACCAAAGAACTAAATAATATTAATGAGGGCGATGTGAAACCTAACCTAACCCAACCTTCCTCGAGGCTTGTGGCCTTTAGGGAAGGTGGTCCAAGTTTATATCGGGCCAGACGGAACGGTCCGCGTAGCAGACGTCCTCACCAGGGGTGGTGTGCTGCGCCGGCCGGTCCTAAAACTTATTATGATAGAAGCCGCATCCCCGCCAGTCGCCACTGAGTGTTAGTGTTCCACTGGGGGTTCGGAATGTTGGCGACTGGCTGGTTTGCGGCCTTTTTATAAAGATTTATGTTTTTAAATATTTTTGAATAGATTTGTTTTGTGTCACTTTGTGAGTGGTAATTTTAGTTCGCTTGGTTTTTGATTTTAAATATAATATAAATTATTCTAGTTTCTACCGGAGTTTCTATCATCAATGTCCCATTAGTGTTAGAGTCCATTTATTAACACACTTTATTAATAAAGTGGTGTCATCTACATATAAAACAGACTCGTGTTTGAGGCATTTGGGTAAGTCATTTATGTAGAGTAGGAACAACAATGGAGTGAGCAGATGGTACCCCCCGCCTATTGTTATATTGCAGATGAGATCTAAACAGAGTCTTAGTGTTATTTATAACTTTTGCCATTTCTGTATATTGTTGTCGGTCAAATAGGTAGCTTTTAATCCAGTCATTAGCATTGCCTCTTATCCCGTATTTGCCTAATTTATTTAATAATATATCATGACAGAAGGAATCAAAGGCTTTGGACATGTCTAGAAAGACTCCTGCAACTGACATATTTTTGTCTAGGGCTTCCGATATCTGTTTTACTAACGAGAGACAGGCCACCGCTGTTGACATGTTTTTCCGGAAGCCATACTGATTGGCTTTACACCGCTATCCATGGCAAACAGGAATTGGCGCAAACCGCAGGTGCTTACTACCCAGAGTCGCATTGACGTTTGGAAGAGCAAGGAGCTTCTACAGGGTCCTTCATGGTTCTGATGTGGACCTGCTCGCGTCGGTGGCCTGGTTACGTTTCGGTGACCTTTTTGGAGAAACCGAAGGTTTTGCCTGTACAATTATGGACGAAGTTATCAAGACGAATAACTACCGGAAATATATTCTGAAGGATGTTACGGTTGACATTTGTCGAGAATGCCACCGTCCCAGAGAGTCACTCAGGCATATAGTTTCCGGTTGTTCTCATCTTGCTAATGGCGTGTATTTGCACAGACACAACCAAGTAGCCAGGATTATACACCAGCAACTTGCCCTTAAATACGTCCTTGTGAGCTCTGAGGTACCGTACTATAAATATGCACCAACACCAGTTCTTAAAAATGGTTATGTCACGCTCTACTGGGACCGGTCAACTATCACAGACAGGACTATTGTTGCCAATAGGCCTGATATTGTTATAATAGATCGGAAGACGAGCCGTGCAATCCTCGTTGATGTCACCATTCCACATGATGAGAACCTCGTAAAGGCTGAGAAAGAGAAACTTTCAAAGTACTTGGACTTGGCCCACGAGGTTACCGCCATGTGGCGTGTTGGCTCAACGATTATTGTTCCGATAGTCGTTATTGTGAACGGACTTATAGCGAAGAGTCTCGATCGTCATCTAGAGAGACTCTCGCTCGGCATTTGAGTCAAGAGTCAAATTCAGAAGGTGGTACTCTTGGACACGGCCCGCATTGTGAGGAGATTCCTTGGGTCTTTGCCTCGCTACTGATGGGTTACTTTTTTTATATTTTTAAATGTTTTTTTTATTTTTAGTAATATTTTATATTTAAAAATGTAAAAAAATAGATAGCAAATAAATAAATAATAATAAAAACGTTTATTTTCGAGGAATGCACGTGGTTATCTGCTGACCGGCTTTATGGAAAAGGAGGGCCTCTTTATGATGAACTCCTTTTTAAAAAAGCCAAAACAGCAAAGGTGGACATGGTTGCATCCTAATGGCATTACAAAAAATGAGATTGACTTCAACGTTCCGACGAAGAGGCAAATATTCAATGATGTCTTCGAGATCAATGCCGTAAAAACAGGAAGCGATCACCGAATGGTAAGAGGCACATTGAATCTTAGAACGAAACTCGAATGGTGTCGACTGATGAAGTCTACGCTCCGACCAGCGCTTATCCAGCTCCAAAACCCCGAGAGCTTTCAGCTAGAGTTGCAGAATCGCTTCGAATTCGAATGCCTGGGAGACTGCGAAAATCTGGAAAATCTGGTTCGTGCAAATTGTCCAAACAGCTGGGTCTAAGACCTTCAAAACCCGCCATTCAAAAGGAACCAAAAAGATCTCGGAACTCATCAACAAACTCATGGAAGAAAGACGAAACTTGGTTCGGCAGTCCTCTGACGATGCTGCTCAGTATCGATGTCTAAACAGACAGATCTCCAAGTCCCTAACTCGCGATTTACGCCAATTCAATACTGACCGTATTGAAGAGGCGATTAAGCGTAATAAGGGCTCAAAAGTTTTTCCAAGGGATCTGTCTGTTGGTCAAAGCCAACTGACCAAGCCGAAGACTGAGAATGGCAGAATCATTTCGTCGAAGCCGGAGCTGTTGGAAGAGGTTGAGAAGTTCTACGGACAATTATACACGAGCGTACGCGTACCTGTCAGTAATCTGGTCAAAGATCCAAGAGCCAGATTGACCCGAAACTACACCGAAGATATCCCGGACGTCAGCCTATACGAGATTAGAATGGCTCTTAAACAGTTAAAAAACAATAAGGCACCGGGTGAAGATGGAATCACGGCTGAGCTTCTGAAAGCAGGTGGAACGCCGGTATTAAAAGCTCTTTAGAAGCTATTTGATTCCGTCATACTCGAGGGACAAACGCCTACGGCATGGTATAGAAGTGTGGTGGTACTCTTCTTCAAAAAAGGCGACAAAACCTTATTGAAGAATTATAGGCCTATCTTACTTCTGAGCTATGTCTATAAACTGTTTTTGAGAGTCATTACAAATCGTCTCGCTCGCAGGTTTGACGACTTCCAGCCTCCTGAACAAGCCGGTTTCCGAAAAGGCTTTACCGTAGACCACCTACATACGGCAGATTATAGATGCGGCAGGTTATACAGAAGACTGAGGAGTATAATCAGCCATTATGCTTGGCGTTTGTGGACTACGAGAAAGCCTTCGATTCGATCGGGACCTGGGTTGTGCTACAGTCTCTCCAACGGTGCCAAATTGACTATCGATATATCGAAGCGCTGAAGTGTTTGTACAAAAACGCCACCATGTCGGTCCGTCTCCAGGATCAAGGCTCGAAACCTATCCAGTTGCAGCTAGACGTTATATCTCCGAAAAGGTTCAACGCCGCCCTGGAAGATGTTTTCAAGCTTCTGGACTAGAGCGTACTCGGTATCAACATCAACGGCGAGTAGGTACATCACTCACCTTCGATTCGCTGACGATATCGTAGTCATGGCTGAGACCTTGGAAGACCTAGGCACAATGCTCGATGGCCTCTGTAGAGCCTCTCAACAAGTGGGTCTAAAAATAAACATGGACAAGACGAAAATTATGTCTAATATACGTGCCGCACCCACTCCTCTGAAGGTTGGGGACTCTACACTCGTTGTTGACAATTATGTATACCTGGGACAAACAGTTCAGTTAGGTAAGTCCAACTTTGAGAAAGAGGTCAATCGTTGAATCCAACTCGGCTGGGCAGCGTTCGGGAAGCTTCGCGATATCTTCTCGTCCAAAATACCGCAGTGTCTCAAGACTAAGGTCTTTGACCAGTGTGTGTTGCCAGTAATGACATACGGGACAGAGACGTGGTCGCTTACTATGGGCCTCTTAAAAAGGCTCAAGGTCACCCAAAGGGCGATGGAGCGCGCTATGCTCGGAGTTTCCCTGCGTGATCAAATCAGAAATGAGGAGATCCGTAGTAGAACTAAAGTAACCGACATTGCCCGCAGAATCGTGAAACTTAAGTGGCAGTGGGCGGGGCACATAGCTCGTGGAACGCTAGTAGCCGCTGAGGCATAAAAGTTTTCGAGTGGCGACCACGAACCGGAAAACGTAGTGTTGGCAGGCCTCCCACTCTGTGGACCGACGACCTGGTGAATGTCGCGGAACGCGCATGAATGCGGGCAGCGCAGGACCGGTCTTTGTGGAAATCCTTGGGGGAGGCCTTTGTTTAGCAGTGGACGTCTGTCGGCTGAGAGAGAGAGAGAGAGAGAGAGAGTTCTTATGAACTCTCTCTTATTCTGAATATTGTCGCGCCCCGGGTCATTAACCCGTAGAAATTTCGGGATAAAAATAAACCCGAAGTGTTACTATTGGTAATTTTCTACCGGTGTACCAAATTTCATCGAAATACGTCCAATAGATTTTGTGTGACTAGAGTAACAAACATCCAAACAAACTCACAAACTTACATCCAAACTTTTACATTATAACAGTAGGATGGTATCCTATAAGACATTAAAATTGATTGAGAGTAGAGGGTTTTTAAGATACTCATATTTTTAAAATCATTCGCGCGTTCGCCTCGCTGCGTATGGACGTGCCGTACTTCTGTTAAAGTCGACTATTGGTTAAAAATTCACAAATACTTACGTAATTTTAATTTTACTAATCTCAGTCTTAGTGCTAAAGTTTAAGGTGCATTGGCTAATTGGGCTATTTAGTTGTTATTTCTCTGGATAAAATATTATTTTCTCCTGCGTCAAGGATTAAAACATAAAATAGAAGCGTCATGGCAAGAAGACACTCACCTGCCACGCAATATTAAATAAATAAATAAATAAATCGTTTATTTTTCTCTCCAGATTAGACTAATTAACAATATTTGAGTTGTTAACGAAAGTACAAGGCAAGGGACCCAATCTAAGTGGAGAGAACTGGTGCCTGAGATAGGTAGGTAAGACCTCCTGTAATACAGGTCACCAGGCTCCCTCCGCCCTTATAATAGATCATACAATGTATATACCTCATGCATGACACAGGTAGTAGGTGCAAGAACAGTGATCAGTAAGAGAAAGAATATAATAATTGAAAAATAATAGAATATAGCAATATGGATCAGACCCAGACCTATCCGACCAAGGAAGTGTGAGTAGTGTGACACGTTTTAAGCGCAGACATGGAGATGAGTTTTATGAGATGTTTAGTACTTTCACGACAGAAATGAGGAGCTGGAAGACAGAAATTCAACAAGATATTTCTCACATTAAGACGAATTTGGACTCAGGGCTTCAGGAACTAAGATCAGAAATTGTCAGCATTAGACAAGAACACACAGAGTTTAGAAAAATTGTTCAGGACATAAGCGCTGTGAATGGTGATACTAGAAAATTAGTCACTTCCCTGGAGACTTCTGTTCAGTTCAACACCGACCAGTGTGAAGAACTTAAGAATAAATTTGACTCTCTAGTGGAGAAGATTAGGTCAATTTCAAGTCTTGAGGACTGGAGGTGATGACCCAAAACTATAATAAGCTACAGATTGAGCTTAACGCCAACAACCAAAGAGATCGTCTCATGAATCTTGAAATTATCGGTGTACCGGAGAATAAGGTCGAGAGCATCGTAGACCTGGTTTTGGCTGTTGCCTTACATGCTGATGCTGAAGTCGATATATCACCGAATGATATTCTAGAGGCTAACCGCGTGACACCCAGAGTCAGCCTCCAGGGACATCCAAGGAATATAGTTGTTAGGATGAAGTCACGGGTTATGAAGGATAATATTGTGTCCGGAGTCCGAAGAAACCGCCTCACTACTAAGAATCTGAAAATTCCTGGAAGTGTCAAACCAGTTTTCGTCAATGAACACCTCACTTATTACAATAAGCAGTTGTTGAAAAAATGCAAGGAAGCAGCTAAACTCAAAAAATTTCGGTACGTGTGGACCAAATCTGGAAGGATATATGTAAGGAAGGCAGACGGATCTCCCCCCATACAAATAATTTCGGAAAAGGACGTCTCAAAGATATCTTGAACGTAGGACTTCTCGTATTTTATTTTTATTTTTACTTTAGTCACCTTAGTTTATATTTGATACTTGTTTGCGCTTAGGTTGGCGCATCTACTCGGTTATACTCTTTGACGATAGTCAGCTGTATACCTGTATATGCGATACGCTTAAAACAAATGCAATCCTTAATATATCAAATATCTTACTTAAATTGTTCATTACATACACTTCAGATTCATTATATATATATATTATATACTAGTGGTTCTGTCAGAACAGTAGACCTCGCGAGCCCTTCCACGAAATAACCGATATTTTACCGTGTCCCTGGCTAAAAAGAGTTTTGAAACCAACCTACCAATGCTGGAAAGAAAGTAAAAAGTTCTCATATTTTACCCATAAGCCCAAACATGTTCTTGTGGTTGGTCAATACCACTAAAAAAAATACTGAAACCTGCCTTTTTTGCCTTAAATAATATAAATAATAATATAATAATAAATATAGACGGACAAATCACACAGATTGAGTTAGCCCCAACGTAAGTTCAAGACTTTACGGGATGCTAATTTAACAATACTATATTTTATAACAAATACATATAGATAAATATCCAAAACCAACGTCAATCTGAAAAAGATTATTTTCCATCTTGACCCGACCGGGGATCGAACCCACGGAGGTCGTCAGTAGGGATTGCAATCCAGCGGCGTTTTCAATCCAGCGGAATTTTTGCTGGATTGACCTGAATCCAGCTGGATCCAGCGCGGATCCAGCAAAACGTGGAACGAAAATAAAAAGACGACATTTTTAAGACTTTTTTTATAATTTGTACTTCTTACGATAATCTTTGAAATCTTCCACTCATTTGGTGATATCTTATATTAATTTGCTTTGGTTTTTTAATAATTTGAGATCAAAATAATCAACATAAAATTAAATAACAAGTCGTCAGAAATGCATGGTACCTATTGGTTATATGTATGTGTCGGAGCCATTACATTAGTTAAATTAACTGTGGTTTATTTTGTTAGTTAATCAATGTTATAAAAACAGTTTTCAAGACGGTAGACGGTACGCGTCAGAAATGTGACATTTGAGTTACCCTCACTTTGTAATAAAATCAACGTGCGATCGATATGACATTATAGGGAGGCAGTCTTCTTAATGGTGCGGTACGGACGTGTCGTTCGGTTGTATTGAGTTCTCTGTAGCTATGTAGTCAGTGATAGAATAGTGTTATTGTCGTGTTACTTAGTGCGTTAACGATGTGACTATGTGTGATGGTGTTACCAGCGTGATATTGGAGATCTTAGTGGTAGGACAGTTCTGATGGTTAAACTGTGTTTGGCTAGTTAGCACGGAAGACCATTCAGTAGAACTCACTGGTTGAAATGGATTGATCCGTGCGTGGTGGGGCACGATCCTTTGCCGTGGGTAGGCTAGGGCTGGACCCTAAGCCGTGACATGTGGAATGAGAGGTTAGTGCTAGATGATTTCTTAATCCGTTAATATCCGATGAATCCCTGGATGCTTTGGGCTGTAACTTGAAGTAGGGGTTATGTACCCTGTCTATTATAAGCTGTGCATGTTATTTTGGAAATACCCTCATCCTGACAGTTATTTTAATCTGAATCAAATGCCCACATGTGTTTCCGTGTGAACCTGTTGTTAAAGTACCTGTACTGTTGTGTTTACCGCTCTGGTCATCGATATCTGAGCTCGGCCCCCCCTGAACCCATGATTATCCGATAATTCTGATGTTGTGATGTGTGCTCCATTCCGACATCAGAAGTGGGATCTGTTCCTACTTTTGTGGATTGCGACCCGATACTCTCTTGTAGCCTAGGATCTGTACCTACGTTTGTGGATTGTGATCTGATACTCTTTTTGTGGCTTAGGATCTGTTCCTACTTTTGCGAATTGCGATCTGATACTCTTTTGGTGGCTTAAAATCTTTTCCTATTTTTGTGGATTGCGATCTGATCCTTTTTTTGTGGTTTATGTTATGATCCTCTTTTGTGGCTTAAGATCTGTTCCATACATGTGAAAAAAAAAGTTTTAGTTTTTCGTATGGTATTTTTCAGTTGACATTTAAATTAGAACGGTTATTCGAAGTTAAAATTTTAATGTTTAGTGCGGGTATTATTTCGTTTTAAGTGATTTTTGTGCGTGTGTGTAAAAAAAGTGTAACCATGAAATTAATGGGGGTAAGTCTTTTAGTTTAATTTTCCGTTAGATGATAATAGTAAAAGCAAGTGAGGTATTTCTTTTTTGTTATTTGAAGGTAAAATCGCAGTTTCTATTAAAATTTTTGTTATTTTGAAGTTAAATCGAAATTTTACCTGTAAAAATGCAGTTTATGTGATATGTTAAAAAGAATACCTACCCGAAGGCCATATACCAGTTGAAATTAAGTTGAGGTACATCATGATATTGACGAGTTAAGTTGTGAAGGAAACTCGAGTGGGTACCCCAACGGCCGTACTAAAGTCGACCGTACCAGTAGCTATTACGTAGTCGTAGCTCAATAGAAATCGACTCTCTTGAGGAAACTTAAGAAGTCCATGGGTGCGCGGTGCGCGTATAGCTCTGGCGGAGGTCGTGGTCTGTTGAGACCGTAGTGTGTAGTCAGAGAGTGATGCACACATGCGCGAGATGCGCGTATGAGGCAGTAATTGTTATTATTGGTCGGCTGTGGGAGCCGTGGCGTTGGTGGGTTACTCGAGGAATCTATAAAGTTTGTGAATTAGTTCGAGATAAAGTAAACGTGGTATAAGGTCGAGGGTAGTGATTATGTTTTGAGATTATTGGTTAACAATTGTCACAGTGAACAGTAAACTTGCGTAACGATAGAAAATCACTTTAGCGAGTTGAATTTAAGATGGGTTGGTTAAATCTTGTTATTGTCTATTCGATTGGACCTCGTTGATGGAACTAATGTTGGAAGTTCAAAGTAGCTTTGAAAATAGCGTTGAAGACAGAGGAGATCATTGCGGAAACCGATATGTCTTGAGATCATTAGTTAACAAGCGTACCTGTAAGTATGCTCATGATCGTCATAGGAAGATGCCTGAAGTACCTATTGAGATTGTAGACGAAGCTGATATTGATGACGAAGAAGCGTCTGAGTAATTGCTTGATCTGGTGGCCGATTCGGGGGTCGGAGACTGTACCAGTATATCGTAGCCGTAGCCTAGTAGAAATCGGTGTCATCTCTTTGAGAAGTCCGTGGGTAGGCGGTAGGCGATAGTACTGGGTAGTACAGTCGGATCTTGCCTTGTAGCATAGATCATAGAGTCGTGGTCTGGCTCGGGACTCCCGCGGGGAGGTCCGCAATGTGAAAGTTTAAAGGGCTATTGTAATAGCTATGGGGCCACGAATTCGACATCAGATGAGCAACTGTAGTCAGTGTTAATTATTTTGAATGGTTTTCTATTTTGGTAAAAAATAATACAGCTCAATGGTACAAGGTATCAGTAATCTTCGGAAGTAGACTAATAAAGAAAAGAGTGTGTTGGGCAAATGTTGCAATTCTGTGTTTTTTGCAATTTTGAGCTAGTGTTTTTAGAGTTCTGATATTGATATTCAATGATCTCTTGCGTCTAAATTCTTTGTACGTTGTGGAAAATTAGCGATTTGTTGAAAATAAACGTTGTGTTGTGTCGAAAGTAATTTTAGTAAGTAGGATGGCCGAACGGAAACTATGTAGTTCTTTTAAAGAGAAGAATCGCCCGAGGACGTGCGATTTGTCAGAATGGCCGTGTCGGAGCCATTACATTAGTTAAATTAACTGTGGTTTATTTTGTTAGTTAATCAATGTTATAAAAACAGTTTTCAAGACGGTAGACGGTACGCGTCAGAAATGTGACATTTGAGTTACCCTCACTTTGTAATAAAATCAACGTGCGATCGATATGACATTATAGGGAGGCAGTCTTCTTAATGGTGCGGTACGGACGTGTCGTTCGGTTGTATTGAGTTCTCTGTAGCTATGTAGTCAGTGATAGAATAGTGTTATTGTCGTGTTACTTAGTGCGTTAACGATGTGACTATGTGTGATGGTGTTACCAGCGTGATATTGGAGATCTTAGTGGTAGGACAGTTCTGATGGTTAAACTGTGTTTGGCTAGTTAGCACGGAAGACCATTCAGTAGAACTCACTGGTTGAAATGGATTGATCCGTGCGTGGTGGGGCACGATCCTTTGCCGTGGGTAGGCTAGGGCTGGACCCTAAGCCGTGACATGTGGAATGAGAGGTTAGTGCTAGATGATTTCTTAATCCGTTAATATCCGATGAATCCCTGGATGCTTTGGGCTGTAACTTGAAGTAGGGGTTATGTACCCTGTCTATTATAAGCTGTGCATGTTATTTTGGAAATACCCTCATCCTGACAGTTATTTTAATCTGAATCAAATGCCCACATGTGTTTCCGTGTGAACCTGTTGTTAAAGTACCTGTACTGTTGTGTTTACCGCTCTGGTCATCGATATCTGAGCTCGGCCCCCCTGAACCCATGATTATCCGATAATTCTGATGTTGTGATGTGTGCTCCATTCCGACATATGTATATGTTATTTGCGCAACAAAATTGAAGTTCAAAAAAGAAAGTTCAATTTGAAATCGAATCTCTCTGATTAGTAGGTATGTAGCTAATATATATATTACTTTTTTTATAATAGGATTCTAATCATACAATGAGGTTTTTTGATATCAGATTTATTTCAAGTGTTCAAGATAATTCTACCATGCAAAGCAATCCACAATACAATACCATTAACCAAATAAATACACACAATTCAAAGCCAAGCAAGACAAAAAAAAGCCATATGATTTTTAGAACCATTTAATTTTATTTAATAAATAAATCAAGTCACTCTTGTAAACGTATTAGCGATTTTGCGAGTATTAAAAACTTTGCTGCGCCATCTATTGATTTTTTTGTGAACTATCGTATGAGAATTTATAACATATGGATTTATAGCGGTTTTATTGAATTTTACTATGTTGTTCAAACAAAAAAAATGCGTCTTAATAAGAATAACAAAAATGTCTAATGACATTTTTGAATTATTTTTTAAATAGCTGAGATATGAGGTTTTTTTTATATATTTCGGCCACTTATTAAAATTTCGAAAAACTGGCTCGACTAAAAAATTCTATAAAATTACCGAACCTGCTCACAAATTTTCATGAGAATCGGTTCAGAAATGCGACCTGTAGGCGATAACATCCGGACAGACAAAAGAATTTTCGGCTAGTGGAAACTGAGACGCTTCGCTCGCTGCGCTCGCTCGGTCGATTATTTATTATATACGATACTTATATAATCTATATAGGGAGTATATAGATTATATAAGTATCGTATATAATAAACAATTAAACTTTTTACAATCTTTACAGAGAAACAAGTTTTTGTAAATATAAATTGCAAAAACCCTACAAATTTATTTAAGGCATACATGTTTTTTAATATTCATACTGAAAACCTATTTAAACTCGTAGTCACTTACTTTATATTACTCTGGAGTATGCAAACATTATTATAAACGCGCATACATCTTTAGTGCATGCACTTTATTAATGCAGAAAGTCGTCAGTTATCTATCGCGTGGACCGGTGATGGCCGTAGTTATATCGAAATACCCCCACTTTTATACTTATATATTTCTTAGTTATTTTATTATCAAGTCTTGTTTTAATCATAAATCATAAATCATGTATTACCAAGAAAAGTTACAAATTACAAGTACTGGAGCCCTGCGCTAAGTAAAAACTTGTGTTACAGGGACTCCTCTCTTTACAAATGATACAAATAGAAACTTGGTAAAATTAACAATAAAATTTAAACATTTGTACATGCATGCGTGCTCGCCCAAAGAGTGACATGTTTTTCTTATTTATGGATGTATATAAGGACAAATATTTACAAAATTTTGATTTAAAACTGTTATTTTAATTACCTATAGGAACAAAATCAATGTTGATACTACTTCCATCGAATTTTGAAACATAAAACCAAGGTGCGGCCGATGACGCTGAGTCAGCAGCTGACACTCGCAGTAGTGATTTTAAAATATAGTTGACTATAACGATGTTACCACTAAGTACCAGATATATTTATATGCACATTATTTTTAGAGCTGCAAAAAATATAGATACTGACAGATACTGACAATAGTCAGGTAGAATATTAGCTAACAACGTAATGCAAAAAGTATATGTGGCAATTGTGGGTAATTGGGTGCACTTTCCTGTAGTGTATTTTTTCTGGTTTACAAAATATAAATATAAACATGAACTTAAAATAATGCTATATAGTGTTTTAAAATATGAAACTTAAAAAAAAGGTAACACATTTTCTAATAAAATAGACAGAAGTCGAACCGTCTCATCACGCATATTATAGTCATTCTTGTAGCTGGGCGATTTTGCTTAAGTCGGTCTCAGATTCAATCGGTATCAATGGTTCGCGCTCAGACTTTCTTAGGTATACTTTTCCACTGGCTGTCCAACAGAAGGAGTAACCGTATTGCCGCGCAAAGTGCCGAGCTTTGGAATAGAGTCCTTGGGCCCTGTATGTGAGGGTTTCTGAAACATATACTGGTCTTATCGGTGATGATAATTTCAAGTGTCCAGAATGCAGTTTTTCTCCCTTGGGCTTGATTTTGTTAAAAACTTTAACGGCTCTGAGAATTTGGTCTCTTTTGAGAACACTACAGAAGTCGACTCTAATGGTTTTCATACCTTCTTTATTGTTGATTCTGTATACGTCTTTAATTTCGAAGTCTTGCAACTCAACCTCCACAGAAGTCGCCAGGTTTTTAACAATATCACATATTTCCGCTTTTGTCTCAAAGCGGTTTACGCTCTCTGTCATTCTAGGTACATTTCGGATCTCTAGTCCCGTTGATTTAAATTTACGCTCACATTCCTCCAGCTTTTCTTCGAGCAGTTGTATATGTATTTTGTCCCTTTCCTTTTCCTCTTCCAGGAATATTAATTTTTCAATGGCTATCTCATATTTTTCAGTGAGGAATTGGATACTTGTGATAAGTTCCATGTTGTTGTTATCGTTTTGAGTCTTAATTTCAGTGAAACGGCTCTCCACTATATTAGATAGAGCATTAAAATGCTCTCTCATTTCAGACCTGAGGTCCTGGATTTCTTCTTCAGTTTCTCGCCTCCTTTTGGAGCGTGCAGTTGTTTTACCACGTTCGCTCCTTTCCGAAGGGGTATCGGAGTCGTATGCTGGTACAGAAATGGGCCTGGGTGCGAGGGCCCGAGGGCGCGGTACAGCGACGTTGGCATAAATGGCGGTAGCTGATACTGTATGTGCGCTGGGGGGTGTTCTTCTCGGGTCCATGATGACTAGTAAGACAAGTGCGATCTATTAATTAGAATATGCACAGTTCCAGAAAACAGCTCTTACAGGTTGAGCAAATATTATATTCGTAGCACACTGCGTCAGTGTCGTAGCAGCTTCGTTGCTCGTAGGGGATTTTCGTAGCAGCGTAGACGATTTGTGGCAAATCAAGTTAATAATTTGATGTAGGTACCTTATTAGTGTGGTAACACGATCGGTTCCACGTGCGGTCGATGGCGCTGAGTCAGCGGCTGACACTTGCAGTAGTGATTTTAAATTATAAAATTGTTGAATTGTTTGGTATAGTCGATTTTTTTGAACCAAAATTGCTAATGAATAAAGTTTACTTTTGCAAAACACAAGCTATAAAATATCAGTGGAGCACTATGCACGTCTGCCTATAACGATGTCTCGGACGAAAGAGCAATGAATGAATATTGTCATGTGACATTGTGTTGCGTTGTATATTTTAACACGTATTCTGGCGGGGAAGTTTGTTGTTGTTTGGCCTACGAATGTTGTTAAATTTTATCACTTGATAAAACTTGTATTGTTTTTTATGATTGATAGAAAATTAAAGATTTTTACTAAAGTGTTAGTTGTTAGAAAACAATGACTTCAGAATTTCATCAGGATATATTGCGTAACGACTGCGACATCATTGTAATACATATTAGCATCGATAAAATATTAGTACCTATAGATGGATATTCACGTACATTGAATCTGTACCTCACCAAATTTGTATTATACTTAGATGGCGCCACTGAGAAGTACATCATCTCGGTTTTCATGAAAATTCCGTGTGTCGCTGCAGTCGTAGTTCAAATACCATACGAGTTAGTTAATATTCAGAGGCAATAGATGGCACCCCATCTCTACAACTACAGTAGGTACCTACCTATGGCAATAGATGGCACCACCATCTCTACAACTACAGTAGGTACCTATCTATACGAATAATAATCGACGTCTACACTACATGCACGAAACGACTATAAAATTACTTATTTATATGTAGGTAGGTCATCGAGATATTTTACTACGTACTAGAGGAGACGCCGAAATACATCGGCGCGTAATCATACGCCAGCCGGCGGCTCTTCGCTCGCTCAGACGGTCGCTACGCAAGCTCTTTGAGTGTTAAGTCTTGCTTGCTCGTGATCAAAAAATCGTGAATTTTCTTCGAAATACGCCCGCGTTTATTACGATACCGTACCAATCATACGAGCAATACATGGAAGTGGGATGGAGTAACTTTCCTTCGGTGAGTTACTAGATAATCATTTTTTAACTTAATTTGTGCTAAATATTATTAGCGGACGCCATGATGCCCATGACGCGTCATTTGTCATAGACTAAGAATTCAGATAGAACAAGTGTAGGTAGAATAACCTGTAATTTCTTGTTATACCTAGCCTACCTTATAAAAGTGATACCATTTTGATAAAATATTATTTATGTACTAACACATTATTATGTTTGTTTTAGCCAAGAAACAAAAACGTGGCATCAGAATAATAATCGTTTATCTTCTAAGCGGCAAAAATTAATTAAACTTATATTGTTTGAAGGAATTAAATAAATATTACTCACTGAAAAATTATATGGCGTTTATTTTTTTGTACCTATCAAAACTAAAAGTATAATTTGTAATTAGTATACTGCGTTCTAATTACACGCGAACGAAGTCGCGGGCATAAACTAGTATGCAATAAAGAAACAAACATCAATTTGTTTTGTACCTACCAAGTTTTATTCAAAAAATTTGGTAAGTTCAAAACGCGAAACAGATGACCACTCTGTGGTGTTTGTTATAATCTTGGTCGCAAGTAAACAATAGCCTTGAAGCGCTGTAGCGCTGCTTGTTTCTGGACACTTTAATTATTGCTCCAGCGCTGCAGCGGATTTATTTTAACCTTTACAAAAACGGGACACACATTTTATTTGGAGTAGCCAGGGACTGGATATCGATATTTTCAAAATACCGATATTTTGACGAAAATATCGATAACGGAATCGATAACTGAAGTAAATACCAATATTTTTATCGCTATTATGGTGAACTGGTATAAAAGTATCGATCATTTTATCGATACACTTAGGCTGCGAGGCGACGTTGCTAGATCGTGCACGTCATGTGTACCGCGGCGCCGCCGCCGCGCCGCCCCGCCGGCGGTCGCCGAGCACGGGACGGCACGGTACGGCAACAGCGCGCGAGTTGCTCGCATGAGCATGCATTCATTTATTTGATGTTTTGTTGTAGTACTCTCGCGACTACCTACTTTTGTATGTTGTGAAAATATTGTGCAAAATAAATAAGACAACTATAATACGAGTATAGAATAAATGACAAGTGTGAATTAGAAATATAGGGTACCTAATAATACTGACAAATGATATAAAATTAATTTTAATGAATATGCGAAGAGGATTTCATATAGCTTTTGCCCGCGGCTTCGCCCGCATGAATTTTACACGGGAACAGTGATTTTACTCGGTATGAAAGGTACTTCTCCGTACTTCTAACTATGAGTATGCGCAGAAATAGACAATTTTTTATTCGGATATTTTTACTCGAATTATCATACGAATAAAATTTTATCCGTGGAAATTCATTCGCGGATAATTTATATACGAATAAATCATCCGCGGATAAATTGGCCTCGAATCCGTGATATTATCCGTCATTTGAATAACGAATAAATTACGACATCATTTTTATACAATCGTTTTAGGTAAGTAATGCTTGCTTGTTTTTGATGTAAAACATCTGTCGTCTGGCTTCTGACAATCTATAGGAGTGATTTCGTAGTGTTAAACTTACCAAACCAAAAATTTGTTTTTTACCAAGAAACAAAGTAATGCCGAAAATTTTGGACCGACCAAGTGAAATATATTATACTTCAATTGAAAGCGAGTGGTATGAAACCAACGGGCAATTTAAATTAGTCGGATTATACGTCAGCGATAAAAAGCTGAATATAAACATTTGGCGCACCATTTAGAAATAGATCCGTCATCATTTATTATTTTCATATCAAAAAATTAAAATAAAACCCCATTATTTTATTCTCATTTCATGCTATAATATTTTATTATCCTAACTTCCTAACTAATATTATAAATGCGAAAGTGAGTTTGTTTTTTTGTTGGTTTGTTTGTTACTTTTTCACGCTTCATCTACTGAACAATCTTCCTGAAATTTCGCATACACATAGTTAGAAGTACGGAGAAGGACATAGGGTACCTTTCACCAAAGGCACGGTTCCCGTGGGAAATTCACGCGGGCGAAGCCGCGGGCGAAAGTTAGTATGTAATAAAAATGGTGGCATATGTTTTTCATTCTAAAATAAATATAAACAATGGTATTCTCTTAAATTTAGCAATCTTAAAGTTGTTTTTAATATTTTATTGTTTGATTGTAATAGGGTATTTGACAATGTTTTTTTTATTTTATTTTTGGAAAGATCATGTAAAAGTATAATAACAAACTGTTTTTATTTTTTTAAATTTCGACCTAATTATCAAGTTATATCTAATTAAAAGTACCAAAAAATCCGATGCCCCGAAAAAATCCGATCTCCTTCTTGTCAGTTCACGAAACAAACCCGAGCTCCACACCCGCGCGGGCCTGCGTGCCGGCGGGGAGAGGCGCACCGAGTAGAAAACACCTGTGTGACGTCACCGGGCTAATCGGAAGTGTTCGGTAACTGTTCGGCGTATTCCGTTGGTATGAATTTTCAATTTGAAATAACTAGGTAATTAAATCGAAAATAAAAAAAATAAAAACAGTTTGTTATAAAACTTGTATATGATCTTTCCATTTATTTAAAAATATGTTGAAAAATTACACCTTGTCGAATACCCTATTACTGTTCTACATTATATGAATTTTATTCCTAAATTGGCTCATATTATTTGTCATTAAATAAAAATATTACAGAAATAATATATTTGATTTGACCCAAATGTTGCGTACACAGGTTGCGTACCACTATTCTTTGTTTACAAAGTTTCTACGATCTCCTGGCCTGGCGCATGGCGGGGCCTTAAGGTAGGTACCTATAGCTGTTTCTATATTTCAAAAATATTTGATCGGTGCTGTTTCTGATTCTGGCAATGAGTGTTCCCAGCATTATACGTTTTCCCCTTTTCGATGGAAATTACGCACAAGTAAAAAAAATTTAAAATGTCAAATTTAAAAATTAATATGATAAATCATAACATATTATAAAACAAAGTCCCCCGCGGCGTCTGTCTGTCTGTCTGTCTGTCTGTCTGTTCGCGATAAACTTAAAAACTACTGAACGGATTTTCATGCGGTTTTCACTAATAGATAGGGTGATTCATGAGGAAGGTTTTAGTGTATAATTTGTTTAGGTTTTGTGTATATTAGTTGAAATATGACGATAATTGTTAAGGAAGTCGGAAAAAATTTAGCCGCCCGGCAGCTTTCATCGAAAACGCTGTCCAATCCCTAAGAGATGTATCAAAACCATGTATGGAGGAATTGTGTATCTATAATAGGTCTACAAAAAAGTCCGCGATAGCATATATCTAGCTTTTATATTTCAGCCACAATAACCACTTTTATGTTTTAAAAATAATTAAAATCCTTAGGTGTTTTTTAACTATTGATAATAACCACAGTTTATTAATCCTTATCAAATTAAACAAGTCTATCATCACAAGTACTTAATATATTTCACATTTGCTTTTTACTGCATGTAATTTGGATCAATAGTTTACGAAATACTACGAGTTATCCAATGCACCGCGTAACCACCTTGCGCTCGCAAAGACGTTAGGCGCAGTAGGTATATAAATACTGCGGGCGCATTTTCGTATCTATTTATTTTAGGAGGTAATAATGTAAATATCATATTCATTCACATATTATCTCGCATTATATTTACCAACTAATTTCAAAAACAAACTTAACTTTGTAGTTCGATCCCAAGGATTCATACTGCATCGAGCGCAAAAATAAGTTTGTAACACTTTTAGACTTACAACAACATATTTATGTTACGGGCAACTTGATTAACAGGGCCGTATTAATAAGGATCGGGCATTATGAATAGTTCCCAAGAGCATGGGGATTTTTGATAAATTTTAATATATTAATTACTTAGACCGGTCCGTATTATAATGTTTGAAGCTCCTCCGCTCGCTTCACTATGAATGGTCACAAGCCTAATATGTCCTGATCGCGTTGACGTATAATTTTGGTTATTTTTTTTTGCTGAAAGAGACCATGGATCCGATTATTCGGTATTAATTTCAACTTGATACCTATAAGCGTTCCTGAGAAAAAAAAAGTTTGACAGACAGACGGACAGTCGGACAACAAAGTGATCTTATATGGGTTCCATTTTTGCCTTTTGAAGCACGGAACCCTAAAAACCGGCCAAGTGCGAGTCAAGCTCACGCACCGAGGGTTCCGTACACACAGCATCTCACATTACAGCTCTGACGGCCGGTTTACGACTTTGCGCGTCGGTCTAAGCGGGGCGCGGCGCGGCGCGGGCGGCTAAGCGGCGGCGGGCGGGGCGAAAAGCAAAGCACGCCACGTAGCGGTTAGCGGAGCGGTTTAGGTGGACCAAGGTGGACTTATTCGGAGAGTCGGAAATCATGTTGCTATACAAATTATCCCTTTTTGTTATGAAAGTAGCAATTTTTTAAAATGATATTCTCGATATCAGCAAGGAAGTGCACGAACTAAATAACAAGCTAATTATTTAAAAATAAAAAACACGACTGACATCTTACATAGCCTATGTCATTCGGGCTAATGCAATGAATCTAACAATACCTCTCACATCAAAATCTGTTAAGCCGTTCAGGACTTATGGTGGAATAAAGAAATTACATACATACATACATGAACCCTGAAAACATAACACTCCTTTTTTGGTCAGTCGTGTAATAACACTCCTTTTTTGGTCAGTCGTGTAAAAATAGATACCTCCGCGGCGAATTTCGTAATTTATACCAAGATTACAGGAAACATCCGAATAAGTTTTATGACTACACTAGAATGAGTGTGGAAACGTTTGACTACATTCTACAGCACAAGGGTGGATCCAGGATTTTTTCTGGGGGGGCACAAGGATAGTGGCGGACTATGCATGTTGGGGGGGCGGGGGTGCAACAAATCGACATCCGCCCTGGCGCTGTTGCCGTGGGGGGGGGGGGGGGGGGGGTTCTTCAAAAACAAACTTAACTTCGCAGTTCGTTCCTTAGGATTCATACTGCATCGAGCGCAAAAATAAGTTTGTAACACTTTTTTTTTAACTTCCAACAACATATTTACAACTTTCACATTTATTCCTGTACAAATACTGTTAGACCTTTCTTTTTGCCAAATTTCATAATTTTAGGTCAACGGGAAGTACCCCATAGGTTTTGATCGCTGTCTGAAATCGCAAAATATGCAAAAAATCGCAACATTTACGGTAATAACTCCTGTCCTGATCGCGTTGACGTATAATTTTGATTATTTTATTGCTGAAAGAGACCATGGATCCGAGTAGGGTATTCGATATCAATTTCATACCTTCAAGCAAAGATTTAAATCCTGAGAAAACAAGTTTGACAAACAGACGGACAACAAAGTGATCTTATAAGGGTACCGTTTTTGCCTTTTGAGGTACGGAACCCTAAAAACAAATATATTGTCCACCCGAGCGAAGCCGGGGCGGGCCGCTAGTATTTAATAAAATAGCTATAAGCTATAATTTAAGTTGGGGCGAAAACACATTGTTTGTTTGTATGTATGTTTGTTCTTCGATAACTCTAGAACAGTTAAATTAATTTCGATGATATCAAGAATACGTGTAGCAACTATCTATAGAATTTTTAATTTCGTTGCGCAACAAAATCGATTCAGTCGTTTTTGAAATATACGCATAATTTTAAAATAATAATCGCGATGTCTAAGTTCGCGGCGAACCACTAGTTATTTTTATAAATAGGCAATAAAAGTATCTACGAGTATGAAAAGTAGTTGATACTACAGATATTTACTCACTGATAAGGGTTTAAACAAAAAATATAACTCGAGTAGAGAATTTTTTTGTTACAATTGGCAACACAACTTTCGAAGTACTTAAAAAATGATAATTTGTTTAAAATTTTTGTTTTTTAGGTAGAAAGTACCTACCTACTGTTGCATGGACTCGTAAACTAAATATAATTTCGACGACCTCCGTGGCCCAATGGTCATCACGCCGGACTGCCACACCGGAGGTCCCGGGTTCGATCCCCGGTCGAGTCAAGATGGAAAATTATCTTTTTCAGATTGACCCGGGTCTTGGATGTTTATCTATATATGTATTTGTTATAAAATATAGTATCGTTGAGTTAGTATCCCATAACACAAGTCTCGAACTTACTTTGGGGCTAACTCAATCTGTGTGATTTGTCCGTATATATTTATTTATTTACTAGCGGCCCGCCCCGGCTTCGCTCGGGTGGACAATATATTTGTTTTTAGGGTTCCGTACCTCAAAAGGCAAAAACGGTACCCTTATAAGATCACTTTGTTGTCCGTCTGTTTGTCAAACTTGTTTTCTCAGGATTTAAATCTTTGCTTGAAGGTATGAAATTGATATCGAATACCCTACTCGGATCCATGGTCTCTTTCAGCAATAAAATAATCAAAATTATACGTCAACGCGATCAGGACAGGAGTTATTACCGTAAATGTTGCGATTTTTTGCATATTTTGCGATTTCAGACAGCGATCAAAACCTATGGGGTACTTCCCGTTGACCTAAAATTATGAAATTTGGCAAAAAGAAAGGTCTAACAGTATTTGTACAGGAATAAATGTGAAAGTTGTAAATATGTTGTTGGAAGTTAAAAAAAAAAGTGTTACAAACTTATTTTTGCGCTCGATGCAGTATGAATCCTAAGGAACGAACTGCGAAGTTAAGTTTGTTTTTGAAGAACCCCCCCCCCCCCGCGGCAACAGCGCCAGGGCGGATGTCGATTTGTTGCACCCCCGCCCCCCCAACATGCATAGTCCGCCACTATCCTTGTGCCCCCCCAGAAAAAAATCCTGGATCCGCCCTTGTGCTGTAGAATGTAGTCAAACGTTTCCACACTCATTCTAGTGTAGTCATAAAACTTATTCGGATGTTTCCTGTAATCTTGGTATAAATTACGAAATTCGCCGCGGAGGTATCTATTTTTACACGACTGACCAAAAAAGGAGTGTTATTACACGACTGACCAAAAAAGGAGTGTTATGTTTTCAGGGTTCATGTATGTATGTATGTAATTTCTTTATTCCACCATAAGTCCTGAACGGCTTAACAGATTTTGATGTGAGAGGTATTGTTAGATTCATTGCATTAGCCCGAATGACATAGGCTATGTAAGATGTCAGTCGTGTTTTTTATTTTTAAATAATTAGCTTGTTATTTAGTTCGTGCACTTCCTTGCTGATATCGAGAATATCATTTTAAAAAATTGCTACTTTCATAACAAAAAGGGATAATTTGTATAGCAACATGATTTCCGACTCTCCGAATAAGTCCACCTTGGTCCACCTAAACCGCTCCGCTAACCGCTACGTGGCGTGCTTTGCTTTTCGCCCCGCCCGCCGCCGCTTAGCCGCCCGCGCCGCGCCGCGCCCCGCTTAGACCGACGCGCAAAGTCGTAAACCGGCCGTCAGAGCTGTAATGTGAGATGCTGTGTGTACGGAACCCTCGGTGCGTGAGCTTGACTCGCACTTGGCCGGTTTTTAGGGTTCCGTGCTTCAAAAGGCAAAAATGGAACCCATATAAGATCACTTTGTTGTCCGACTGTCCGTCTGTCTGTCAAACTTTTTTTTTCTCAGGAACGCTTATAGGTATCAAGTTGAAATTAATACCGAATAATCGGATCCATGGTCTCTTTCAGCAAAAAAAAATAACCAAAATTATACGTCAACGCGATCAGGACATATTAGGCTTGTGACCATTCATAGTGAAGCGAGCGGAGGAGCTTCAAACATTATAATACGGACCGGTCTAAGTAATTAATATATTAAAATTTATCAAAAATCCCCATGCTCTTGGGAACTATTCATAATGCCCGATCCTTATTAATACGGCCCTGTTAATCAAGTTGCCCGTAACATAAATATGTTGTTGTAAGTCTAAAAAAAGTGTTACAAACTTATTTTTGCGCTCGATGCAGTATGAATCCTTGGGATCGAACTACAAAGTTAAGTTTGTTTTTGAAATTAGTTGGTAAATATAATGCGAGATAATATGTGAATGAATATGATATTTACATTATTACCTCCTAAAATAAATAGATACGAAAATGCGCCCGCAGTATTTATATACCTACTGCGCCTAACGTCTTTGCGAGCGCAAGGTGGTTACGCGGTGCATTGGATAACTCGTAGTATTTCGTAAACTATTGATCCAAATTACATGCAGTAAAAAGCAAATGTGAAATATATTAAGTACTTGTGATGATAGACTTGTTTAATTTGATAAGGATTAATAAACTGTGGTTATTATCAATAGTTAAAAAACACCTAAGGATTTTAATTATTTTTAAAACATAAAAGTGGTTATTGTGGCTGAAATATAAAAGCTAGATATATGCTATCGCGGACTTTTTTGTAGACCTATTATAGATACACAATTCCTCCATACATGGTTTTGATACATCTCTTAGGGATTGGACAGCGTTTTCGATGAAAGCTGCCGGGCGGCTAAATTTTTTCCGACTTCCTTAACAATTATCGTCATATTTCAACTAATATACACAAAACCTAAACAAATTATACACTAAAACCTTCCTCATGAATCACCCTATCTATTAGTGAAAACCGCATGAAAATCCGTTCAGTAGTTTTTAAGTTTATCGCGAACAGACAGACAGACAGACAGACAGACAGACGCCGCGGGGGACTTTGTTTTATAATATGTTATGATATGTTATGATTTATAATAATTATGCAAGTGTGTGGTAGAGATCTGAACACAAAAAGACGTGTACTTACGTGGGAAATGTGATTAATTTATTACGTTCACTGCGGTTTTTACTGTTCGTAATGCTGTAGCTCACCGTGTTGTAAACTTTAACACGAAATACAAGTTCCAATATAGATTTACACTTAAAATATCATGCGAAACAATATCTCAATTACAATATATACTTAAATAAATTGTAATCTAAAAAATCTATCTCGTCAATATTTTTTTTTAAATATAAGTATATATTTGTAATTTTTGAATATTGTTTTCTTATGAAATGGAATAAATAAAAGAATAAATGCGCAAAACCTTATTATTTCTAAGAATTGCGCCATCTAGTGAATTTGTGTGGTAAAACGCGGTATGCTTTGACGCGGTTTGATCAAGCTTTGTTGGTTTTCATTTTTACGACAAAATACGTGAGATATGCGTGAGATTGAGACTGGTAGCGACATCTAGTTAGACGAGGAACAAGTAACAGCTAGGCACACTTTCATATATGAAGGGTATCCATCTATAGGTACTAATATTTTATCGATGATATTAGTGAGTCTTGGTTACACGGGGGTTTTGATTGTTAGGTATCAGTCGATAGAAAGGTACGATAAGTATACCTCACACACACACTCTCAGCCTAAAGACGTCCACTGCTGGACTAAGGCCTCCCCCAAGGATTTTATCCATGGGGGGTTTTGCCGTAATCGCCACGCTTGGCAGGCGGGTTGGCGATCGCGATAAGTATACCTATTCCATTTCAATCGAAAGGCTATCGTGTATTGTTGCTTCTTATGCGACGTTCCCTTGGAGCTTTATATTTTTTCTTTACTTCTTTCTTGTCAGAATGTCTGCCTTTTTCGTTACTTTTAATGTTAGCAAGTGTATGTGTTGTGAGTCGATACACGGATTGCAACCAAAATAGGATGATGTAATTTCAACCTAAATAAAGTTTAATTAAGCATTAGTAGCTAAGTAGGTAGATAAACAAACATGTAAAATTGATTTTTAGATTTCACCAATATCGACTGTACTACTACACTGTTACCAGGGAAACCTATTTTTGGCTTTATTATTCTAAAGTTATGATTGTAAGTACTTATTGTAATGCTGTTGGTTTTCTTAATAAACAAAAAAAAAAAAATAATAATATTCGCGAGGTCTAAGTTCCCGGCGAACCACTAGTTTATATTTAATTTATAATGTGTAATTTAACTTGTTCTATGTGTTTTCTTAGCTAGGTATATCAAACACAATGTAAAAATTGTTTATGATTAAATAAATGACAAAAATGAAAAATGTTTAAGAAAGTTTAAAAGTAAATACGATGGACCGACCAAAGAAAAGCCCTCCCTAACGCATCCCTGAATGCAAACGCATTAGTGCGACAGAAATGGAGAGCCACAGTGATGGTGGTGACCGAGCAGTCTTGGTCATGGGACCGTGACTGCTCTATCGTCATCATCATCATCTCTAGTTGAAGTGGCCAACTCAAATTATCTGACTTTTCTGTCAAGAGCATACGAAGAAGATGAAAAACTGCACAAAAGGTGGACTGTCAAACAAAATTCATGTAAAATCAAGACTTCACAAACAACACGAGTGTTCATATTCCATTGGCGCCAACACTTTTTGAAAAGAACTTAAGTGTTCATTCTTATGCCTTTTCAAATAATGTCGGCGGCCATCGGAACCATACTTCGAAGACGTCTTTGATCAGACTTCGTTATCCCCCGAAAAAAGACGAGGGGTGTTATAAGTATCAATATGTTTTTACTGTCGCGATCATATTAATGTACCAACCTATATAAAGCTGAAGAGTTTGTATGTTTGTACTTTGGAAATACCGATCGGTACGATTTGAATGCAATTCTGTGCATCGAAATAAAGCTGTGCCTTAGTTTAGTACTTTATAGTTTAGTAGCATAAAATGAAGTACCAGGATTTACCTAACTCTATGGTTTTTCCAAATTATGACTGTCACTAGAACCAAATAGTACTTATTTGCTCGAACACAAACATGACCATAGCATGACATGGTTATTTTTATTGTTTGTGGCTGCATTTTACTATACTTATTGAAGATAGTTTTAAAAAAAATATAAAAGCTGTTCTGGCACGATAGGAACCTCTGTCTTACTACAAAACGATGTCTAAAGTTAAATACTTGCTAAACACATTACCCGTTCATAAGAAAGGATACTGACAATTAGAAAATGTCATTAAAGCACATGTATTTTAATTGTAAGGGTATGTAATGTGTTTCTCTCTCAGCCTAAAGACGTCCACTACTGGACAAAGGCCTCCCCCAAGGATTTTATCCGTGGGGGGTTTTGCCGTAATCGCCACGCTTGGCAGGCGGGTTGGCGGTTGTAATGTGTTTAACAAGTATTTAACTTTAGACATCGTTTTGTAGTAAGACAGTCTGTTTCTTTCGGCGTTTCTTCCCAGCAATGCTGCAATGGTCGTCCTGAAATGCTAAATAATTTGTAGCCAGAGATGGGCATTATTCGAATAAATTTTTATTTGAATAATCATCCGAATAAAATTTTATCCATGGAAATTCATCCGCGGATGATTCATTCGTGAATTGGCCACGAATAAATTATCTGTGATATTATCTGTCATTTGAATAACGAATAAATTACGTCATCATTTTCATACAATCGTTTTAGGTATGTAAGGCTTGGTCGTTTTTGATGTAAAACATCAGTCCTCTCGCTTCTGACTATCTGTAGGAGTGATTTCGTAGTGTCGAATTTGAACTTAGGGAAGCGCGAGCCAATCGAGATCAATAAAACACAAAGAAATATTCATATAATAATGCAACAGCATAACAGTATAGAATAACTATATCTACTTGACATAATACATAGTACTTATCTTTAGTCCGAACACCCCGAGCTCCAATTCAAAAATGAACCGGAAAATTAACCATTAATGCCTTATAAACTGGCTACCGCACCACAAAGTATCGATTATTCAAAATCATCAATACAACTACCACTATTAACATTTAATCAAACTATTATATTTTGCAAAACATACTTAATTATTAATTCGGTATTTACAAATTTAAAGTAGTTATCAAAGCTTTAATTAAATACATAGTAGGTACATTTATCATTTTTCAATTTGAATCAAACAGGAAGTTACAAAATTTCACATTTGTGGCGCCATGGCACCTTTCGATAGTAACAACAACCAATACTAGTTATAGTAACTTAAAATCAGGGTATTTATATTAAAATAAAAATAAATAAGGAAACTAATATTTATAGTAAGAATTTAAATATCTAACATGCGCGTGTACTGTCACGAACAATAGCATCACATTCTCTTTACGTGTTATTTTGTTTAGATACATATTCAGAGCCTAGTTGCCCTGATTCCTACACGCGTGAACGCGGCCTAACGCAAGGACATAATAATGACGGATATTTGATAAGGCCCGATTGTTTTCTGCAGTACCAGATGAAGTAGCGAGCAGTCGACGAGTTATCATGCATGAGCTCTATGCGGAAAATAAATATGACTTATATTAGGGTATTTTTATGTGTCTTTGACTGTACCTATACTGCCCTTGGAGACCAAACTAGGTCGTCAGTCCTTTTTACCTCCTATTTGCACTTTTATGTTGGTAATGTGCGGTAATATATTTATATTCCATTTTCCGAACTACTTTTAGCTTATTTTGTGAGTTGGCTTGTGGATTATACATGGGTTTATTTTTTTGGCGTTCTGATCCCATGGATCACTCATGGCTCATGGCGTGGCATGGAAAATTGATAGGTGTTTTGAGTGGGATACCGAGTATAGGTGCTATATTGTTTGTAGAAGCTATTCGAGTTAGTGTTCCTAAAAGGACCACCTCGCTCAAGAAGTTGGACCTTCATTTGACATAATTTTTAAATTGGAGGGTAATTTCTAGATAACGTGTTGATCGTGTTTTTATAATTACTTACATGTCGACTACAATGGGTATAGGAATTTTGTGTGGCAGGAGTTTATATTAGTAAATAGAACAATTGAAAGTTTAGTGGAAAGGTGGCCTTTATGTTTCCGAGTTACCATACCAGTTATATACCTGTATCAGAGTCAGAGCAACACAGACCGCTTGGAAGTCCTTGTTGCTCGAAGATCTGTATCCATTAACCTACCCACTATTCATATCCATAGCATACATACTATCCATCCATATCCATACTATTAAACCTATTTATGTAGGGTTTATACTTACCACTATCACTACTACTTGCACTGAATGTTTTTGCGCTATGGAATGTATATGACTACTATGTATATTCGATAAGCATGAGGGCCGAACCTCACTGGAAACTAGTGGCCTGTGGAAACTACCATACATAAATCAGATCAGTAAGTACGAGTATATTACTCATGAAGGACGAGAGAGGGTCTCAGGGTTTGAACCTGAGACGTTTCGGCCCGAGGCACAATCACTCGACACCACCCCTATAAGTTATCAAGCTATTCGTATGTACATAATCAGACAAGGAATACACCAGGGGGCGCAACTAATATATAATAAGCAGTTTATTCTAGCATATATCATGTAACGTGTTGTAGTATCTAATCATATAATGTACTTTACCATTATAATATGTGTCATTTTAATAACTGTTGTATGTGTATATGTTACTTTACTTCATTCCAAATAAAAAAAAAAGTTGAAACTATCAAAGTTACAAAAGTTATATACAAATGGTGAACTTAACACCTTATGGCATTCTTTGCCAGTAAACTATTAGACCAAACTTACAGAGAATAGTAAGGTCGGGTTTTAGATGATACTTATTCTCAGCCCGGCGGCGTCCATTAGGACCCGATTAGGGCATTCATGAAGCCAAAGCCAATATGTAGGCAATTTTGTACCTTTCTAAAAAAGTTGCCTGTCTGTCGGTTTTTACAGACTGTACTTCCGGGAGTGTGCTCATGAGCTGCATGAGCTCATACCGCCTGCCCCTTTTTTCAATCGGACATCCAGACGCATTGCAAACTATCATTCCTTCGTAGTTGATATTCCCCCCGCATGCACCAAGCGCTTTTTGTCAACATCGAAGGAATCACAGAGTACCAACTTCGTGGAAGGAATGGAACTCCCTGCCTGCGTCTGTGTTCCCGAGCCTACAACTCTCTGTTCTGCTGACTCTCATCAAAACTAGAGTGAACAAGCTGCTTCTGGGTAAGCTCGCTGCTAGTAGACATCATCCCTGCCCAGTGTACTTTTCTCGGGCAAGATTGTGGTCAAGAGCAAACCATCTTGTATAAAAACAAATGATATTTTTTCAATTTGGAATGATTGTATTTATCAAGTTGTTGTTGATTGCTTCCTTTTTAGGTACCTATAGTTTTTCTAGGGCCTAACCCTTCCTACACACCTAACAAGAAGTGAAGCTCGAGATATTAGAATATGTCGGGTTATTAATCATTAAAAATTAAAGCTCTTCAAAATCTAATATCGAAAGCTTTCACGGTACAACGTGGAGTGAGGCCCATGGTAGGTACCTTGGGGCATATCCCCAATTGTAAAATTTAATAAATTTACAATTTTTGTGACGTTATAAGAATTGACACCCAGTTTTTATTATATATTTTTACTATACATATATTATATTTGATTATACAACATCTACAGAGATTTTAAGGACTATACCTACATAAATTAGTTGGATGACGTAGAAAATTACGTATGACTCACAGAAAACGTAATAATAATACTTATATGAGACTATAAAATATAACAGATTCTATTTATAGTTGTACTAGCTGCGCCCCGAGTTTTCCTGTAGGTATTTTGGGATATATAAAGTACCCTAGGTGCTATTCCCAGTATTTGTCAGTCACTTCAGTAAATATTGCGTGATGAGTAACGAACATTACATACATTGAGTAAGTACTCACCCACAACCACAACCAAACTTTTGCATTTAATTATATCAATAATATATTTTTAATACGTAGAATAATAAATATAGGTTGTATTATTGCGATTTATTTACTTGTCTCATTAAAATATCAATTATTGTACCTCTATTTTCAATTGAGTATACAATTGCAATATTGTATTTTATAATTTCTAATATTTCTATAATATATCACTTTTATCATCATTCTACTTATATCAATTTGCTTACGAATTTGTATATAATTGTTATTCCACAAATTAATTGTACAGTTGTAAAGTTTATTTCTAGGGCGGGCAGGAGGAAATATGGACAACATGTTTTAATTTTCAGAGCGCGATAAAAATATTTTTCATTTCAATAATACAGTTCTATTCGTCTTTTCTTCTGCCAGCTCTAAATATTTTTCATTCTGTGATCATAATATTGTAAATAATAAAAAAAAATCCAAAAAAATGAACCGACTTCCATTATAAAACTTAAAATCATGAATTACAAGCCAGAATATGTTTGCTCGCGCCGCGCCGGTGTCATAGTTAACCATCTTGAACGATGTGTTCGTTAACTTTATTTTACAGGACTAGCACTTTATACTGTTTTCGTTATGATAAACATTGAATTCTAGTTAAAGTTAGCTCTAACAACTTTCGGGTCGAGAAAAATTACCATTCTAAAAATGTTCAATTATGAGGAAATTACCCTAAGCGATTTTACGAGTACAATTATGATCAAAGTGTTCTGAAAAGTTAGATCAAAATGAAAATTAGTTTGAAAATAAATTATTCGATCATAAACTTGACACTTATTGATCAACTTAGTATATTACTTCTCTCTCTCTCAGCCTAAAGACGTCCACTGCTGGACAAAGGCCTCCCCCAAGGATTTTATCCATGGGGGGTTTTGCCGTAATCGCCACGCTTGGCAGGCGGGTTGGCGATCGCAGTGTGATGGCATAGTACGCGGAAAGATGCTGCTGCCCATTCTCCGGTGTTTTAAATCCCTTAGTCGCCTCTTTAGTTGGCGTTACAAAAAATGAGATTGACTTCATCTTGTCGACGAAGAGGCACATATTCAATGATGTCTCTGTGATCAATGCCGTAAAAACAGGAAGCGATCACCGATTGGTAAGAGGCATATTGAATCTTAGAATAAAACTCGAAAGGTGTCGACTGATGAAGTCTACGCTCCGACCAGCGCCTATCCAGCTCCAAAACCCCGAGAGCTTTCAGCTCGAGTTGCAGAATCGCTTCAAATGCCTGGGAGACTGCGAAAATCTGGACGATTATAATGACAGGTTTGTGCAAATTGTCCAAACAGCTGGGTCTAAGGCCTTCAAAACCCGCTGTTCAAAAGGAACCAAAAAGATCTCGGACCTCACCAACAAACTCATGGAAGAAAGACGAAACTTGGTTCTGCAGTCCTCTGACGATGCTGCTCAGTATCGACGTCTAAACAGACAGATCTCCAAGTCCCTAACGCGCGATTTACGGCAATTCAATACTGACCGTATTGAAGAGGCGATTAAGCGAAATAAGGGCTCAAAAGTGTTTGCAAGGGATCTGTCTGTTGGTCAAAGCCAACTGACCAAGCTGAAGACTGAGGATGGCAGAATCATTTCGTCGAAGCCAGAGCTGTTGGAAGAGGTTGAGAAGTTCTACGGACAATTATACACCAGCGTACGCGCACCTGTCAGTAATCTGGCCAAAGATCCAAGAGCCAGATTGACCCGACACTACACCGAAGATATCCCGGACGTCAGCCTATACGAGATTAGAATGGCTCTCAAACAGTTAAAAAACAATAAGGCACCGGGTGATGATGGAATCACGGCTGAGCTTCTGAAAGCAGGTGGAACACCGGTATTAAAAGCTCTTCAGAAGCTATTCGATTCCGTCATACTCGAGGGACAAACGCCTACGGCATGGCACAGAAGTGTGGTGGTACTTTTCTTCAAAAAAGGCGACAAAACCTTATTGAAGAATTATAGGCCTATCTCACTTCTGAGCCATGTCTACAAACTGTTTTCGAGAGTCATTACGAATCGTCTCGCTCGCAGGTTCGACGACTTCCAGCCTCCCGAACAAGCCGGTTTCCGAAAAGGCTTTAGTACCGTAGACCACTTACATACGCTGCGGCAGATTATACAGAAGACTGAGGAGTATAATCAGCCCTTATGCTTGGCGTTTGTGGACTACGAGAAAGCCTTCGATTCGATCGAGACCTGGGCTGTGCTACAGTCTCTCCAACGGTGCCAAATTGACTATCGATATATCGAAGCGCTGAAGTGTTTGTACGAAAACGCCACCATGTCGGTCCGTCTCCAGGATCAAGGCTCGAAACCTATCCAGTTGAAGCGAGGGGTGAGACAGGGAGACGTTATATCTCCGAAACTGTTCACCGCCGCCCTGGAAGATGTCTTCAAGCTTCTGGACTGGAGCGGACTCGGTATCGATATCAACGGCGAGTACCTCACTCACCTTCGATTCGCTGACGATATCGTAGTCATGGCTGAGACCTTGGAAGACCTAGGCACAATGCTCAATGGCCTCTGTAGAGCCTCTCAACAAGTGGGTCTAAAAATGAACATGGATAAGACGAAAATCATGTCTAATATCCGTGTCGCACCCACTCCTCTAAAGGTTGGAGACTCTACACACGAAGTTGTTGACAATTACGTATACCTGGGACAAACAGTTCAGTTAGGTAAGTCCAACTTCGAGAAAGAGGTCAACCGTCGAATCCAACTCGGCTGGGCAGCGTTCGGGAAGCTTCGCGATATCTTCTCGTCCAAAATACCGCAGTGTCTCAAGACTAAGGTCTTTGACCAGTGTGTGTTGCCAGTGATGACATACGGAACAGAGACGTGGTCGCTTACTATGGGCCTCATAAGAAGGCTCAAGGTCACCCAAAGGGCGATGGAACGCGCTATGCTCGGAGTTTCCCTGCGTGATCGAATCAGAAATGAGGAGATCCGTAGGAGAACTAAAGTAACCGATATAGCCCGCAGAATCGCCAAACTTAAGTGGCAGTGGGCTGGGCACATAGCTCGCAGAACAGATAGCCGTTGGGGCAGAAAAGTTCTCGAGTGGCGACCACGAACCGGAAAACGTAGTGTTGGCAGGCCTCCCACTCGGTGGACCGACGACCTGGTGAAGGTCGCGGGTTACGCATGGATGCGGGCAGCGCAGGACCGGTCGTTGTGGAAATCCTTGGGGGAGGCCTTTGTCCAGCAGTGGACGTCTTTCGGCTGAGAGAAGAAGAAGTCGCCTCTTACGACACCCACGGGAAGAGATGGGTTGGTGCTATTCTAGGGCCACACCACAGGCCTCAGGATATTACTTCTAATTATAAATAACTAGCTGTTACCCGCGGCTTCGCCCGCGGCATAAAATGATTAATCATTATCCCGCCCCTGTGAAACTGTTGCTTGAACGCGAGTTAGCACTTTATTCACGATGGAGCGAGTTGAAAAATAGGTAAATAGCAAATAGGCAAAATTACAAATTCATAGGCAAATACCGTTTATATACTCGCATATATATGTGTGCATGAAATTTAGTAAGGCAGCTTGCGTGCGTGTCGTGATTTTCAATCAAAATGGCCCGAAAATTTCATCGTTACCGTACAGCGTATTGATAGATATATTGATAAAGATATAAAATAATAAAAAAACGTGCCAACCGGTCATAAAAAGTAACCTGAACCTATCTTATTTTCTGCCTTCAAGTCTTTACGGGCGGTAATAAAAAAAAATAACCTGAATCTAACTTCTATTCCGCCCTCAAAGTCTTTCCGAGTGGTCATAAAGAGTAACCTGAACCTAACTTATTTTCTACCTTCAAGTCTTTCCGGGCAGTAATAAAAAAAAATAACCTGAACCTAAATTCGTTTCCGCCCTCAAAGTCTTTCCGGGTGGTCTAAAAAAAAACCTAAACCTAACTACTACTATATGATCTTAGCTTCTTAATATACAAAGTTTAACACTCAAAAAATTTACAATTTCGAAAACATTGTTTATTTTTAGACCAACCGCGAATTGGACCAACTACGAATTGAACCAATCGCGAATTGGACATTTTTGGATCTTTAGACCAATCGCGCCTTTACTATTCGGTTGCGCTTCTGTTTTCGCTACACTATATGGTATACATAAACATTTATAAAAATATTGAAAGAACTTGTCCGCGGTAAAGTGCCATCTCCTGACAGGCCGTGAGAACTAAAGGCAAGTATTTAATTAAAGCGCCATCTAATGACATATGAGATGTAATGGAAAAATGTAGTGTACCTCATACGGCTATGTTGCGCGCCCCGCCTCCGCACGCAATGTACATCAAAACAAACTCACTAATGTTCCTTCACACACATAATATATAGAAGTTTGAGCAAAGTGCCATTAGTCCGTGCACTCAGCAGCAGTCCGTACACCTCGACGTATCCGGGCATACTGCCGGCCGCCCGGTGCAACGGCCCATTTTATAAGGAAGTAGTGGGGAGGCTATCGTAACGTCACTTTGACGTAACGTTACTTTGACGTAACGTCACTTTGACGTAACGTCACTTTGACGTAACGTCACTTTGACGTAACGTCATTTTGACATGACGTCTATTTTGACAAATAGTAGATGGCGTTACTATAATTGGTATCCCATGCCCACGGGAACCATTTCTTCCGGGATAAAAAGTAGCCTATGTGCTATTCCAGGTCATTATCTACCTCTGTACCAAATTTCATCGAAATCCGTCCAGTAGATTTTGCGTGATTGAGTAACAAACATCCTCACAAACTCACAAACTCACAAATTCACAAACTCACAAACTCACATCCAAACTTTCGCATTTATAATATTATATTAATATTAATTATAAATAATAATTTGCTTGTAAGTTTGTATAATATAACTGTTATTCCACAAATTCATTGTACCTAATGTTTGTTCATATAAAATTTATTTCAAGGGCAGGAGGAAATACGGACAACATTATTTTTGTTTTCAGAGATAGATAAAAAAATATTTCTTTTCGTCGTTTTGTTTGTCTTTTCTTCCGCCAGCCCTGAAAAAAAATCATTCTGTGATCATAACATTGTAAATTTTCGAGTTTTCACTTCATCAACTTACTGGCTGTCACTGTTAAACACCTTTTTTCAACCGACTTCCCAAAAAAAGGAGGAGGTTATATGTTTCGATGTATGTATTTTTTTTATGTATGTTTGCCGATTTCTCCGCCTATAGTGAAATGATTTCCGAAATTATTTTTTTATTCGAAAGAGTGTATTCTCTAATTGTTCCCATTTTAACTACGTCGGAATCTGTTCGGTAATTTTAAAGATACCTAACAAAATATAAAATACAAACATTGTATTATAAAGCAATAGCCCGCGACAGCTTCTTCTTCTACTTCTTTATTTTATGAAAACTCAAGATTCTCTATGTATGTCCCCAACACACAAATAGAGATTAGCGATTATAAAAGTTGGATCATTATTACTTACGCAGATAATTGGTAGCAAAAAATATTTGAAGTGCTCGCTCAATTTCCTCAAAATAAAAGTTTTTTTAAGTTTTAATTCCAAATAATATTAGAAATCATGCCATCCATTGCTAAGCAATTGGTGCAGATATAAACCCCTGCCAAACATTGTATGTAACTCAACTAAATTATAGTTAATTTGTTATATAATAATAGCTGAATTTAATATTACTTTGAGAGCACAAGGGTGCTTTTTACACCTATGAAAATCACTTTTGCTATCCATATGCGTATACCTGCATAAACAATTAGATCCAGACTTCATGCCTAGTCGCTAGTCTTTTTTTACCCGTATATCCCAAGCAGAGAAACATTCAGCATTTTTAAAATAAGAGCTCTTGGTCTATTTATGTGCCAAAAATAATAGATTTCCGTGGCATTCTGACATGTTCTGACATTTCAAATCAAACTGACATAAATAATTTCTATTTATTTATTTAACTTTTTTACAAAAGTAAACCTGGGGCTTTTTCTACCAGTCAACCAACTTGGTGATGTGGAAACAGTAACGTGTAGCAGGTAGTGGAAATAGTTTGATTGGAAAGAAGAATTAAGAGTTAACATAAATACGGTACACGTAATTTACATAATTATATAAATAACAAGTCATAAACTATATTCTATTCTACATTCTATTTCTTAATTTTCGGCCAGTAAAAGAATAAGTTTAAGTTTTCATGACAATAAAATTGCGCCAAATTCTGTGAATTAAAGAAAATAGGTATTATATATAGGTTCACTAAAAATGATAAAATATTTTTTTTTCCCAAAAAAAAATAACCGTCTTCTATTATAAAACTTAAAATCATGAAATAACTTTATAGACAGATTAATCGAAAAGAAAAATGTATAGGCATGTTACTTCCTACTGAATGAGGTGAAGTCCCCATTAAATAGCTTAAATTATTTATGTCATACATTGTCTGGCTGAAGGTATTTATTAGGGGCCACCCCCAGGGCAGGCTGACATCGCATGAGCCGACTTCACCAGGCACAAGATCACTCGGCACCCTATCGCTGATCGCATGGTTGGTCTCCGAAAATTTTTGTCTTAAATTTATATATGACAACATTTTCTGGAGATTAACCTCGAGGTTAGTGTAACACAAGTGAGGAAGACTTACAACCTTCACCATTATAGATATTCTAAGCATTTAATATTACATTATATAGCATTACTACTACAAAATAATAGTATTATACTAGCAATTTATAGCAATAGATTACCATATCTCACTCCTCATCCCAACTAATATCCCATCCACATAGTCCAAACCAAGTTCTACCGAAACGAGTCAATCAATCGAAATCTGTGTCTTATCAGAGATTATATAATATATATGTTCAATTTTGATAACTTCGTTTCCGTGATGTGGTCTTTCATAGTAAATACAAGTAGGAGCATGGAGAGTAGTGGTTTTTGCTAGACCACATGCACCGCCATCGTTCGGTACCTGGTCTTGGGAACAAACATTGGTGTTGACCTTCCAGACAGTTGGTTCCACCGTTAGGTTGTTGTGTAAGTACCCTTAGAAACAGATGTACCTTGCGTAGATAGACTCAGTTGCGATTTGACTACCCTGCCATAATTTGCGTCTCTGCTGTCAATCCTAATTTAATTTTTCATAAAGTTGAAGAGAGTCATTTCTTAAAGTTGAAGATTTTTTGCTCTTGAAAACAATTTGCATTTGATATAATATTTTCTTAAGATAACACATGAAGTGGCTTTATTTTTATGCGAAACTCTAAACATATTTTTGGATTTTCGGCACTTGTTCTTTGGTGGTCGATTAATTGAACACAGTTTTATCTTAGTCGTAATCACCATTCAGTGATTTTCTTGAGACGGAAATCCAATTTTGTAAGTAAAGGAGATTAATTATGAGGTGCCTATAATTTTTCTAGGGCCTAACCATACCTACACAGTACACCTAACAAGAAGTGAAGTCCGATATATTAGGATATGTCGGATTGTAAATAATTAAAACTCGAAGCTCTTCAAAACCTTGTTAAAGTTGTACTTGCTGCGCCCTGGGGCTTTCGTAGTTATTTTGCGATATGTAAATTACCCTAGGTGCTAATCCCAGTATTTGTCTACTCGTGTGCCAAATTTCATCAAATTCCGTTCATTAAATTTTGCGTGATTGAGTGATAAACATTATGTAAGGACTCAGTTCAGCTCAGACCAAATTTTTGCATTTAATATATATATTTTTAATTAGTAGAATAATAGAAACAGGGCTGTAATATTGCGATTTATGTGGTCTTGTCTCATAAAAGATTCATTATTGTACCTATATTTTCAATTGAGTTAAGAATTTCAATATTGTATATTATAATTTCTAATATTTCAATTATATTAACTTTTAACATCACTCTATTTAAATAACAATTTGAGTGTGTGTTTGTATATAACTGTTATTCCACAAATTAATTGTACCTAATATATGTGCATATAAAGTTTATTTCTAGGGCAGGAGGAAATACGGACAACATTATATTTGTTTTCAGAGCGAGATAAAATATATACATTCTGTGATCATAACATTGTAAATAAAAATTGCACGCCATAGGCATAGAAGAGAAAACTACATTAAGGCGAAGTCCCATCCCTGAGTGTCATTGTAATACCAACAAAATAAAGAGGTCGGCTCGCTTGTTTTCACTTCATCACCTTACGGGCTGTCACTGTAATACGCCTTTTTTTTACTTAAAGTTCTTTTAGCTTTTCGGACAATTTCATCTCATTCTTTTTTATCATTTTCCTATTCTTCTTTTTATTCTTCTCCGACACCTTGTTATTTTCATTTTTGTTATCTGTGTATTCTTCTTCATTTAATGACACATGAATGATTTTCATCGATATTTATAGCACTTAGGGATATTGCCTGAATAACTTTATTGAATTTGACAAATTATGAACTTAATTTGAAAATAGTGTTCTAAAAATTTAAATCAAAATAAAAAATTGGTTTGAAAATAAATTATTCTATAATAAACTTTCTTTATTTATTTTTCCCTTTCTTGCATGACGTACTTTTGTATGGAAGTTGTACATACACATACATATATAGCAGAAGTAGACGTCATCTATTCCAATCACCCACTATTTCCAAACAATAACTTTAATACTAGTATACACTATCAAAATGAATTTAAATTACTTCTAGTTATGATTTTTAGGGTTTCGTGCCTCATAAGGAAAAAATGGAACCCTTATAAGATCACTTTGTTGTCCGTCTGCCAGTTAATTTTTTTTTTTCTCAGGAACGCTTAAAGGTATCTAGTTGAAATTAATATCGAATTCTCGGATCGACGGTCTCTATCAACAAAAAAAATCAAAATTATACGTTATCGTGATCAGGAGATATTACCGTAAATGTTGCGAATCTTTGCATATTTTGCGATTTCGGACAGCAATGAAAACCTATGGGGTACTTCCCGTTGACCTAAATTTTGGCAAAAAGCAAGATCTAACAGTACTTGTACAGGAATAAACCTGAAAGTAAATATATTGTTGGAAGTCTAAAAAAAGTGTTACAAACTTATTTCTGCGCTTGATGCAGTATGAATACTAGGGATCGAACTGCAAAAATATTGGTGAATGTAGTTGTGGAGTCTGGGGCCCGTACACCACAATTAATATGTATATGTATATAATACTCGTATGTATATAAATGCCAAATTACAACTTATTAGTACGAATACTAGACAGACAGACATGAGGAAATTATAAAGTTTCCATGTTTACTTAATTCGAAACCCAAAAAATAAGGCAATAGCCCTAATGTTTCATTTTTCATTCATCAACTCTCACCTTTGCATTTAATTTCTGAAACTTAATGTTTTCAGCTGCAAGTTCCAGTGATTTTTCTGTTCGGGGGGTTGGTCCACATTAAAAAGCTTATATAAATTAAGCCAGACATTGTTTGGCTTCAGGTATTTGTTAGGGACCACCCCCAGGGCTGGCTGACAACGCATGAGCAGCTTTACTACTACAAAATAAAAGTATTATACTAGCAATTTATAGCAATAGATTACCATATCTCACTCATCATTCGTTATTCGTCGTTTATTTCAAGGGCAGGAGGAAATACGGACAACATTATTTTTGTTTTCAGAGCGAGGTAAAAGAAAATATTCAATAATATGCCGTTTTGTTCGTCTTTTCTTCCGCCAGTCCTAAAAATTCTGTGATCATAACATGGTAAATAAAAATTGACGTGTGCTTAATGAGCACGCCATAGAAGTGAAAACTACATTAAGGCGAAGTCCCATCCCTGAGTGTCATTGTAATACCAACAAAATAAAGAGGTCGGCTCGCTTTAACAAGTTTTCACTTCATCACCTTACGGGCTGTCACTGTAATACACCTTTTTTTTACTTTAAATTCTTTTAGCTTTTCGGACAATTTTCTTCTTATTCTTTTTTATTATTTTCTTATTCTTCTCCGACACCTTCTTATTTTTATATTTGTTTTGCTATGTATTCTTCTTCATTTGATGTCACATGAATGATTTTCATCGATATTTATAGCACCTAGGGATATTTTCTGAACAGCTTTATTGAATTTGAGAAATTGTGAACTTAACAAATTGTAAAAATAGTGTTCTGAAAATTTGAAAAGAAATTATTCTATCATAAACTTTCCTTACTTATTTTTTCCCTTTCTTGACGTACTTTTGTCATATTGAAGATATATGTATACATGTTATTGCAGCAGTTGACGTTACCTGTTCCCATCACCCACTATTTCCAATCCAGAAAATAAAATAAAAAATTAAAATAAAATGACCATAACCTAACTAGTCATACATACCATCAAAAAAAAATTATATTTATTGTATTCACTACTTATTATGATTTTTTTTCACTTATCCACCTACCACAATATTCCTGTTCGAGTGGGGTACACCTGACTAACAAAATTTTGCACTTTAAAGTTCAATAAGTCGCAAATGGATCCATTAATCCAAAAATGGTCTTCACACACTTATTATATTCTTAAAATATCTATTAAAGGGTACTTCTGGTATAATCGAGAGACAAAAATCATCCCTACTAAGGGTGCAATGCAAACATAAAAAAAAATTCGTCCTTTTATTCTACAACTCTCTCCGCGTAATTAATGTGTATATCAATGCCAAATTACAGCTTATTAGTAAGAATACTAGACAAACAGATATGACGAAACTATAAAGGTTCCTTGTTTTCTTAACCCATATCTGCCCAAAACTATTTTTAGTCTCGGATGTCTCTCATTTTTAGATATGTTAGTACCTAAAGGGTACTTATGAAGGCTCTAAATGAAAATTTAAGGGGCAATGGGGGGGCAGTGTGTTTTTTTCATTGGGTCGAAAACGACCCTTAGGGCAGATGTGTTACTAAAAATTATGTTGATAAAATGTAATATCATATTACTTTACAATATTTATTGCAATAAAATTAGTAGAATTCATGAATTATGATATGTAAATAGACATTATATTTTCTGCATACCAAATTCGTATTACATATTTTTACATAAAAAAAAAACATTTAAATTATTTCCTTTCGAGCCTTGTATAATACTTGCTCTGAGTTATTTCTTGTTTTTCTTTTCACACCATGTTAGGTTCACTAATTTAAATTTTAGGATAAAGTTGTTGTGAAAAACTTCGGCTGAGGTCTCGTTAACTTATGACTGTTCCTGGGAAGAGTTCTCATCGCCCAGGAGCACTTTCCACCTTTTGTGCTGAGTAACAATACTATTTTTTGTTCACAATCTGTTCCACGGAATGAATTTTTTTCGCAGGAACAGCCACAAGTAAATGAGACCTCTTTCAAAGTTTTTTTACAACTTTATCCCAAAATTAAAACTATTGGACCTAACTTGGTACAAAAACAAAACAAGAAACAACTAAAAAAACAACAAAAGTGATTTAAATGTTTTTATGTAAAAATATAAAATGTTTTCCGCATGTAGAAAATTTGATGTCAATTAATTACACGTCATAATTCATAAATCCATGCTAATTTTATTGCGATAAATAATTAAAAATAATATGATATTACATTTATATTCAACATATTTTTAGGTAACACAACTGCCCAAGGGGTTGTTATCGACCCATCAATGTTTCGACAACATGATCTCAGTAACAAAGAAATATTTTTGAAATATATATGCACTTTACTATAGATACACTATTGAACTATTATATAAATATAACGTGACGAATATTTTTAAATGTATAAAATTATCAGTTAAAATTTTCGCAACAAAGACAGATATTTTTACACGACTGACCAAAAAAGGAGTGTTATGTTTTCAGCATTCATGTATGTATGTAAGTATGTATGTATGTAAGTTTCTTTATTCCACCATAAGTCCTGAACGGCTTAACAGATTTTGATGTGAGAGGTATTGTTGGATTCCTTGCATTCGCCCGAGTGACATAGGCTATATGACGTCACCGTAAAAACAAAATGGCGGATTATATACGCGATAAACAGCTGACCAAAAAAAATAAATTTGATCAATCTTATCGAGTGTAGTATCAAATTGAAGGGCTTTGAAAGGCAATTTCAAAAATATATATAACTTATATGTTTGTATGTACTTTTAGTTGTATAAAACAGATAGTAAGATCAACACCGTTAGATCGTCAATGTACACAAAGGGCCCGGCCTTCGGCCTCGCCCCGCTCTTTGCTCACAAGCCCGAGCTCGGCCTTCGGCCTCGCTTGCGTGGCTGGCAGCCCTCGATTTAAACGCAGCTTGAGGTACCACGGTCACCCTCTACGATATCGATCTGACTATCGATCGGCAACGCTACTATCGGCTATTGCAAGATCGCTGGCTCAAAATCGAAATGTTACATTATCTATTATAGTTTCCGCGGGCGGTACTCCCTTTCTGCCTAGGTCTGAAGGAGTCAGGCCGCAGGCCGAGCTTCGTCTAAAGTACCAAACTACCACCGGCTGTGGTCGTCGCCAGGGTTCTCTATGTCACCTCCTCCCCCCCTATATATTATAGGTACTCTCCGCAGGCAGTACCCCAGGTCTACTTTCAGGTCTATTTTGGTACCGTTCCCGGAGCTGCTACACCTGGGTTTAAATCGAAGGATTAGCTTTCCTTCCCCAGTCGCATCGTCTTGTGAACAAAGTGCAGGACGAGGCCTAAGGCCGAGCCATTTGTATACATGGTTGACTTTGATTTTTATATTTTACACGACTGACCAAAAAAGGAGTGTTATGTTTTCAGCATTCATGTATGTATGTAAGTATGTATGTATGTAAGTTTCTTTATTCCACCACTAGCTGTCGCCCGCGGCTTCGCCCGCGTAAGTTTCGCTTAGATGAAAAATCTCTCTTGGAGCTTTTCATCAGATGTTCCAGATCTTCAATTTTTATACGTCAGCAGAAAATGCTCATCAGGTTGAACGATTTTTGCTAAGGCGCCATTTCCATATATGTTATAGTGTAGTTGGTCTCTTGGAGCTTTTCATCAGATGTTCCAGATCTTCAATTTTTATACGTCGGCAGAAAATGCTCATCAGGTTGAACGATTTTTGTTAAGGCACCATTTCCATATTTCTTATAGTTTAGCTGTTCCGTTATGGTTCTTCATCAGGTGTTCCAGTTTTCAAAATGAATTATAGCCTATATGTTGCCCAGGCTTAATAGCTATACAACAAAAAAAGTTTCATTCAAATCCGTCCAGTAGTTTTTGCGTGAAACGCGTACATACATACAGACAGACAGACAGACAGACAGACAGACAGACAGACAGACAGACAGACAAGAAATTCCAAAAATTTTTTTTTGCTTTCTATTGTTCTTTTTAGGTCTCCCTCTATACATTTCAGTCAAAAATATTAAATGTACAGACAAAATATTTTTACTGTTTTATTATATGTATAGATAAGTCCTGAACGGCTTAACAGATTTTGATGTGAGAGGTATTGTTGGATTCCTTGCATTCGCCCGAGTGACATAGGCTATATGACGTCACCGTAAAAACAAAATGGCGGATTATATACGCGATAAACAGCTGACCAAAAAAAATAAATTTGATCAATCTTATCGAGTGTAGTATCAAATTGAAGGGCTTTGAAAGGCAATTTCAAAAATATATATAACTTATATGTTTGTATGTACTTTTAGTTGTATAAAACAGATAGTAAGATCAACACCGTTAGATCGTCAATGTACACAAAGGGCCCGGCCTTCGGCCTCGCCCCGCTCTTTGCTCACAAGCTCGAGCTCGGCCTTCGGCCTCGCTTGCGTGGCTGGCAGCCCTCGATTTAAACGCAGCTTGAGGTACCACGGTCACCCTCTACGATATCGATCTGACTATCGATCGGCAACGCTACTATCGGCTATTGCAAGATCGCTGGCTCAAAATCGAAATGTTACATTATCTATTATAGTTTCCGCGGGCGGTACTCCCTTTCTGCCTAGGTCTGAAGGAGTCAGGCCGCAGGCCGAGCTTCGTCTAAAGTACCAAACTACCACCGGCTGTGGTCGTCGCCAGGGTTCTCTATGTCACCTCCCCCCCCCCCTATATATTATAGGTACTCTCCGCAGGCAGTACCCCAGGTCTACTTTCAGGTCTATTTTGGTACCGTTCCCGGAGCTGCTACACCTGGGTTTAAATCGAAGGATTAGCTTTCCTTCCCCAGCCGCATCGTCTTGTGAACAAAGTGCAGGACGAGGCCTAAGGCCGAGCCATTTGTATACATGGTTGACTTTGATTTTTATATTTCATCTGAAACCTCCAGTAAACCAGGGAACCCCCCCCCCCCCGGCCACGCAATCAAGGCCACAGCCCGAGCTGCGTCCATGCCAGGCCTAAGGCCGAGTCTTTTGTATACATGGATGACCTTATGATTTCATTTCAAACGGCTATTAACGTCGCCCATGGTCTTCTATGACTGGCTGTGGTCGTCGCCCAGGGGCCATTGTAATATTTGGTCGAGGTCGAGTCGATTTGGTCGGTACACCCCCCCCCCCCTCCCCACCCCCTCCTTATCTATTATCTATCTTAGTTTCCGCGGACGGTACTCCTTTTCTGTCTAGGCCTAATCCCAGCTCAGGTCACTTTGGTATATTTCCCGATGCTGCTGCAGCTGTGTTTAAATCGAAGGCTTAGCTTCTCTTCCCTCAGCCGCGCTGCCGTTTCGAAAATAAAATGCAGGACGAGGCCTTAGCCTAACGTCGAGCCCTCTGTATACAAGGACGACTTTTATATTTCATCTCAAACCTCCAGTTAACCAGGGGCCCCCAGCCGCCCAAGCTGCGTTCAGGCTGGGCCAAAGGCCGTGCCGGGGCACGGTCACGAGACGGATCTCGTGAGCATAAAGCAGGTCGAGGCCGAAGGCAGAGTCCTTCGTATACATGGACAATCTTCCGATTTCATCTTAAAGCCCCAATAACCAGCCGAGATACTGAGGCCGAAGGCCGATTCGCCGTGGCCCGCGAGGCTGATGGCCGAGTTCCGTGTATGAGAAGCCGAGAGGCGTAGCGAGTCCGAAGACCGGGGCCCGCCTCCAGCCGGTGCAAGCGAGACCGAAGGCAAAGTTGCAGCTTCATAGCGAAGAGCTAAAGCGAAAATAATCTTTCGGCTCTTCACCTAGTCTAAACCGACAACTCTTCTACGTTGATGACTTTTTACCTAACTCCAAAACTTTTCCTCAACATACTCGAAACTGCAAAAGTAAAATTGTCATGCACAGCGCGCTAGGTGCTTTAGCCTCGCCTCGCCTCTCGGCTTCATGTACGCAGCTCGCCCATCAGGCCTTCGGCCTCGGCCCCTCTGCTGGTTTGAGATGAAATGAGAAGGTCATTTATGTATACGAAGGGCTAGGCCTTCGGCCTTATCACTCTCTCTGCTCACGAGACGGAGCTCGGTCTTCGGCCAAGCACAAGTTGTCAGTCGTGTTTTTTATTTTTTAATAATTAGCTTGTTGCCCTCCAAATTCAAGTCACAACTTTGACTGTCAATAGATTTAATAAACTGAGCAGTGAAACAAATTTCTTTGTTTGTTTGATAAGATAATAGTCTGATCTTTTAATTGATAATCATAGACGTCACAAAAAATGGATATTTATGTGCAAATTATTTTTTTTCCTATGACACGTTTTTTGGATCGAAAATGACCCGCTGGGCATTATGTGGGTTAATTTGAAACTCAAAAATAAGGCAACAGCCCTAATATTTATTTTCTTACTAGCTTTTGCCCGCGGCTTCGCCCGCGTGAATTTCCCACGGGAACAGTGCTTTTTCCCGGGATAAAAAGTAGCCTATGTGCTATTCCAGGTTCTTATCTACCTCTGTACCAAATTTCATCGAAATCCGTCCAGTAGATTTTGCGTGATTGAGTAACAAACATCCTCACAAACTCACAAACTCACAAACTCACAAACTCACGTCCAAACTTTCGCATTTATAATATTAGTATGGATTAATTATTTCTCACTTTCGTATATTATTTCTAAAACTGTTTTCAGCTTCAATTTCCAGTGCTTTTACTGTTCGGGGGGTTGGTCCCCATTAAATAGCTTAAATTATTTAAGCCATACATTGTCTGGCCAAAGTGGCCAAAGGTATTTATTAGGGGCCACCCCCAGGGCAGGCTGACATCGCATGAGCCGACTTCACCAGGCACAAGATCACTCGGCACCCTATCGCTGATCGCGTGGTTGGTCTCCGAAAATTTTTGTCTTAAATTTATATATGACAACATTTTCGGGAGATTAATCTCGAGGTTAGTGTAACAACTAAGGAAGATTTCACAAACTACACCATTATAGATATTCTAAGCATTTAATACTATATTATAAAGCATTACTACTACAATATAAAAATGTTATATTAGCAATTAATAGCAATAGATTACCATATCTCACTCTTCATCCCAACAATCAGGCCCACTAGTATCTGATCCACAAAGCCCAAACCAAGTTCTAGCGGAACGGGTCAATCAAAACGGGTCTTTGGTGTTGACCTTCCGGACTGTTGGTTCCACAGCTAGGTTGTTGTGTAAGTATCCTTAGAAACAGATGTACCTTGAGTAGATGGACTCAGTCGCGATTTGACTACCCTGCCATAATTAGCGTCTCTGTTGTCAATACTAATTTAATTTTTCATTGACAGCTACTTTCATAGATGCTGGTTTTATCGTCTTCTCCCTTCATGTTGGTTTTGGCTTAAAGTTGAACATATTTAGCTCTGGAAAATCATTTGCATTTGATATAATATTTTCTTATGCTAGCACATAAAAAAATGTTTATTTTTAGGCGAAACTCTAAACATATTTTTGGTTTTTCGGCACATGTTCTTTGGTAGTCGATTATTTGTACAAGTTTTATCTTAGTCATAATCACCATTCAGTGGATTTTCTTGAGACGTAAATCCAACATCGTAAGTAAAGAAGATAAATTATGAGGTGCCTATAGTTCTTCTAGGGCCTAACCCTACCTGCACACATAACAAGAAGTGAAGTCCGATATATTAGGATATGTCGGATTATTAATAATTAAAACTTAAAGCTCTTCAAATTCTTATATCAAAACCTTCCACGGTACAACGTGGAGTGAGGCCTGTGGTAGGTAACTTGGAACTTATCCCAAATTGTAAAATTTAATAAATTTACAATTCTTGTGACCGTATTAGAATTGACACCCAGTTTCTAGGTAGATAGATACTTTTTATAACTTTCTATATAATTATATTTGATTCCACAACGGCGACAGAGATTTTTAGGACAATACCTACGTAAATTAGTTGATGACGTAGAAAATTACGTATAACTCACTGAAATCGTAAAAATAATACTTAAATGAGACTATAAAATATAACAGATGCTTGTTATAGTTGTACTTGCTGCGCCCTGGGGCTCTCGTAGTTATTTTGCAATATATAAATTACCATAGGTGCTAATCCCAGTACTTGTCTACTCGTGTGCCAAATTTCATCAAATTCCGTTCATTAAATTTTGCGTGATTGAGTGATAAACATTATGTAAGGACTCAGTTACCGACAGTCAACCTTTTGCATTTAATTATACAGGGTTACTTGTAAAACATCAATAACCTCGCAGGTGTAGATACCTACCACCATATCCAACAACGTTTGTTCTACGACTTTTGATAATTCGTTGTTTTTCACTATCATACAAAAATTAAAACATATTTTAAATTCCGCGTGAATGTTATTAACTCTACGCGCAATACTATTATTTAGGTAAACGAACCCTGAGCCGCGCACCGCGCGCGATCGGCGCGTCGTTTCGTTTATGAATGAAACATAGACTTAAAATTTTCGCGAGAGTACATTGAAAACTGTAAAAATTATTTTAATTAAATTTAATGACTTATATGAAAAGTCGTAGAACAAAATAATGTTGTTGGATATGGTGGTAGGTATCTACACCTGCGAGGTTATTGATGTTTTACAAGTAACCCTGTATATTTTTAATTAGAAGAATAATAGAAACAGGGCTGTAATATTGCGATTTATGTGGTCTTGTCTCATAAAAGATTCATTATTGTACCTCTATTTTCAATTGAGTTAAGAATTTCAATATAGTATATTATAATTTCTAATATTTCAATTATATTAACTTTTAACATCACTCTATTTAAATAACAATTTGAGTGTGTGTTTGTATATAACTGTTATTCCACAAATTAATTGTACCTAATATATGTGCATATAAAGTTTATTTCTAGGGCAGGAGGAAATACGGACAACATTATATTTGTTTTCAGAGCGAGATAAAATATATATATTCAATAATATGACGTTTTGTTCGTCTTTTCTTCCGCCAGCCCTAAAAATTTTTCATTCTGTGATCATAACATTGTAAATAAAAATTGACGTGTGCTTAATAAGCACGCCATAGAAGTAAAAACTACATTAAGGCGTAGTCCCATCCCTGAGTGTCATTGTAATACCAACAAAATAAAGAGGTCGGCTCGCTTTAACAAGTTTTCACTTCATCACCTTACGGGCTGTCACTGTAATACACCTTTTTTTTACTTAAAGTTCTTTTAGCTTTTCGGACAATTTAATCTTATTCTTTTTTATCATTTTCCTATTCTTCTTTTTATTCTTCTCCGACACCTTGTTATTTTCATTTTTGTTTTCTATGTATTCTTCTTCATTTAATGCCACATGAATGATTTTCATCGATATTTATAGCACTTAGGGATATTGCCTGAATAACTTTATCGAATTTGCCAAATTGTGAACTTAAAAAATTATGAAAATAGTGTTCTAAAAATTTAAATCAAAATAAAAATTGGTTTGAAAATAAATTATTCTATTATAAACTTTCTTTACTTATTTTTCCCTTTCTTGCGTGACGTACTTTTGTATGGAAGTTGTACATGCACATACATATAAAGCAGAAGTAGACGTCACCTATTCCAATCACCCACTATTTCCAAACAATAAATTTAATACTAGTATACACTATCAAAATGAATTTAAATTCCTTATATTGTTCTATATATGAACTCAATACTTCTAGTTATGATTTTTAGGGTTCCGTGCTTCATAAGGAAAAAATAGAACCCTTATAAGATCACTTTGTTGTCCGTCTGCCAGTTATTTTTTTTTTTCTCAGGAACGCTTAAAGGTATCTAGTTGAAATTAATATCGAATTCTCGGATCGACGGTCTCTATCAACAAAAAAAAATCAAAATTATACGTTATCGCGATCAGGAGATATTACCGTAAATGTTGCGAATCTTTGCATATTTTGCGATTTCGGACAGCAATGAAAACCTATGGGGTACTTCCCGTTGACCTAAATTTTGGCAAAAAGCAAGATCTAACAGTACTTGTACAGGAATAAACCTGAAAGTTGTAAATATATTGTTGGAAGTCTAAAAAAAGTGTTACAAACTTATTTCTGCGCTTGATGCAGTATGAATACTAGGGATCGAACTGCAAAAATATTGGTGAATGTAGTTGTGGAGTCTGGGGCCCGTACATCACAATTAATATGTATATGTATATAATACTCGTATGTATATAAATGCCAAATTACAACTTATTAGTACGAATACTAGACAGACAGACATGAGGAAATTATAAAGTTTCCATGTTTACTTAATTCGAAACCCAAAAATAAGGCAATAGCCCCAATGATTCATTTTTCATTCATCAACTCTCACCTTCGCATTTAATTTCTGAAACTTAATGTTTTCAGCTGCAAGTTCCAGTGCTTTTTCTGTTCGGGGGGTTGGTCCACATTAATAATCTTATATAAATTAAGCCAGACATTGTTTGGCTTCAGGTATTTGTTAGGGACCATCCCCAGGGCTGGCTGACAACGCATGAGCAGACCTCATCAGGCACAAGATTGCACCCTATTACTGATCGCGTGGTTGGTCTCCGAAAATTTTTGTCTAAAATTTATGTAGGACAACATTTTCGGGAGATTAACCTCGAGGTTAGTGTAACACAAGTCAGGAAGACTTCACAACCTTCACCATTATAGATATTCTAAGCATTTAATATTACATTATATAGCTTTACTACTACAAAATAAAAGTATTATACTAGCAATTTATAGCAATAGATTACCATATCTCACTCATCATTCGTTATTCGTCGTTTATTTCAAGGGCAGGAGGAAATACGGACAACATTATTTTTGTTTTCAGAGCGAGGTAAAAGAAAATATTCAATAATATGCCGTTTTGTTCGTCTTTTCTTCCGCCAGTCCTAAAAATTCTGTGATCATAACATGGTAAATAAAAATTGACGTGTGCTTAATGAGCACGCCATAGAAGTGAAAACTACATTAAGGCGAAGTCCCATCCCTGAGTGTCATTGTAATACCAACAAAATAAAGAGGTCGGCTCGCTTTAACAAGTTTTCACTTCATCACCCTACGGGCTGTCACTGTAATACACCTTTTTTTTACTTTAAATTCTTTTAGCTTTTCGGCCAATTTTCTTCTTATTCTTTTTTATTATTTTCTTATTCTTCTCCGACACCTTCTTATTTTTATATTTGTTTTGCTATGTATTCTTCTTCATTTGATGTCACATGAATGATTTTCATCGATATTTATAGCACCTAGGGATATTTTCTGAACAGCTTTATTGAATTTGAGAAATTGTGAACTTAACAAATTGTAACAAGCTAATTATTAAAAAATAAAAAACACGACTGACAACTTGTGCTTGGCCGAAGACCGAGCTCCGTCTCGTGAGCAGAGAGAGTGACAAGGCCGAAGGCCTAGCCCTTCGTATACATAAATGACCTTCTCATTTCATCTCAAACCAGCAGAGGGGCCGAGGCCGAAGGCCTGATGGGCGAGCTGCGTACATGAAGCCGAGAGGCGAGGCGAGGCTAAAGCACCTAGCGCGCTGTGCATGACAATTTTACTTTTGCAGTTTCGAGTATGTTGAGGAAAAGTTTTGGAGTTAGGTAAAAAGTCATCAACGTAGAAGAGTTGTCGGTTTAGACTAGGTGAAGAGCCGAAAGATTATTTTCGCTTTAGCTCTTCGCTATGAAGCTGCAACTTTGCCTTCGGTCTCGCTTGCACCGGCTGGAGGCGGGCCCCGGTCTTCGGACTCGCTACGCCTCTCGGCTTCTCATACACGGAACTCGGCCATCAGCCTCGCGGGCCAAGGCGAATCGGCCTTCGGCCTCAGTATCTCGGCTGGTTATTGGGGCTTTAAGATGAAATCGGAAGATTGTCCATGTATACGAAGGACTCTGCCTTCGGCCTCGCCCTGCTTTATGCTCACGAGATCCGTCTCGTGACCGTGCTCCGGCACGGCCTTTGGCCCAGCCTGAACGTAGCTTGGGCGGCTGGGGGCCCCTGGTTTACTGGAGGTTTGAGATGAAATATAAAAGTCGTCCTTGTATACAGAGGGCTCGACGTTAGGCTAAGGCCTCGTCCTGCATTTTATTTTCGAAACGGCAGCGCGGCTGAGGGAAGAGAAGCTAAGCCTTCGATTTAAACACAGCTGCAGCAGCATCGGGAAATATACCAAAGTGACCTGAGCTGGGATTAGGCCTAGACAGAAAAGGAGTACCGCCCGCGGAAACTAAGATAGATAAGATAAGAGAGATAAGGAGGGGGTGGGGGGGGGGGTGTACCGACCAAATCGATTCGACCTCGACCAAATATTACAATGGCCCCTGGGCGACGACCACAGCCAGTCATAGAAGACCATGGGCGACGTTAATAGCCGTTTGAAATGAAATCATAAGGTCATCCATGTATACAAAAGACTCGGCCTTAGGCCTGGCATGGACGCAGCTCGGACTGTGACCTTGATTGCGTGGCCGGGGGGTTCCCTGGTTTACTGGAGGTTTCAGATGAAATATAAACCTGATCGGCAACGCTACTATCGGCTATTGCAAGATCGCTGGCTCAAAATCGAAATGTTACATTATCTATTATAGTTTCCGCGGGCGGTACTCCCTTTCTGCCTAGGTCTGAAGGAGTCAGGCCGCAGGCCGAGCTTCGTCTAAAGTACCAAACTACCACCGGCTGTGGTCGTCGCCAGGGTTCTCTATGTCACCTCCTCCCCCCCCCCTATATATTATAGGTACTCTCCGCAGGCAGTACCCCAGGTCTACTTTCAGGTCTATTTTGGTACCATTCCCGGAGCTGCTACACCTGGGTTTAAATCGAAGGATTAGCTTTCCTTCCCCAGCCGCATCGTCTTGTGAACAAAGTGCAGGACGAGGCCTAAGGCCGAGCCATTTGTATACATGGATGACTTTGACTTTTATATTTCATCTGAAACATCCAGTAAACCAGGGAAACCCCCCCCCCCCGCCCACGCAATCAAGGCCACAGCCCGAGCTGCGTCCATGCCAGGCCTAAGGCCGAGTATGACTGGCTGTGGTCGTCGCCCAGGGGCCATTGTAATATTTGGTCGAGGTCGAGTCGATTTGGTCGGTACACCCCCCCCCCTCCTTATCTATTATCTATCTTAGTTTCCGCGGGCGGTACTCCTTTTCTGTCTAGGCCTAATCCCAGCTTAGGTCACTTTGGTATATTTCCCGATGCTGCTGCAGCTGTGTTTAAATCGAAGGCTTAGCTTCTCTTCCCTCAGCCGCGCTGCCGTTTCGAAAATAAAATGCAGGACGAGGCCTTAGCCTAACGTCGAGCCCTCTGTATACAAGGACGACTTTTATATTTCATCTCAAACCTCCAGTAAACCAGGGGCCCCCAGCCGCCCAAGCTGCGTTCAGGCTGGGCCAAAGGTCGTGCCGGAGCACGGTCACGAGACGGATCTCGTGAGCATAAAGCAGGGCGAGGCCGAAGGCAGAGTCCTTCGTATACATGGACAATCTTCCGATTTCATCTTAAAGCCCGAAGGGGCCGATTCGCCTTGGCCCGCGAGGCTGATGGCCGAGTTCCGTGTATGAGAAGCCGAGAGGCGTAGCGAGTCCGAAGACCGGGGCCCGCCTCCAGCCGGTGCAAGCGAGACCGAAGGCAAAGTTGCAGCTTCATAGCGAAGAGCTAAAGCGAAAATAATCTTTCGGCTCTTCAACTAGTCTAAACCGACAACTCTTCTACGTTGATGACTTTTTACCTAACTCCAAAACTTTTCCTCAACATACTCGAAACTGCAAAAGTAAAATTGTCATGCACAGCGCGCTAGGTGCTTTAGCCTCGCCTCACCTCTCGGCTTCATGTACGCAGCTCGCCCATCAGGCCTTCGGCCTCGGCCCCTCTGCTGGTTTGAGATGAAATGAGAAGGTCATTTATGTATACGAAGGGCTAGGCCTTCGGCCTTATCACTCTCTCTGCTCACGAGACGGAGCTCGGTCTTCGACCAAGCACAAGTTGTCAGTCGTGTTTTTTATTTTTTAATAATTAGCTTGTTGCCCTCCAAATTCAAGTCACAACTTTGACTGTCAATAGATTTAATAAACTGAGCAGTGAAACAAATTTCTTTGTTTGTTTGATAAGATAATAGTCTGATCTTTTAATTGATAATCATAAACGTCACAAAAAATGGATATTTATGTGCAAATTATTTTTTTTCCTATGACACGTTTTTTGGATCGAAAACGACCCGCTGGGCATTATATGGGTTAATTTGAAACTCAAAAATAAGGCAACAGCCCTAATATTTATTTTCTTATTAATTATTTCTCACTTTCGTATATTAATTTCTAAAACTGTTTTCAGCTTCAATTTCCAGTGCTTTTACTGTTCGGGGGGTTGGTCCCCATTAAATAGCTTAAATTATTTAAGCCATACATTGTCTGGCCAAAGGTATTTATTAGGGGCCACCCCCAGGGCAGGCTGACATCGCATGAGCCGACTTCACCAAGCACAAGATCACTCGGCACCCTATCGCTGATCGCGTGGTTGGTCTCCGAAAATTTTTGTCTTAAATTTATATATGACAACATTTTCAGGAGATTAATCTCGAGGTTAGTGTAACACAACTAAGGAAGACTTCACAAACTTCACCATTATAGATATTCTAAGCATTTAATACAAACATTACTACTACATTATAATAATATTATACTAGCAATTTATAGGAATATATTACCATATCTCACTCCTCATCCCAACAATCCGGCCCACTAGTATCCCACCCACATAGTCCAAACCAAGTTGTCAAGTCCAACTGTTCCGCTACAGTTGGCCAATCAAAATCTGTGTCTTATCGAAGGTTATATACTCGTAGTATTTCATAGTAAATACAAGTAAGAGCACATGGAGTAGCTGTTTTTGCTAGATCTCATGCACCGCCATCATCGTTTCTTGGGAACCAACTTTGGTGTTGACCTTCCGGACTATTGGTTCCACCGCCATGTAGTTATTGTTATTTGGTGTTGAGGTACTCTAAGAAACAGCTGTACCTTATGCGTAGATGGACTAAGTCGCGTTTTGACTAGGTACCCTGCCATAATTTGCGTCTCTACTGTCAATCCTGATTAAATATTTTTTTGACAGTTTTATAGATGCTGGTTTCATCGTCTTCTCTCTTATTGTTGGCTTTGGCTTAAAGTTGAAGATGTTTTGCTCTGGAAATCCACTTGCATTTGATTTTTTTTTTTCTTATAAGAGAGCACATACCTATAAGAAATTGCCTTATTTTTAGGCGAAACCCTTAACACATTTTTGTTTTTTACATGTTCTTTGGTAGTCGATTATTTGAACACAGTTTTATCTTAGTCATACTAACCATTCAATTGTTTTTCTTGAGACGTAAATACAACTTTTTAAGTAAAGGAGATAAATTATTAATTACTAGCTGTCGCCCGCGGCTTCGCCCGCGTGAGTTTCGCTTAGATGAAAAATCTCTCTTGGAGCTTTTCATCAGATGTTCCAGATCTTCAATTTTTATACGTCAGCAGAAAATGCTCATCAGGTTGAACGATTTTTGCTAAGGCGCCATTTCCATATATGTTATAGTGTAGCTGGTCTCTTGGAGCTTTTCATCAGATGTTCCAGATCTTCAATTTTTATACGTCGGCAGAAAATGCTCATCATTGAACGATTTTTGTTAAGGCACCATTTCCATATTACTTATAGTTTAGCTGTTCCGTTATGGTTCTTCATCAGGTGTTCCAGTTTTCAAAATAAATTATAGCCTATATGTTGCCCAGGCTTAATAGCTATACAACAAAAAAAGTTTCATTCAAATCCGTCCAGTAGTTTTTGCGTGAAACGCGTACATACATACAGACAGACAGACAGACAAGAACATCAAAAAAAATTTTTTTGCTTTCTATTGTTCTTTTTAGGTCTCCCTCTATCCATTTCAGTCAAAAATATTAAATGTACAGACAAAATATTTTTACTGTTTTATTATATGTATAGAAGATTTGGGGAACCGAGGCTAAAGTATTTATTAGAGAATTGGGCCACAGATTATCGGAAAGATTAAGTGACGGCGGCCGCTCCGTTTCATACCTATCTGTCTCAGAGAATCTCCATCGCCATACAGCGCGGCAACGCCGCCAGTATCATGGGAACTTTTGAGCCGTGTACGATGCGGGGTGGCCTATTAGACTAAATATTTTTGACGAAGCATGTTGCGGATATTTTTCTGTAGACTTTTTGACGAAGCTTGTTGCGGATATTTTTCTGTGGACATTTTGACGAAGCATGTTGCGGATACTTTTTGTGTATTTTAGCTATCATTTTAAATAAAATATTATGATAATATTATCTTTTTAATCGCCAAATTCTAAGAAACGTTTGTCTTGGACATTTTTATATAATTGTTAAAACAAAAGAGTTGTGAATTTTTATTAAAAAAAAATGTATAGTATATCATTGTTTGGCTCTCTTGAAAAGTAGGGTTTTTATAATTGAACCCAAAGGTATTTAGCTTTTTGCTTTGACTACTTGTATGTACTAAATAATGTATATCTACCTGTATTCTATTTCTGATTGCTTTATAACTCGGGAGATTGGTATGTATTGGTATTTATTTTAGCTTTCGACTCTAAACAAATTGACGTCATTTTGGCCTGGGCTATGGTCCCCTTTGTTAGTACTTTAGTTCCTTCTAAGCACACAAAAGGAGGCCAAAGTCTTGTCCCAAGTTACCTTCTCCGGCTTTGCTTGAAGATTGTAGGTACTGCACGACAGAGTATATAATTAGTAAAATATACAGAGGTACAGAGTCATGTCTTTATCCCTTATTTATATTATGTAAAATGTACTATTTTATTGAGATATACATAAAATCAATGCATCTCAATTGTAAATAAATAAAAATGTATAGGTATTTGCTGTAAAATATTGTTGTAATTTTTTATTTATTGTATTTATCTATACATATAATAAAACAGTAAAAATATTTTGTCTGTACATTTAATATTTTTGACTGAAATGGATAGAGGGAGACCTAAAAAGAACAATAGAAAGCAAAAAAAAGTTTTTGGAATTTCTTGTCTGTCTGTCTGTCTGTCTGTCTGTCTATATGTATGTACGCGTTTCACGCAAAAACTACTGGACGGATTTGAATGAAACTTTTTTTGTTGTATAGCTATTAAGCCTGGGCAACATATAGGCTATAATTTATTTTGAAAACTGGAACACCTGATGAAGAACCATAACGGAACAGCTAAACTATAAGTAATATGGAAATGGTGCCTTAACAAAAATCGTTCAACCTGATGAGCATTTTCTGCCGACGTATAAAAATTGAAGATCTGGAACATCTGATGAAAAGCTCCAAGAGACCAGCTACACTATAACATATATGGAAATGACGCCTTAGCAAAAATCGTTCAACCTGATGAGCATTTTCTGCTGACGTATAAAAATTAAAGATCTGGAACATCTGATGAAAAGCTCCAAGAGAGATTTTTCATCTAAGCGAAACTCACGCGGGCGAAGCCGCGGGCGACAGCTAGTCTAATATATGGACAAAGGCATAATATTGTGTAGCCATGTAGAGATATTGGTAGCTAGTTTAGACTAATAGCAAATGATTCATTATGTTATTCTTTAGTGTCACTCGTAGCCGACCATGCATTTATTCAAATGGTGAAAATAAAACATAAATATTTTAGCATCAACCGACTACCGCTATTAACACACTTTTAGTTATATTTTAAAGTATTATGGTACTATATATTACATTTGTATCATATTTTTGCTTATGCCGACGGGAAATGGCTAATGTAATATCATCTATAATACATACTTTTATTTACTAAATACTTTAATACATAATTAGCTCATAGTAATACAAGCACTGCTTGATCTTGGTTATGGTCTCCGTAAGTTAATTAATTTATCATATTTAGCAATTTACTTTGATCAAGACTCAGGGCAATGCTACCTACACGAAGACACCGCGTGTTCTTGCTGCCTGCCTACATCATGATATCACTACTCATTGCTCAATAGAGTTAGTATAATTTAATTAGTAAAATATAATCGCAAGCCTGTCTTGGCGCTTGTTGACCCGAGATTTGGTCCCCTCCCCAGGTGTTTTGTCTGCAATTCAAGATGGCTGGGTCGGAGACCATATCTGTGGGTCAGCGCATGCTTCGTACAAACATCAGCCGCATCTGCCTGCTCCAGACTCTGAAGATACATAGGAGTTAAATAGTGGTTGAGTTTATTTATGTTTATCTAAAGCAAAGAAATGTGACATAGGTACACGCGTTATTTTGCTACAGCATGAACTCTGAGGTTGCTTTGCTCACTCGCACACAATAATTTCCGTTCGAATTTAAATTTTCTTATTTTTTGCTGTATACCTAATACATTGTTTGTTAGTGGGCGTGAGAGCGTCATATAAAATACAACGGATGCCATTTCTAGTTGTATTATTCAGATTTCGTTGATTAAAAATTTTATGTGAATAATAAACTTATGCATGTCTATACTATATGATGAAATGTGATTTTATCAGTAAATATATGAAAAACATATGAGTTGCAAGTTAAACACATAAGTGATTATGATCATTATTTTTAAGCCAGCCTAAAAATACTTCCGATGGGCGACTACGATGCACTAAAAAGACTAAGGAAGTGGAAATGTGTAGGTTACGTACGATGAGACATGGTGGGAATGTCTGAAGAGAGGGAGACAACAACCCTTAATTTATCAGGAAACCCTTGGGGGAGGCGTATGTCCATTGTCCAGCAGCGATGCAGCGATGACAACTTATCCAATCATTTCAACAACAATTTTGGAAACGCTGGAAAAATGAATATTTACGTAGGTTAACTCAGCGACTTTAACATTAAGCGATTTATCGGCAAAATGGACTAAAGACTCAACACCGTTAACCGTAAACTCAATCGTACTACTTACGGCTGAAATAATGAATTTGAATTTCAATTGCGTTCGGTATCATAGGCAATACAATAGGGATATTATCGGGCCAGAAAAAATACACTCAGCTACTCAACGTAATAGTTAACTGAGTATCTTGACATTCCGTACCTGGGTTTGTTTTGGGCTGACCATTGCGAACATTTGTCTTTATTGACATTGAAATGTATAATAGGCGGAATGTACTCCCAAAAATTATTGTTAATTTTTTTAACATTTTAAGTATTTGTAAAAAAATAATTTTACAATTGTAAAAAATTTTTATTGCAAATTTCACCTAGCATTTTTTTCAGTAAATCCATCGTATCAGAAGATGGAAAAACTTTGTGTCTGCCCTTTGCCCCGACGGGGGGATGTAGGAACAGAAGAAGAAAGAATCAGAAGTGCCGCAGTGTTATGCCCACCAGTATTTGCTATACTTAAAATAAAATTGGCAAATGCCAGCGGACGTATAACAATCGGCGCTCAATCCTGATCGGCCAGATCCTGCACATCTTTATTTATTAATTCGTTTATTTCACGTAATATATAACATTTTTATTCATTTATTTATTTTTATGTATTATACAAATATTCGAAAATTATACAAATATTCGAAAATATAAGAAAAGTTAAACATTTTTGAAAATACGCTTGCTTCATTCGAGAATTTTACATGTGTCAATGATATATATCAAATCACATAGCAAATTAAATGAAAGGAATGACCGGAACGTAGTATTACAGATGAGGTTGAGAAATACCCTGTATTGTATATTGCAGATTCCTGAACTAACATGTACCAACGGTACGAATCACACTGAACACAATACTTATACCTACACAACGTAGTACTTATATTAATTCTGTGACACAACCAAACTTTCGTCAATCCATAACACAAAAAAAGTGACTACATAACTTTTTGCAATTATGTAACCAAACCCAGCTGGCTAATCAAAGTTAACTTTTTGTTAAAATCAAGTTTACTTTATTAGTATTTTGTCAAACTGTAGTTATTCCTGTAGTAGACAAAATAGTTAAGTTATCCTTCTTTTAGTGCATGCACCACTTATTACAATTATACTGCTTTACTTATTATACTTATACATATATTATTATATTTATTCAACAGCAGAAGAAAAGAAGCTATTAGCATCGCGGGGGATCGGTATGGCTCTTTGATTTGATTGTCCTTTTCTAATCAACGAATCAAAGTGAACCCCCGCGTTGCAAACCACGCCATGCGACATCAAGATGAAGAAATCAAGATTACAACCACACTTTGTGACCCTGAATGTGTATCTATAAATGAAAATATATTTAATTTATTTGAAAAAAACTACAGGCACAGTTTAGTACATATGGTCGAATACAAGGTCGTACATAGCCCAAACAGTTTTTACCACGTACGTTGAGAAAATGTAAACCTGTTACAAATAGATATTACATGTTTAAACAAAAGACACTGGAAAAAAAAGCAAGTAAATATGGCTACAAAAAGTATGTAAGTATGGACCATAGATAATTTAGTTGAAAAGTTTAATATTATTATTAGTTTATTAGCAAATAAGTGTTGCATTACATAATGTGCGCTGTCTACCCACGATAGGTTACCCTGTGTTATGTTATAGGTGGCAGGCTCTTTCAAGGTGATTTGTGTGTGTTTTGTACTAATTTCAATGATTGTGTCCAAGACAACTTAGTGCTTAGTGTGGGGCCGTTGAGTGCTGTCAAAATATGTATTTATTTATGTTTTCATATATATGTTACTGTAAAAGCTCTAACTACGGTAAATTCTAAGATTTAAGAGTAAGTCTTAGGATTTACCGACATGAGTTGGTAAATGTAAGGATTTATGAAAATGGGATGATTTTTTCGGGCTTTTACAATTAGAATTTAGTACATGCTAGGTTTTACCACTGACGGCTGGTAAATGTTGGTTTTGGGAATAAAACAAAGAGTAATTCTTTCCGGAAGGTCATAAAAAAATATAACCTGAACCTACCTTCTTTTCCGCCCTCAAAGTCTATCCGTGCGGTCATAAAAAAAATAACCTAAACCTAATCTATCTGTTGTTTACCGTGCCTTTAATGTAAATCCTGAGACTTACATAGCGAATGGTGGTAAAAGTGCGAATCGCAAAATTGTTTGGGCTTTTACCATTAAGAGTTGGTAAATCTTAGGTTTTACTCGAAAATCTTAGGATTTACCGTAGTTGGAGCTTTTACAGTAACATATATATTTACTAGCTTATGCCGGCGAACTTCGTCCGCGCGTTATTTACTATTGTTATATCTCAGGTTCTAAGCGACGTATCAAATTGAAACCTACGCCAGATTTAAAGCTAGACCTTTAACAATACGACAGAGAAAACCACATAAAATTTGGTTCAGTAGTTTGTGCGTGATGCGCGTACAAACATACAGACAAACAAAAATTCAAAAAAATATGGTTCTGGGTTCTTATGACCCTACAAAGATCCCTAACAGTTCAGTTTTATTATATGTATTGATGACTGATTGATGATTTTCCATATAGGTATTTATATATTTATTTGTATCCAGGTTTTTGTGGAGATGGAGGTGTACTACAAGCCACCCGTGACTCCGGGCCCGTCGTCGCCGCTTGCGCTGGTCGATGCGCCTTACCGCTGCGACGCCGGGTCTGGCCGCGGCTCCCAGCTGGCGGACCAGCCCGCCAACCGCGGGTCCCAGCTGGCGGACCAGCTCGCCGGATCCAGCCACGGGTTCCAGCTGGGGGACCAGCCCGCTAGCTCCCTCCGCCGGTCCAGCCACACCGACCTGCCGTCGGTCCACGCCTCAGTTGCCACTACCAGTCAAAACTCCGGCCGAAGCTCTATTCAGGTTCGGGATATTTGTTTTCTGTACCTTTATATACTAGAGCGCTGGGACTCCGCACCTGTAGGAATTTCGGGATAAAAAGTACCCTAGGTGTTATTCTAGATTTCATACTACCGGTGTTCCAAATTTTATTGATTTATATTGGAATTACAAACATCTAAAGATACTTCAAACCATCGAGATATTATGGCTTCAAACTTTTTAATTTTTTACTTTGTTACTATTTCGTTATTTTAGTGTTTTCAGATTTATTTCTGTATAATTGTTTTATTGTATCCCAAAACTTCTGATTCTCTTCTGAAATCGCAAAATATGCGTAAAAATTGCGGCATTAGTGTCATATCTTTTGATCCCTAAAAAAACGGTATCCTTTTAAAGTAAATAATTTTGTTGTTCATTTGTTAAGACCCTTTTTATCAGGCACGGGAAGAGGTATGTCAGGATTGTGTGTGTTAGCAAGAAACAAATAAATTAACGATCTATTTCCCAGGTGTCAGACGAAGACAACGCTCTTGAGGACATCGGCAAGAACATCGCCAGTCTGGAGAGGAGCATGCAGAACAGGGACGTGGTCGTCGACATGGAGTCGGGAGACGAGTCTCGCGCCAGGAAGCTCAAGATCGCTGGGAAACGTCTCCTCAGGTATAATTATAGTCTTGTTTACATAGAAAGAGACCGCAGCGTCGGCGGTCGTCTGTCCCAAGCAACCATGATCCAATCGTCATACTTACTCAACGTTCTTACCTGTGTTTATTTATCCCGCTATATTTCCATTGAAGACCAAGGCAAAAAAAATATCGACTCGGCGGATTACGAAGATCAATGCAATGCCAATTACTTGGCTGCATTCTGTGATATCACACAGCGTGTGCTGTGTGGAAGTAGTCAACCTTTTAACTTAACAATGTTTTGGTTTTAATCCTCACAGAGGAAGATAATTTTGCCAGCCACGCCCTGAAGAAACAGTCATTGATTTTGTGGGTTCAAATATATTAACTTTATATTGTTTATGTACTAACTAGACTGTGCCCACGACTTCGCCCGCGCGTAATTTACTATTGTTTATATCTCAGGTTCTAAGCGGAGTGTCAAGTTTAAATCTACACCAGATTTTAAGTTAGACCTTCAACAATACAAAATTGAAAACCGCATCCAATTTAGACCCGTAGTTTTCGTGTGATGAACAAACATACAGACAGAATGACAGACTTTGTTAGTTGGAAAGAGCTAATTACTGAAATTCTCTGGAACAAGTGTATGATGGCTACATTCATGAAAACATTAACTAGCTTATGCCCGCGGCTTCGCTCGCATTAATTCTTTCTTAGCGGATGCCTACTTCAACGCTGTGCGTTGATAGATCACTATGTCAGTCAGTCACCTTTGAGTTATATATATATAGATTCCACCAGTAGGTACCTACGTAATAGACATAAATTATGCTCCCAAATATATTGAGGTTGCTATAGCCATACTAAATAGTTAACAAAGGATATTAATGTATAAAATTAGTATTCCAGACGCAATGTTGTGTCGCCTGTATTTGTATCTGAAGTTAAAACGATGACGACTAGGTCCGATAATTATTGCGTGACGCGCGTACAAACATACGGACATAAAGACAGTCAAAACTTTGAAAAAAAAAATATTTTAGCTTCTATTGACCCTATAAAGACCCCTCATATTTTTTTCTTTATTTATACAGACTAGCCTAGTTTAAAGTTATATTATTGTTCAATTACTTGGTGCTGTTGACGATAAATAGCCAGTTGTCTTTATATGGAACATAGCTGCCTTGATGATTTGTATGTATATTTGTTCGCGTATTTCGCAAAAATAGTGAATGTTTGGTTCATAGTCTTATTGCTGAACGTCTTTCTTAAAAACTGGATTCTACTTTTTAAAACCTGAAAGTAAATTGCACCCTGATGAAGTCACGGGCAAAAGGTCGAAAACAATTAGATTACTTGTTTCATTTTTGTTTTGCAAAAAGAATTGTTTGCTTTTTGTTGAACAACAATTCAACTAAACTGCCACTGCACCTCAACTGTGCTCCTTCCGAAAATTTTATAGTTTCGGAAGAAATATAGGTATCTGTCTGTATAACTATGCTTACTACTTGTTTAAAACGAATATGTACCGTATAAGAAACAGTTTATTTAATACTAGCTTTTGCCCGCGGCTTCGCCCGCGTGAATTTCCCACGGGAACAGTGCTTTTTCCCGGGATAAAAAGTAGCCTATGTGCTATTCCAGGTCATTATCTACCTCTGTACCAAATTTCATCGAAATCCGTCCAGTAGATTTTGCGTGATTGAGTAACAAACATCCTCACAAACTCACAAATTCACAAACTCACAAACTCACATCCAAACATTCGCATTTATAATATTAGTATGGATTCTATTTATTTTATAGCCATGTCCCAGTACTGGGCATCTCTCTCTTTCTTCCAAGACTCTCGATCTAAGGCTATATCGCGCCACCCTTTATTAAATTTGTTCAATTTTTCGCACCAGCAGTGCATCCGTAGTCGACCCGCCGCCCGTCCGCTGCCATTAGGAGGAAATTGTGTTATATGAGATATGATTAATATCTATACGAAATTAAATATATATATAAATTTGACTAGACGCGGCTTCTCAATGGGTGTGGACAGAGTGGTGACGATCTCAGAGGGCGAACGCAAAAGGACGTCCACGTTCAAAAGCGTCCGTAGTTTCATCAGACTCGGCAAGGTCCGCCCCCGAGACTCCAGCGGGGAAGAGGAGCAGGAACTGCTTGATGCCCCTGGGCCCTCGGAGCAGCGTCCAGCCAGCCAGACATCCCTCTCGTCTGAGGAGATCCTGGTGGATGTACGCTCGCCGCCTGATACGCCGAGAGTCAAGAAAATGTAAGTTTTCTCTTCTTTTGGGTCAACTTGTGAGGACCAGATTTCTTCATGTCAAAAAAAAACTCCTGCAAAGTGTTAACATATAAATTCGGCTATAAATATGGACATTATGAACAAACCCGGGAAAAATCGGCCATTTTCAAAGCGTGCAATTTCAGCCCAGTTTACAATCCATCATGTTGAAACAGAACCACTGCCATATTCGCTGTAGCTGTAATATTCACTGATTCGATGCATTGTTGTCAACAAAATTGTTTCATTTTTCCGCTGCATTGTCGCGATAAATTTTGCTTGAATCCAATGTCATTTATTAATTTACTTCCGATTTGATCGATCCGATTCATATAGGTCTTTGAATCTCCCTTATGTAGATTTAAGGTAACCTCATGACTCTGCTTTAGTTATGAACCACAACGAATTGGTGATTTTGATTGAAATGTAGTTTCATAATTAGGCGCAGCACCCTCGACAACAGTCGCATATCGGCGCTGAAGGCGGCCGACTTCCAGGTGTGCGTGACCGTGATCGAGGCGAGGCAGCTGGCCGGCCTCAACATGGACCCGGTGGTGTGCGTTCAGATCGGGGAACACAAGAAGTTCACCAGTGTCAAGGAGAGCACCAACTGCCCTTATTACAACGAGGTAACCGATTCCCTACATCACCCAATTTCCTATAGCAGCTGATACTCCATGACAGTTACGCATAGAGCATCAAGGACTTCCGCGCGCAACACGCAGTTACGTAATTGTAAACGGAAATTCGATTTGATTGAGATTGAGAATGAGTGAGTTGAAGCAGTGGTGGCAAAGTCTGCTGGTCTGAAAAGGTCGAGGTTCGTAGTGTGTTCATATAATGAGGGGAATATCATGAATACGAAAGGAGGAGGATGGAGTGAGCTAAGGAGCAAGGAGTTTTATGTGGCTTACTTATGTCACGCGATGACCATTTCTATAATTCTTTCCAAATATATTAATATTACATATCCACGATAATAAAATGAATTCTTTTGAACCATATCTGTGAAAGTAGGATGTGGGCGTGGGTAACAAAGGCGGTATTCGCTTGCGGTTGGGCGATGCTTTGAGCACACAATACCCGACGATGATCTCCTGGATACAAGAGCGCGCGCGCCGACTCGTGGTTAAGTCATCAAATAGATGCCACATTCGAATCCTACCGCAGCTCCTCATTCGTTTAAACACCGACAAATGAGATCGGTGGTTCCATTCATTAGCGCGTTCAAACCATAGATATTGAAAAAAAATCTTTCTTTAATAGACTTACAAACATCTTAAAAACTTAATTGTTAAATGAAGCCCAAAAACGTTTTTATTACTGTCACAAAGTAGTTAACAATTTTTAGTAATCTGTGTTACTGTGCACCAAATTAGATTTTTTTAGGGAAGGAAATTAGGGAACCAAAACACACCAAAAATGTCAAACTTGACAAAAATAAATTTCCCAGAAGATATCACCTGTCCTTCACCAACATAGGCAAAAACCATATCTGATATCCCGCTTCCTCAGCTGACTGTGTCTCTAAGGAAAAATATATTTTTTTTCTTACTATATTTCGGTTCAAACAAACAACCAAACTTTTTAGCTATATATAATAGTTCAGATTTCATATTCACATTGATATACGAGTAGGTTCCTACGGTTCCTACCACATGCATGAGTTCGCATAGCAATCTAACTCATATGTTGGTTTTCATAGACCACCACTTGCCTCCGGGGACGCAAACCATCGTGAGGAAACCTACCCCCTAGCTAAACTATTTAGTTTACTAGTGTGTATACGACAACCGCCGCTAGATTGCGGTACTTGTCAAGTCATATCTTGCCTTAGGCGACTTGAGAAAATTACTTACTTATTACAATTAAAATTACTTACTTATGACGTACCTACTTATTACTTCCATGGAAAATTCTAACACAAGTGTTTTCTATGACCTACTCGATAAAAAGAAGAAGAAGAAGTATAGGAATAATAATATGAAAGCCGTACATTTGTCCGCAGTACTTCGTCTTCGACTTCCACATGCCGCCCATCATGCTGTTTGACAAGATCATCACGCTTTCCGTGAGTACTTTTTTTTATTTTTTTTAAATTCTTGATTCTGAAGATTTATTTCTGTATCGGTCTAGGTTACTACTGCACGCGGGTTCTAAAAAACATATTTGACAACACATAAATTTAATATTTATAATATACTAGCTGTTGCCCGCGGCTTTGCCCCCGTGATTAGATGAAAAGTCTTTTTGTGTTCTAAACTGTTTCAGATGTTTCGGATCTTCGATTTTTATACGTCTACAGAAAATGCTCATCAGATTAATCAAGATTTGCTAAGGCGCCATTTCCATATACGTTATAGTGTAGCTGGTCTCTTGGAATTATTCATCAGATGTTCCAGATCTTCAATTTTTATACGTCAGCAGAAAATGCTCATCAGGTTGAGGGATTTTTGCTAAGGCGCCATATCCATATATGTTATAGTGTAGCTGGTCTCTTGGAGCTTTTCATCAGATGTTCCAGATCTTAAATTTTTATACGTCAGCAGAAAATGTTCATCAGGTTGAACGACATTTGTTAAGGCACCATTTCCATATTTCTTATAGTTTAGCTGTTCTGTTATGGTTCTTCATCAGGTGTTCCAGTTTTCAAAATCAATTATAGCCTATATGTTGCCCAGACTTAATAGCTATACAACAAAAAAAGTTTCATTCAAATCCGTCCAGTAGTTTTTGCGTGAAACGCGTACATACATACAGACAAACAGACAGACAGACAACAGACAGACAGACAAGGAATTCCGAAAAAATTTTTTTGCTTTCTATTGTTCTTTTTAAGTGTCCCTCTATCCATTTTAGTCAAAAATACTAAATGTACAGACAAAATATTTTTACTGTTTTATTATATGTAGGTATATAGATTTCTTTGCAAAAAGTCACCAAATAATATTCTTCTGTTTGTCGGATTCGCAGAATTCGGAATCTAAAATTCAAAATTATGGAATAAAAGCAAATGGAAAAGCAACAGCTATCGAATTCCGTGGTCAGATTCGTAGCAACGAAAAATAATGCTACGCCGCCGCCGCGCACCCGTAGCGCCGCTACAAAACAATCGGCTACGTCGTAGAGGTAACACGTCTATGCGATTGTCGTAGCAACGCTACGGCTACGAAGATAGTAGTGCTACGAATGCTTTTAGAAATCAAATTCGGGTATTTTGGAGATCTGACAAAGTTTATAATGTTTTTTACATCACAAATTGCAAATTATGCGAATTTGGATGAATTCATCTTACTATTGCGAGAATTCATACAAAATTTATGAAGCTTCTTTAACTGAAATGTATTCTGAGAAATTTGTAAAGACGGTTTCGTGAAACGTGTTTACTTTATGTGAATTGTCACTTTTGGTAATATATTACGCTCATATAACATCTAGCATTTTTATATGTAACGCAACTTAAACAAACTTTCGTAAATTAGGCCTGAAGATATTATGCCCTATTTTTGGACAGAGTTATGTCAAACGGGAAATCACTGATAGCAAAAGAAAAGGTCCTAAATGTGGGAAAAACGTGGCGAAATGTTGATCTGTGCAGAAATTGCAGAACCCGCAAAGGCGGCGGCGGCACGTAGTCCTAAAGAGATTGCGTGTAGGACCCTCTTCACAACGCGTAAGAATCATCGCAAATCTTTCTATTTGATTTACCACGACGAACAATATTTATTGGAATTTTTTATCACTTTTTCTTTAGGACTATCACTACTACCGGGGCTTTGAACCATGGGAATTTGGGGGAAAAGAACTGATTTTATATAAGCTTTCCGCGAAATTCTGTTCAGTAGATTTTGCGTGCTTGAGTGACAAAAATATCAAAATTTTGCATTTAGCATTAGTTACTTGTTTACTTAAGGAAAACAACTAAAGTAAATGATGTTATACAAAAAATAAGAACACTCAAATGAAACTGGACCGGGCATATCTTGAGAACGAATAGAGAAAAGTGGACTAAAGACATAATTGAATGGTACCCTAGAAATGGAAAAAGGCAAAAAGGAAGACAAATCAAAAGATGGTCGGACGATTTACCAAAAGGATGGAGACAAAGAGCTCGAAACAGAGACGAGTGGAAGTCAATGGGGGAGGCCTATGTCAAGGGACAACCTGACCAAAACCTGGAAGCCGAGGAAATTGCGAGCTAATGTGAAAACTTCATTTTCACATAACTACCTAGTTTTTTAAATTGTAAGTTTATATGGTCAGTGAATAAAGGCTATTTTTTTTTATTTTATTTTATACTTGTTTACAGTAAGAGTGTGGTAACTGTACCACGCAGGTGCGCCCAGGAACGGATTCCAATGAGCGAAATCCTCAAGGGTTAATGGGCGGGCATGACAGTAGATCTCCCTGGAGATGATTGTGTAAAAATGTATTTTTTTGTAAAAAAACTTATTTTAATGACATCTAGGATTTGATGAAATTACCTACCTATAGAGGTAGGACCTGAAACAGCAGGCATTGATAATTTTGATCCCGCATTCCCCACGCAAGCGGTGACCCGAGACTAAGCTAAACTATAGAAGAGTTGAACATGCCGTGTCATGCTCAACGAGGCGTGTTCGAATCGAGTGGAGTCGAGCGCGGCGATCGGTAAAAGTCGCCGTTCATTCGATTACGATGGGCACACTCGACTCGCTACTTACCGAGTCATGTTTATTGCATCGTTTGGACATTTTAGCTGATAACATACTCGTACGCTACTCCGGTGGCAGTAATTTGTTGCTATTTCTGTGAGCAACTGTGTGCTATAAGCTAATAAGTTCGCCACTAAAGGCTCTCCAATTGAGTGTGTGTTTGTTTACTCGTCCTTACCACCTCAAGCTAACATCGAGGTTGTTGTACTTAGCCGCCTCACACCCCGTGGAAGTAATTACATTTTTTTTTATTTACTCTCCGATTAAAGTGACCTCTGTGAAGCAACGCATTTAACCCAGTAGAATGCCTTATCATATACTCATGTTTGGATGGTATATTCCACTCTGTTCACCTGGGTGATATCACCTGGGTGAAAAGAGTAGACTTTTTAGTATCTTCATTTCACCTTGGACTCATTTCACCTAGGTGATATCACCCAGGTGAATTGATTCGACAAAATTGGTGTCATTTGTTCACTTTCTCATTTATTCACCCAGGTGATAATGGGCCACTTTTTTAAAAGATTTAGTATACTTTTATCACCTGCACACAAAATCTCAAAAAAAACTTTTAAATCAAAGTCAAGTTAATATTTAAATCAGTTTAATTTAAATTAAACGTAATAAGCTGAACAGAAGTGATCATCAGGGTTACTTATTGTGTATAAATTTATTTAATAATAATCATTATTTAAAAAATAAAAATCAACATAATTTTTCGAGAAAAAGTCTACTGAAATGTTGCTAACATCGAAAACAATATTTGAAAGTATCCACCTAACTACAACTTATTATATTACTTACTGTGTTACCATTTCGAACAAGAAAATACTATATTGCACTAATGAAAATTATTTAATTATTAAATTTTTTTAAACGTAACAATCACTTTTGAATTCCTTATAAGGTTTAATTTAAGTACATTAAAGTAAAAAAAAATAGTAACAGGGCTTTTAATTTGAAAGTTATTTAGAAATTGTACGTAGGTGATTAAATTCTACTAAATTGATTAAAAAAGTGGCCTTATATCACCTGGGTGAATTAAGTGCAAGGTGAATAAATGACACTAATTTTGTCGAATCACTTCACCTGATGAAATTTTCTGGGTGAAAAGAGTCCGAGGTGAAATGAAGATACTAAAAAGTCTACTCTTTTCACCCAGGTGATATCACCCAGGTGAACAGAGTGGAATATACCGTTTGGATGTGTCTGAGAGGATGTGTCTGTAGACACGAAATTTACTGCATTGAATTTGGTAGAAACTTCTCGGTTAACTTAATGGACTTCCACTTATTTATGCCCTATATATCTGGTGCCAATAAAAGTTTGCGCCAAAAAAAATATTGTCATAAAAACATCCTAATTTGAATAATGTGGTCGTAGGTACTGCATTCGCGTAACATCCTCCGCGCCAACAAGCTGCTGGGCAGTTTCAAGCTGGACGTGGCCACGGTGTGGAACCAGCCTGGTGAGCTCTAGAATAAAGGCCCATTTAGATGGTGTAAGTTTCTTGAACACACAAGAGCAATAATGCAATAATTGCAATGCAACAATTGACTATGAATAATTGCAAGCAACTGTTGTTTAGACCATGCTTTGCTTTAATTGCTTTAATTTAATTGTTTGCAACAGGCAAGAAACTTGCACCGTCTAAACAGGCTCTAATACCATTCTATTTATCCCGCATGTTCAGGCAAAGCAGAATGTTTTCGTCGTTTTCAACTGTTAGACCAGAGAATTATTACTATTTGGAAAACCAATTTCGATTAAAGAAATATCATTCTTTATTCATAACTGGTTTCGAAAGTCTGGTTTCGAAAGTGGCCGAAGGGTGTCAAAGTATAGGAAAGTCATTTTTATTTATTTAAATAGGCTGTAATAGCACTTTTAAATCGTTATTAATAAGATAGTCCATTTGACATCAAAAAAACTATAAGAGTAGAACCCAGGTCACTCCACCATTTCTCTTACGATCTATCCCTACTAAAGGTTTACAAGAGAAATATCGACTAACCTAAGTCTCACGGAAAACGCCAGAAGCAAGCAATCGGTTAGAGCCACATAATACCCGTATAATCCCTCTTACAAAAACAATCACAAGTTAATTATTAAAAGAACACCTCTACGTCTCAATGTTGCCGGGGCCTTATTACGAGCATTAATAATAAAAGGTCGGTTGAGGCCACAGATAGGTCCAGAATTTGTAATGTTATGTACCAATATTCAACGTTATTTCTTTAGGTGATTTAAGGCGGGAATTACTTCTTAACCCGTCACGCGTCCATGGTATGAACAGAGAAAATATTCAGGGTGATACAAACTACATAACTAAGTACAGACAAGACGTATCTATTAAAAAGTCAATTTTTCTAGCTATTTTTGTCAAATATAAATCTCGTTAAATACTAACTTAAGTACCTAAATAGTTAGTAAAGAGTGAGCTTATTTACCTGAACTGCAGTGAAGTTTATTGGTATACAAGTATTCGGATAGCAATCCGAAGAACTTTTTGCGAGATAGTAAATGTCTAACGTATAGAAATTAAATATTAAATCCTTGACCGTTATTCAAAGCTTAGTATTGAGATACGCGCTTCCGTTTCCTGTCAACTTTTACCAGTTTTCGTGCTCTTTTTACCCCTTCTACTAGTACTTCCGGCTCGTCACCAGGTGGTGGCGCCCTCTGTGTTTAGCTTAGCGACAGAGCGCGCCATTTTGGCTCATTGGCTTTTCGTTTCCCGCATCGTCAACACGTGAGCAAAATTCATTTTATACCCTCAAATTATTTTCCATAGAAAATAATTTTAAATTTTCCTAAAAAATAATTTTCGTTAAGATTTATTGTGCTTATTTCGTGAGCACAAAACATTTATAAGGTAAAATTTTCATACTAATATTTGAAATTTTACGGTTTAATATTTGAATTTTTTAACGGATTTTCCGTTCGAATTTTGTTTAAAAAAAAAAAAAAATATTTGGAAGGTACCAGTTTTTGTTTTTAAATATATTTTGCTAATAAGCGCTGTTCTTTCAGAATGAGTGATAATAGTAAAAATGTCGATAAAAACGCTGGAACGAGTGAACGTCGTCCGACGAAAAGGCATCGGCCACGGAGCAGCAGCAGCAGCTCATCGAGCAGCTCGAGCTCTAGCTCGTCTTCGGGTCCTAAACGGAAACGTACACAACGGCGCCGCCAGCCTAAGGAAAAGCGTAAAAGGCGAACTGAGCAAATGATGGAGCAACTTTTTAAGGAGATGGGTGAGATCCGTAGTCATTTTTCAAATATCAATAGCAATATCGAGGCTCCTTGCCAGGATACTGTCTCTATTTACTCAGGGGTTAGCGGCGAACTTTATGACGAAGTTGAATCTGGTGATATTCCTGTGAGTAACGAGTTCGTTTTTGAAATTGAGACAAAAGTAAAGGAGCCATCCATACCAAACACTCCCGATAGTTTTTTGAAAAAGCTAGATGATATTCAGCGTCTGGGTAACAAGACCTGGTCAGATATTAGATATGCTGAGACACAGAAGTTATACAACCATACCCCTAGTTATTAACGACTACATCATTACTAACGAGCCAAGCAATATCACTAACGTAGAAGTCCTAAATAACATTGAACATCCTTCTGACCATCGGATGGTACGATGTGAGTTTCTGGTAGAAAATATAAAAAAGTGTCGAAGAAACTACTCAAATACACTAAAAATACCGACAACGGAACACGAGATCAACTTATATAAAACAAACTTAAAACAAAAGATACCTACCATTGATAAAGATAATGACATTCAGACAATGTATGACAAACTGGAAAAGATTATTAAAGATAGTCTCACAATAAAATATACAAACAAATCTAACAAAAGCAACATTTTATCCGAAAGCACATTAGATCTTATGAGGAAACGTGCTATACTTATACACCAACCAACCAAAACTAAAGAAATGAAAATGGAATTGAGTTGCCTCTTTAAAGTTACAACGAAAGCTATAAAAAAAGATTATCAACAACATAGAAAGAACATTATCGAAAGGAATCTAAAACGCTACAGGAGTACAAAAAGAGCCTTTAAACAATTAAAAACCCACCGAAATTGGATACAGAATCTCAAGTGCGGAGATCAAGTCACTAAATCACGAGAAGAAATCCTAGATTGTGCAACAAAATTTTACAAAGATCTCTATGGAAAATCGAAAGTTACATCTCAAGAAATAACCACTATGATACAAGAACGCAAAATAGAAACACAAAAAGAAATAAGTATATTAGAAGAAAGTGAAGTTATGGATGGGATCAAAAAACTAAAAGCTGAAAAAGAGCCCAGGCCCTGATGGCATTCAAAATGAAGCTCTCCAAATTGGAGCCAGTCTATTGTTGACACCGCTGACACATCTATTTAACAGGGTCATTAGTGAAGGACGGGTTCCAAAACAATGGCGGTGCTCGGACATTATACTGTTGTACAAAAAAGGAGATCCTAGAGATATTGCAAACTACAGACCCATCAGCCTCCTCTCCAGCATCTACAAGTTATTTTCAATAGTTTTATTATCTAGACTTAGCCCGACAATTGATACACAACAACCTAAAGAACAGGCAGGTTTCCGGTCAGGCTTCTCCACCATAGATCATATACACGCAATGGAACAAATTATTGAGAAATACAGAGAATTCAAAAGGCCTCTATACATTTGTTTCATCGACTACTCAAAAAGCTTTTGACAGCATCTCACATGCATCTATCTGGGAAGCGCTGTATTCGTGTGGAACTAACAACTCTTATATAGATGTTTTGAAGGATATATATAACAACAGTACCAGCAGAGTCAGGTTAGAAACAAGAGGCAGCGAAATATCAATACATAGAGGAGTAAGACAAGGAGACCCGATGTCACCAAAACTGTTCATAGCTGTGTTGGAGCATATTTTTAGAAATTGAAGTGGCAAAACCAAGGTATAAAAGTAGGCATACAACATCTAAGTCATTTAAGATTTGCAGACGACATTGCAATTTTCGCGGAAACGAGCCGAGACCTTGAATCTATGATCCACTCACTAGATAAAGAGAGTAAGAAAATTGGTCTGACAATGAATGAAAGCAAAACAAAAATCTTAACTAATTCCTCAAAACGACCAATACTCTTATATGATAAAGAGCTGGATTATGTAGACAGTTACATCTACTTGGGTAAAAGAGTGTCTTTCAGTGAGAAGAACGTGGAGGAGGAGGTGGATAGACGCATTGCCATAACCTGGAACAAATTTTGGGCAGCCAAGGAAATACTCAAAGGTGACTACCCAATGCCTTTAAAAAAAGTTGTTGTGGATACTTGCCTTCTACCAACCCTGAGCTACGGATGCCAAACTTGGGTATATACCCAAAAAATTAAAAATAAATTGAATACTTGCCAAAGATCCATAGAGAGGAGTATTCTGAACATTAGGAAAATTCACAAAATTAGATGCAAAACTATAAGAAAAAAAACAAAAATAATCGACGCTCTCTCCCATGCTAAAGGATTGAAATGGCGATGGGCAGGACACGTGGCACGGTGTGGGGATGGGCGGTGGACAATCCTAACGACTGCTTGGAAAGGTCCTAGCGGAAAGAGGAGCCAAGGGAGGCCTAGGGCCCGTTGGATGGATGACGTCGTGGCCCTGGCGGGAACGGATTGGATGCAAAAGGCACAAAACAGAGAGGAGTGGAGGATACTGGAGGAGGCCTATACCCTGGAGGGATCCATTCTCAACGAACACTAACACACTAACACCTATATACTTAACAAAATCATTACTAAAAAAGAATAGACTAACACTATTATATAAGAAACAAACAACTGTGAATCGGATCAATAAAGGCTTTTTTATTTTTATTTATTTTTATTTACCCCTAGTTATGTAAATTTAGAGACAAATGAGGAGGTACAAAAATATGACTCCTTACGTCATGTCTCAAATGAAGAAAAATCATATGCCGCATTAACCTATTGTATCTTAAAACAAAAAGAAGCGTTACAAAGCGGAATACGTGAACTGATCGCTTGGGCAAAATCTACGGACGGAAACTTGAATGACTTGGCTGAGAAAACCGAGCAAATTTTTCTTAAAGGGGACTTGCATAAAATCTCAACAGATCTATTACAAATAGCGTGTGGCCACAGAGCCGAAACAATTGAAATACGCAGGGATGCCATCTTAAGTAAAGTTCAAGACCCTCTGGTTAAAACTGCCTTGAAAAAGATACCCCCGTCTACTACACATATTTTTGATGCGGATTTATTTACGTCTGCCCTGGAAAAAGCTGGCGGTATTCGGAAATCATTTTATCCAACTAAAGCTGATCTGTCTACACAATCAGCTCAAAATAAAGCTCTGTGCCATCCCTCGCAGGGGACGAGCCAAAAAAGAGCTGGAGCACCATTCCGTGGCGCTCAACAAAACCCGTGCGGGTCGTGCCCATTACACTCGCAGTGCAAAAACACACCCTCGAGGGGTGATTACAGAAATCATCATTGTTCTCACCGAGAACAACCTGAGGACTGGCATCACGACCAACCGTCCACATCAAGAAGAGGGTCATTTCAATCCCGTGGCTCGAGGCCAGCACGAGGACAGCAGAGAGGTCACCGTAAGCGAGCAGCATCTCCTGCTACCTATAAAGGAGAGGCGAAGAAGCAGTATCGGCGGTGACGCGAGGACATTTCAGGCAGGTCAGTTAGCACTTTTTCACAACCAGTGGGAACAAATGGGGGCTCCACAGCTCCTATTAAAAATTATTCAGGGGTATCGAATACCCTTTTATCAGAAACCACCACTAGTGTACCCAAATGTAGAAAAGTGCCCCTTTCAAACTCCTGCTTCCAACGAAATGACAAAAATCATAAACGACATGATAGAGCAAGAGATTTTAAGGAAAGTTCCACTGTCACCAAGTTACATTTCCCCGATGTTTCTTGTCCCAAAATCCGACGGGACGGCACGCCCCATTTTCAATTTGAAATCTCTAAACGAATATGTGATTACCGAAACATTCCATTTAATAAACATGTATCGGATCCCCGATTTTCTACAGCCACAAGACTGGCTATGCAAAATCGACCTTTCACAGGCTTACTTTCACCTCAAAATTTCAAAGTCTCACAGGCGGTTCCTTCGGCTCATATACAACAGAGAACTGTTGGAAATGACGTGCCTGCCCTTCGGTCTAAGCACAGCACCCAAAACATTCTCTATTCTCACGAATTGGGTAGCCCAGACATTAAGGGAACAAAATATCAGAATTGCTGTATATTTAGACGATTTTCTACTGGTTCACCAGGATATCGAGGTTCTCAAAAGTCACGTGACAAAAACACTCGACTTGTTAACATTTCTGGGATGGCTGATAAATGTCAAAAAGTCCGTAATAGTCCCTCAAAAAAGCATTGTTTTTTTGGGAATACTGTGGAATCCTTGGCAAAATTCAAAAAGTCTACCCACAGAGAAGGTTACCAACATCGTAAACAAGGTCACTCAGGTGTTGCAAAAAGGTCATGCAACTGTAAAAGAGCTACAGAAACTGGTGGGCTTAATGAGTTTTGCAAGTTTTGTTGTGCCACGAGGGCGACTCAACCATCGGCAACTGCAAATATTCATAAATTCATTGCCAGACGATACCATACGCAAGTTTCCTTTACCACAGAGTGTTCAGATCGAAATGAATTGGTGGGTTCACCACAGTCATCTTTCAACTCCATTGCATCAACCTCCGCCAACGCTGTTTTTAACAACGGACGCGTTGGACATTGCTTGGGGGGCCCAACTGAACAATCTTACCCTGTCCGGGTTGTGGTCTCAAGCGGAGAAAAAGTTACACAGCAATCAAAAAGAATTGCTTGCGATATTACGGGCACTTCAAGCTCATGCTCACCTAATGAATCACAGTTGTATTCTTATACAGAGCGACAACAAAACGGCTGTAACGTATCTGAGAAAAGAAGGCGGGACAAGGTCGCCGCAACTCCTAGAGATAGTGTACCAAATTCTTCTCTTGTTAGGCAAATCTCGAATAACATTTACAATCCACTACATACCGGGCAAATACAACACTCACGCAGACCATCTATCGAGGCATCGTTTACCACCGGAATGGCATCTCCTACCAGAAGGTGCAGAAAAGGTATTTGCCAAATGGGGTGTGCCTGTGATAGACCTGTTTGCGTCCAGCAAAGCCCACGTGGTGAGCAATTACGTGAGTCTCGATCAAACGGACCCTCAAGCGATGTTTTACGATGCATTCAGCACCCCTTGGCATTACCCTCTAGCCTGGATATTCCCACCGCCATTTCTAATACCCAAGGTGCTAGCTCACCTGAACAAATCGACAGGGATATTCCTGTTAGTAGTTCCCCGTTGGGAGAAAGTATTCTGGCGAGCAGATCTCAAAGCTCGATCCCTAGAAGCCCCGTTCACACTGTGGAACCTTTACCGGGTTCTAGTGGACACGACAACAGGTCTCTCACCCCCGAAGGTAGAGGAACTAACGTTAGAAGTATGGAAATGTGGGGGTGGTCTGAGGTAGTAGAAAAGTGGACCGATAGGCAACGCTCCTTGTTGAAAAAATCTTGGAGACCATCTACGCAAAAGACCTATAGGGTTGTCTGGAAGCGGTGGATCGATTGGGCGCACACTAATAATGTTGATCCTGTAAACCCTACTGGTAGTAATTTAGCTCAGTTCCTAGCAGATTTACATTTATTGCATAATTTGTCATACAGCACAATTCTTTTACATAAATCTGTGGTATCAACCTTATGTAATGCAGAAAGTTCTAGTCATTTGAGCTCACATGTTTTAGTAAAACATATTCTTAAATCTATTTCTCTTAAAAATCTTAAAGTCACAAAACCTCCTATATGGGATGTTAGCAAACTTGTTTCTTTTATTTTTCTGATTATGAAGTAAATATAAATAACACTTTCCAGACAGTAAGACATACAGCAATATTACTTCTCTTATGTTAAGGACGCCGTGTACATGACCTGACATTATTCAGAGTCGATCCGGAATATTATACAAAATCTGAAAACAATATTATACTTTGGCCACAATTTGGCTCTAAAACCGATAGCAGTGATTATCGGCTGTGAGCTAGCTAGAGTCTAGCAGTGATAGTCTGGTTGGAAACTATTGTCTAATCACGACAGCTATAAACTTGATCCTGTATTTTGGGTAGAAAAAACAATATTATTATTAAATAATAGAAGGAATGCTTCAAAAACCTTTAATTTGTTTGTGACGCTTAATGGTGCCCCGAAAGCGGCGACTCGAACAGTAATAGCAGGCTGGTTAAAGACCTTATTAAACGAGGCTAATATTGCAGGTACTCCAGGTAGCGTACGATCAGCGGTGGCTTCGAAGAACTGGATTAAAAATTACCCCATAGAAGAAATTTTAGCGCGCGGAAATTGGCGCTCTGAAAATACATTTCAGAAATATTACAGGCGAGAAGTTATGCCTTCTAATCAATCACCACATGTTGCTCATTTATTTAGTCCTGTTGTTTAAATTAAAGTTTACAATTGAATGTTATTTCATAATTCATATCAAACTGATTTATAGCGATCATAATTGCGAAATTGTTTAAAATTTGTTAAACATTTGTTAGTACAAAAATAAACCCTGATTTTCTTACCTTATCGTTTTATTCACATTGGCATCCTAATAGGTACTTCCTCATCGTCATCGTCACCAGGCGATAACAAACATCTCTCAATACTAAGCTTTGAATAACGGTCAAGGATTTAATAGCAGCGTTTTACCTGAAATAAAACGCATATTAAATACTTACCTTATTCAAAGCTTACATTTTAATTCTGCCTGGTGTATTTCGAAGCAATGAGCCAAAATGGCGCGCTCTGTCGCTAAGCTAAACACAGAGGGCGCCACCACCTGGTGACGAGCCGGAAGTACTAGTAGAAGGGGTAAAAAGAGTACGAAAACTGGTAAAAGTTGACAGGAAACGGAAGCGCGTATCTCAATACTAAGCTTTGAATAAGGTAAGTATTTAATATGCGTTTTATTTCAGGTAAAACGCTGCTATTATTTTCTGTATTATATGGTTTGGGGCCTTTACTCGCATATTTAACTTTACTGTTAGTCCAAATATTCTCTCTGACAAGTTGGTCAAAATTTACAGTGATTAATATGATCGATGAAATCAGCCCTAAGTAGTACTTCTTTTCGGAAAGCGATTTTGATAACATCCGGAAAAACAAAAACGACCGCTACCATTGCGTGTCTCAATATCTGGGCCAAATCTGATAATAAAACAAATGTTATGAGGGCTGAGGGGTATTTTTAAGGACAATAAAAGCCAAAACTATTTGTCTGTACCTGTATGAGCATCAAAGCGAGAGCGCGAAACCACTCGATGTACCCAACGGCGGATCTAGGATTTTTTTCTGGGGGGGGCACAAGGACCATGGCGGACTATGCATGTTAAAGGGGTGCAACAAATCGACATCCGTCCTGATGCTGTTGCCGCCCGCCTTGAAACAAATCCTAAAGACTTGCTCTCACTACGCCACTGCAGAAGGACCAGATTTGCAAAAAAATCAAGAAATAAACCAGATGGGCAGAAAAAATTCAGTTATTTCTTTATTTGATAATTATGTCTGTTATGGAATTTTCTCTCTTGGGGGGGGCACGTTTCTATATTTCTTACTTTGATATGCACTGTCATGGAAGCCCACTCCACAGTAGGTACACAAAAAAGCAGTCTGGGGGGGCACGTGCCCCCGTGCCCCCCCCTAAATCCGCTACTGGATGTACCTATTTTTTAGTTTTTACAGTTTTTTTTTTTTTTTTATTAAAGATGGGTTTGCTCTTGACCACAATCTTGTCCGAGGACAGAGATGAGGTCTACGATGTGGCGAGCTTACCCAGAAGCAGCCTATTCACTCTGGTTTTGAAGAGAGTCAGGTTGTATGTGCTCGGGAACACAGACGCAGGCAGGGAGTTCCACTGCTTCGCTGTGCGCATTAAAAACGACGACGAAAAGCGCTTGGTGCGTGCGGGGGGAATATTAACCAAGAACGGATGATAGCCCGCAGTGCGTCTGGTTGTCCGATTGAAGAAAGGGGCAGGTGGTATGAGCTCATGCAGCTCGTGAGCACACTCGCCGAAGTACAATCGGTAGAAAACCGACAAGCAGGCAACTTTTCGACGATGAGCTAGGCTGTGGAGCTTAGATTTCGTCAATTTTTCATCGCCGATTATTCGCCTGGCTCTGCGTTCCACCGAATCCAAAGTGGCCAGTTGATACTTCGCTGAGCCGTCCCAAAGGTGACTGCAGTACTCCATGCAAGAACGGACTTGAGCTTTATAAAGAGTAAGAAGCTGTCCAGGTGTGAAGTAGCGCTTAACTCTATTGAGAATGCCCAGCTTTTTGGCAGCTGTTTGGGCTTTGGACTCGATGGTGGTGCCGAAGTTGAGACTTTTAGTCAACTCCATGCCAAGGAGTTCAAGCTTGCCGGTTATAGGAACCGATGTACCCCGAAAAGTAGGAGCCAGGGTGAAAGGGCTCCTTTTTGCGGTGAATAGACATGCCTGTGTCTTAGAAGCGTTAAAAGTGACCAGATTACTCTCTCCCCACTGGGATACGTAGTCTAGCGTCAGGTCAGTTCGCTCAACCATGGCCCTTCTTTCCAGTTTTAACTGATCCCCGTCAATCCCTGCACTGGACAAGTACCTCTCCACAACAGTACTGTCATCTGCATACCCAACAATACCGGGTGTAAGGAGGTCATTGATGTGCAGCAGGAAAAGCGTTGCGGAGAGGACAGATCCCTGAGGAACACCGGCGTCAATATCCATTGGATCAGACGAGCAGCCATCAATGACCACTTTGATCGATCGTTCACTCAGGAAGTCAGCTATCCAGCTACAGAGGCCAGCGGGGATGCCGTAAGCTGGAAGCTTGCTCAGCAGACTAGAGTGCCAAACCCTGTCAAAAGCCTTCGAGATATCAAGAGAAACACCAAGTGCTTCACCGTGTTTCTCGATGGCCTCGCTCCAACAGTGTGTCACGTACACAAGAAGATCCCCAGTAGATCGTCCCTGGCGGAAACCATATTGATGATCACTGAGGAGATCATTTTCTTCTAGGTACGCGAGCAACTTTTTGTTGAGAACCCTTTCCATAACTTTACATAGTATGGAGGTAATCGCGATGGGTCGATAATTAAGGGGGTCGGCGCGATTTCCCTTTTTGGGCACTGGTTGCACATTGGCAAGCTTCCAAGATTTTGGTACGGCATTGGAAGAAAGAGACAGGCGGTACAGGCGCGTCAGTACTGGAGACAACTCGGGCGCACAACACCTCAGAACTTTTGCAGGTATACCGTCCGGACCACTAGCTTTATTCACGTCTAGATTAAGTAGAACTCTACGGACCTCTTTATTGTGGATTGTCATCTCTGGCATTGAGGAATCACAACGAGGTATGGTAGGTGGTTGCTTAGAGCCAGAGTCGAGACGCGAATTGTTTGCAAATTGAGTAGCAAATAAATTTGCTTTCTCAGTTGCAGAGTGAGCCAGTGAACCATCAGGCTTTTGCATGGGAGGCAGTGAAGGACGGCAGAAGTTAGACTCAACCGATTTCGATAGGGACCAGAACTGCTTGCTGCCCGCGGGGTAGGTCGCTAGTTTCGCTCCTATTCGGCTCACATGGTTGAATCTAGCCTTGCGCAAAACCCTTTTGCACGACTTTTGGGCGCAGTTAAAGGCTCTCTTCTGTCTGAGAATTTTCCGCGCAGATTTTTTGCGATCGCGTGCTTGCACCCAGGCTTGGTATGCAGACTGCTTTAGAGCGTCAGCACGAACACAGTCCGCGTTATACCAAGGACGGGCTTTGTGACCGAGCGGAATGTCGAAGAATGGGATGAAATATTCCATTCCCTGCTTAATCACATCTGCAACTGCATCAGCAGAGCGCGAAGGATCACTCGAAGAGAAGCACGTTTGCTGCCAAGGGTATGATGCAAAGAAACCTCGCATCTCATCCCAGTTTGCCGACTCGTATCGCCAGACTCGCCTCAAGCCCCGAGGACTATCATCTGGAGGAGAGCAGACAGATACGGTTTTCACCACACAGTGATCGGACGTACCCAGGGGTACTGAGATGGATACAGAGTGTCTGTGCGGGTCATTTGTCAGCAACAAGTCAAGACAATTGGGTGAATGGCCAGCGATATCCGGTATACGCGTTGCTTGGTCCACCAGCTGGGTTAGGTCAAGTGCTAAGGCAAACCTTCTTACCTCCCTACCAGCATGGTCAGTTTTCTGGTATGGGTACAGCCACTCGTTGTGATGGGCATTAAAGTCCCCCAGAAAAATAAGTTCCGCTGTTGGATATCTCTGGAGTGCAGAATCAGCCGTATCAGTGAGATATTCAATTAGCGCTGTTGTCTCCTGATCACCGCTGTGCGACCGGTAGACACCGACGTAGAGAGATTTCTCCGCTCCGGTGTCAGCAAGTAGCCACAGCACTGAAAAACCTGACTTCTCGAAGCAACGGAGACGCTTACAGCAAATGTCATCGCGAACATACACACAGACCCCTGCCTTCTTCTTGAACTTATGTTCAAGAGTGTACCCAGGGTAGTTGAGGTAAGACACGTCCAACGGTGTTGCTATCTGCGTCTCCGTTAGAAAGAATAGGTGCGGCTTTTCGGTCTCAAGGTGGTGATGGACCGGATCGAGATTGGAGTGCAATCCTCTGATGTTTGTGAGCTGCACTTTTAATGGGAGGAAATTAAGCCGTTGTGTATTCCTTTTCTTAAGCTTCTTCATTTCATATGGAGTGAATAAAGAGGTGTGAAAGATATGATGAAGGCGCTAACCATTCACCATAGAAGGAACTCTTAGGCTTCACCAATCGTTAGGGGAACTCACCTGGAGACCGCGGGGACGCCCGAACCCCCCCGGAACGATCCACCGGGTCCTCCCAACCAGTCGCCGACTGGCACGGTGGAGCGTTACGGGATTTTTCGCGTGGTGGCGGGGCAGCCTTTGCACGTGGCTGGCGCGCAATTCGGGCCCCCAACTGCCAGCGGTCGGCCAACGACTGAAACCGTGCTTCGGATCCCGCTGCCCTCCAGAGTGAGTTACCCGATACAGTTTTGCCCAGAGACCAAGACCGGTATTAAGCAGCGCAACGCATCAAATTTCACACCCCTATTGGCACTGGTACTCCTGCTCACCGACGGAACGCGGCAAAGCCACTTGGCGCCGGACTTCGGCAGGAGGGTGGTTGCAAACCAGGCGGCCCATTTCTGAGCCTACCACCGCTTGTAGGATCTTCTGCCGCTACCACATATAGAATGAGGCAACGTTGCCCGGGGTGGACCGCTAGGAGGTAGATCCCACCCACCCCAGAACAGTTGTATTAGCGAAGGTCAAACCAAAGGCTCCGTGACAGCGTCCGGCGCGACGTTAATTTATTTTAATAAGATTACAGGAAAAGCTCTAGCGGGAAAACACAAGAAAACAAGAACCGAGTTACCAAGAAAATTTTATTAAAAATTTGTTTTTAGGCTGAAAGGGCAATTTATAACCATTGAATTTTTCCTTTCTAGGTAGGTATTTATTGAATACTTCCTTTTAAATATTCACCAAAACTTCCCTCACAATCCACCCCGTTTATTTGTGAAAACTACTTGAAAATCCATTGAATTATTTTTTAAAGCAAAGTTTAGGACACTCGTATCAAGTACCTATGTCACGACATCGTTGCGACATCGTTACCATCGACACGCTAAGTTGTGGTGAACTTTCATTGAATTTGAAATAGATGTACAAAATTATAAATACATAATAAATAATTCCATTATTTCAGGCAACGTAACGTAAACAATATAATATTGCTATACTAATGGCCCATATCATGCCTTACAGACTAGCACACATATAAAAAGACGAAACCTTTTTAATTTGCTCTTTAAGCTCCATGAAGCACTATTTCCATTGTGCAATTAGGAAGCAAAAGAAACAGTCAATTTTCGTAACAACTTGCCATTAGACCGGTCGGGAGTTGAGGAGGAAGAGTTCTCACAAAAGAATTACAAAAACGAAACCTTACAACTACGACACGGCGACATTGCAAGCTTGACCTTTTCTCTGTTACGAATACTTAGGCCTGGATTTTATATAAATCCTTTGATATATACGTACCGGTTTTGACAATTATTACTTACTAACTGCGCCCCGGGGCTCTGCTCCAGTCGAAAATTCCGGATAAAGCTACTCTCGTTATTTTTCTAATCGTATACCAAATTTCATCGAATTCCTACCAGTTGATTTTGCATAATATATAAGGTGGACTCAAATTAACTACAAATATTTTCAGGGCTGGCTCCAGGGGGCTAAATAAACGTATTGGAGATACAATTTAAAAAATCGATACGCTAGTTTTTTTTTTGTTTTTTCTAACAAAAAAAATATTATTAAATGATGACATTTAGTATCATACTGTAGTTAAATGTGTAGACTTCATACCTCTTTAAGCTCCTCCCACCAATTAATAGTTGAATGAAATTGATTTGCTGTATTCCTCTTTATTTGTGAAAAGTGCGTGAAAGACAGAGATGTCAAGCGATTTATTATACGTAAATGACAGCGACCGACCGGTGGGCGGGGCGGCTTTTGTTTGTATGTGTCATTTTAATTGTCATTTTACGCAAAGCTGTGTACAGGATGTTATAATGTTACGGTTTTCAAAAAACATAAACGTTAATTTTTCTCGAAAACTAGCGTGTAGAAAATTGAAAAAACCACTGATATACTTTCTAAATAATATCAGTAATTAGCCCTGAAAATATTTGTAGTTAATTTGTGTCCACCTTATATATCTTTTATTCTGAAGAATATCAATTGAAATTTATTTTTAAAATAATCATGTGTGAATATTTTCCAATATTAAAATCGGTAAACTTAATTAATAATATTAAATAACAATTTACAACGAATATATACAATTTGTCCCGTCATCAGTATCGGAGCCTCATATGGTATGTTAAGTGGCATTTTTTATGGATAAATTACTATTGCATTTATATTTTTTTTCTTTTTTAACTTTCGTTTTAAAATAAAAAATTAACACACATTGTATACATTTAACACTAAATTAACTAATAAAACTAAAATCGAATATTAAAACTACTAAAAAATAAACGTAATAACTAATAAATTTATGTACATTAAATAAAAAATGGAGCCTAAATCGTTGGTGTCATGCCTAGGAGATTGGCGATGTTACCTTTTTTGCGTAATTGAGTACCAAACATCCTCACACATTTTCAAACTTTTGTATTTATAATATTAGTGGATTGTTGGTACATCCTACGACTTGAAAACTTTAGACGAATATTCTTGTCGAATCGGCACGACAATTGAACTTATATTTGGGACCAGACCATCCCCCCATCAACTAATGATATTATTATATGTCCTCCTAATAAAATTTTCTAAAATACAAAAGGGAGAACCGCTACACTCTATTGAGCAATTGCTCACTCAATATGGGACCTATGTACGTCAGGTCCTACCGCCGCACGGTGGTCCCGCCATAGGTCATAAATGTTAAAAATTCATCTTCAATTACCCCCAATTCAGTTATCTATAATGATTAACAGATAAACAAGCTACCCTAAAGTATACATATGTCATCAATTTTACTTAATTATCACTTATTTTTCTACCTCCGAAGTGAACACATTATTACGTTGCGCTCACCTTATCAGTAACTTATTAGCACTACTGTTTGTGTAACTATGAATACTCAGAATTGCATTGTTTTTGAGTGGTGTTTGTGACATGGATTTCCAAGATCAAGGTATGTTATTACTAATTAGTTATATTTTTTAATTTTATTTTACTTTTTATGACGTATTTTTACGTGCTACGCCACACACTATTTTAAACAAATATGTATCTTAAAGTTGACTTGACATAGACCTACAAAAAAATTCAACCATAATCGAATTCTCTCATATATCTTATATTAAAGGATGGACTGTCTATTTTGAAAATATAAAAGGTTTTATGGCCCCCTTTTGCACATTTAGTTGCTATACAGCCTCTACGACTGCGTAGGCTCTGGCGTAGCACGGTCTACGAAACATGCGTAAATTATTATTTATTTTTTTCAGGTAGGTACTTTGATTAATGTTCGTTCTCAAGGATGCAGTTCTTTGAGATTTGGTCTGCCATAACTGGATCTGTTCTTCAGAAATATTAACACGTGTTGGAAACTATTCTAGCTTCACTGGATAAGGTCGAAAATGTAGACATTAGGAACTTAGATAGTAAGATACTTAATTTATGTAAGAGTCTTGATAGATTTTGGAAAATTGTCTCTAGAACTAAATCAAGAATTATCCGAAGAGGCAGCAGAAACTAACAACAAAAACTATATGGCCTTCAGACGGGATCACACGAGAAAAATGTCGCAAGTACTTACGAATACGGACTTACTAAACAGACTTCTACTCAGCTCAGACCCATTCATCAGTGGTCTTCAGAAACTTCCCCGTAAAAAAAGAGCGTTATGTCGAGGCAGGCTTTAGATTTATTAAGAATTTAGATTAAATTGAAATTAGGTTGGTTGTTGTAGTTATTTAACTTAGTTGTGGTTATAATGACGTTTGTAAATAAATTGTAGTTTTTGTTTTCTTGCCTTCTTTTGTACGTAATTTGTATAAAAGAATACATATTTAATGATAACCCCTTCATGAACAGCGTTGATATTATGTTCAGATGTATTTCCGAACAAGGGTGAATAAATCTCAAATATTGACTATGTAAATTTATATTAAACAGTGCAAATTGTACTGTTTGTTATATATAAAGCATCAATATACATTAGTGAAGTATTCTTTTATTATTTACCCTTCAGAAAAATCCCATTTAGCAAATTTAATGAAGTAAGGTATTTATGACCGCGCTAGTAGGGCGCTTGGACCACCGTGCGCCGCCATGCTGTACGCAAGCGTATGCACGGCACTCTAGGCGAGTGAGTACCTTAAGGACTCTAATTTGGACCAGGCCAATGATAACACACGGCCAACCAACTGTTTCCCAGACCGGCAGTTCTACCACAAGTGGGCCCTGCTGACGGACCCCGACGACGTGGCTGCCGGCCCCAAGGGTTACCTCAAGTGTGACATCAGCGTCATCGGCAAGGGAGACACCGTCAAGGTGCCGCCCAAGAGCGAGAAGGACGAAGATGATATTGAAGCGTGAGTATTTTTATCTCTTTTTACCTTGATTCTTTATCATCTATTGGCAGTCCTGACTTGGTGGTCAATGGTGGTGATAACAATTAGTATCCTAAAGGTTAAGTACCATTATTCACCAGAGTTAGGCCACCCTTCCCAGGCAGGAATGATCTGGCTGAAAATTCACTTGTGATGCACAAACACACTGCTGCCACCGGCTTCATGTCGTTGAGTATTATTTTCTTTTTGTATACTACTAAGTTAAGTTGGCAAAAAAGCTTGCGGCCCACCGCCGTAAATAAGTTGGAAAAGTTTTAAAAGTGCAGGTAAACGTATGATTTTGCATTAAAAGCATTAGCGTGAATTCAGACGCATTAGATATTTAAGATACCAAGAGATATTTTAATATTATTTATTGTTCCAAATACTTACATAGAAAATGCAAACTTAAATAAAGTAATGCATTCAACAGTTGACGCGAAACAATATGGCAAAGCAACTTCATCAAAGTTTAACTTACGTAGACTGTCAGACAACTAGTACGATTCCCAAGTTGCCCAACTAACTTTATAAGAGTTATGTTAGGATGTTTGCAGAATTGCATGGACGAAATGTTTTAACCATAGAGCTAGCAAAAAATTTTTTAAGAATGTTTTTTTTTTTTCTATGTCTATGGTTTTAACTGGAACTTCTGATTTAAATATCATTTGCGAAAGTTTGAGAAAGTAAATGAATATTTGTTGCGCTTGCACGTTTGTTTTTTTATTACTCTAAAACTTTATTGCAATACTTATCTTATTGCAATTTTCTATGCACATTTTCATAGAACTGTAAATGAAATACAAAGCCTACATTTCTAATAATAGTCTTTATTATTAGTGTGATTTGATAAATAAAAGAATTAATCCCAATTTGCTTCGACCACGCCATAACTTGTGAACTACTTAACCGATTTCATTTTCATTCATCGTTATTTGATTTTCTAATATTATGTTGAAGATTATATGTAACGGAAAGAAAAATTAAGATTAGAAAATTGCTCATTGAATAATTCAGAAAAGTGATTCAAAACTTTTAGTTAATCTGTCATAGATAACGTCTGTCGTCAGCTAGTATTTAATAAGTATATATTTATGTAAAAATGAAACTTGCTAGAGATAAGGAAAGATGTAACCATTAGAGCTACTTTTTATATATCCAGTATACTCACTGATATAAGCTACATGATAAACAGACTTTTAATTTATAATTTTAGAGTTTATTTCACCCTGTGTATGCCTGACAAGAAATTTAAACATTATATTAAAGAGACACTTTGTAAGAAGGCATATTATACGACGGATGATTATGTAAATGACAAAAATGCGTGGCCCGAGCCTGGTACAGTGACCTCCTAAGACTGTCATATTACTCTCTAGGTACATTGTGTACTTTTACTTTTTCAATGACATTTTATTAATTTATAAATTTGACATTTAATATATATATTCAATGTATATTCGTATTATTCGTCCACATATACAGTTATTTAATTGTAAGACATATGTTGTAAAGTGACGTCTTTGGAGAAAATGCAGCAGTGGAGTTTGTTGCGCCGCCTCTTCCCCACTTGCGCTTTGGAGGCGGTGGTAAACTTAGCTTTAAGTAATTTTATGACGTCAACTAACTAAAAAACAAGAAAGTGACGATTTATAAGTGCTATTTTTAAGTCAATATGAATAAAAATAATTGACTTTGACTTTGTGTGTAGTCATCGCAAACTTTAACAGGGTATTTGGTTTAACGGTTGGGATGAAGTGTTAGTAGTTCTAATTAAAACTTTAGAAAACCTGATCTCTTTGGATTGGATTGCCCGTTCTTTATCAATCGAGCAAGCTATCGTAGCTATTTATATTTTATCATAGCTGCACACCTCGGCTCTGCTCGCATGGAAGTTTCAGAATGAACAATTCCCCTTTGGAGCAGTCTCTTCTCTATACAATACTGTATTCGTCTATCTGGGACTAAACTGTGATTGAGAAAAACTATTCAGTTCATTAAATCCAAAATACTACGTACTAGCTTTTTCCCGCGGCTTCGCCCGCGTGTTGCCATGACAACTACATTTGCTTATAGCCTATGTCCACCCTAACAATTACAGTATTGACAATTATCTGACTATTATAATTTATCATCTCAAAATAAATACCCTTATTGTCCATTTGTTTTCAAAAATAATGATTTATTTCGTTTACAAAACATTGTTTAATGATTATTAACCCTTAGATGCATGATTTTTTATTTTTTTTCAGAAAAAACATATATTATGTAAAAGCATCTCAGCTTTATGGTAAAAATAATTAAAAAAATCATATGTAAATTATTATGTACTTTTTTATGTATTAAACATTGTTATCATTTTTGATAATGTATGCATCTAACTGAAAATATTTTCTATACCAAGAACATTACTATGTAAATTGGAAAGCTTAAAATATTTTAATAAAATAATAAAAAAATTATGTAAAAGCTGGATGCAATTGTTCTTCCTGTTAATACATAGTGATACATTACATTTTACACATATTACAGATGTTATTTTTTTACATAGTGCTTATCAGTTTTGAATTTTTGTATTTTGTTTGTAAGGAATAAACTCAAAAACTACTGGACCGATTTTAATGAAATTTGGCACAGAGATAAACTAGACCTTCTGGAGTAACATAGGCTACCTTTTACCGCGGACGAAGTCGCGGGCAGAGCGCTAGTATTCAATAAAATTGTCGTCAATATCGTTTTCATCCTCCAATATTTTTCCTTTTTTCAGTTCTAATAAATATTTTTTAATGCTTATGTCATCCACATATATAATTATAAAATATAAATTTAAATAAATATAAAAAAAATAGCCAAAAACCCAATAAAAGTAATTTTGAGATAAGAAAAATTTATACCCAGACTGCATACATTATCATTTTTGATAACTAAGTATACATGCAAAAAAATATGCCATATCTAATGTATTGTTTAAAAATCAATAGGAAAGTACAAAATATAGCTAAAAACCTCTCAAAATATATTTTTTTTGGCCGCAGATTATGTTATTATCTATAGTACGAGTATTTATTTCGATGAAAAATCAGAAAAAGTTCACTTCGTGAACTGTACGACATATGGCGACAAATGTCAATTTATATTCAAAATTCGCGCGCCTTGTATTTTTTCAAATTGACAGATCGATTCGTGACAGATGAGGAAACATTCAAAAACTAAATATTTAAAAAGTTATAGAAGTATGTAGAATTTCTGAACGCGGAAAGTAATGTTATCAATTTTGATAAACTATGCATTTAAGGGTTAAATACTTTATTTGACTAATTAATCAAAAGGCACTTACAAAATGGCTTTAGTAAATAAGCGTATTGCCTCAAAAGAGAATAAACAAAAATAAAACTGAATGAGTCGGCCGGAAAAATAGACATTTTCGTTCCCGATTATTATAATTTCATTTCGGGTTAATATTCCGACGAATGTATAAAAAATATGAATTTAAAGTCCGGGGTGAGTGTTTTACGTAATTGGAAAACTCGATAAAAGATACAAGTTATAAGTACCTACTTAATGTAATGTAATTGTAATTTTTAGGGTTCCGTACCTCATATGGAAAAACGGAACCCTTATAAGATCACTTTGTTGTCAGTCTGTCTGTCAAAGTTTTATTTCTCAGGAACGCTTAAAGGTATCAAGTTGAAATCGATATCGAATATTCGGATCAACGGTCCCTTTCAGCAAAAAAATAATCAAAATTATAAGTCAACGCGGTCAGAAGATATTACCATAAATGTAGGGAAATTTTGCATATTTTGCGATTTCAGACAACAATCAAAACCTATGGGGTACTTCCCGTTGACCTAGAATTATGAAATTTGGCAAAAAGCAAGGTCTAACAGTACTTATTCAGGAATAAATCTGAAATTTGCAAATATGTTGTTGGAAGTCTGAAAAAAAGTGTTACAAACTTATTTTTGTACTGAATTCAGAATGAATCTTAGGGATCGGACAGCAAATTTAAGTTTGTTTTAGAAACTAGTTGGTCTTTTAGTTAGAGCCATAATGTAAGATGCTTTGTGTGGAACCCTCGGTGCGTGAGTATGACTCGCACTTGGCCGGTTTTTTTTGTTCATGAATTCGCTCTGGTTTGCTGTTTACCGCGATGAAAATGTGGTGTTTTTGATGTGTAACATTTCTCTCGGTTTTCTTTGCCTCGCTCTCGATTTTGTAAAATGTGATGGAAGTGGGTAACAGGAATAACAAACTAAAATACATGCTCATATAATTACATTTATGAATGAGCCCTCAAACCTTTACTGGACAGTCCTGTAAAAAGCAGAAAAAGCATGTAGGTACTTGATGGTTACGAGGGCCAATAAGACAATGTAGTGCCCATTGGGTAATAACATAAACAAATCTGTTCCAACCAGAAAACAGAGGTTGCAGACCACGCCGCGCCCCGGGGATTCTCGGGGACGCAATTCTGTTTATTTGGCGTGTTTTGCTCCAAAAGAAAATGTCCAAATGTGAATTTGTGAGGAACTTTGTCCCGGAAAATAAGTTTGATTATTTACATGACACCACCTTCATTATTATTATACTCAAGTAAAAACCAATTTTTAAGATTCGGTACCTCAAGAGGTAAATACGGAGACCTTAAGATCACTCTGCTGATCATCTGTCTGTCAAACTATTTTTTTCTCAGGAACTCTTAAAGGTATCAAGTTGAAATTCACATCAAATACTCGGATCTATGGTTTTTTTTTAAGCTGTATCTAGATGAGAATTAAAACCTTTACCCTCCGTTGACGTAGAATTATGAAATTAAGCAAAAGTCAAGGTCTAGTCTATCAGTATACACTGTGTACACGTACAGTGTATAGATGGAATTGCACAGGAATTAGTCTGAAATTATTACACGTAGTTGGAAATCATAAAAATGGTTAAAAACTAATTTTTGCGCTCGATGCAGTATGAATCTATGGGAACGTGTCTAGGTATCGAATTGAAAGTGAAGTTTTAAGAATTTATATTGTTTTCGTTATGATTTTCAGCAATCTCCTCCTACCAGACGGCGTGCCGATCGAGCGCCAGCGCGCTAAGTTCATCGTGAAGATCTACCGAGCAGACGGCCTCCCCAAGATGAACTACTCCATTCTCGCCAACGTGAAGCGCGCCTTCACCGGCGAGAGCCAGGAACTTAGTCGATCCCTACGTCCAAGTGTGCTTCGCTGGCATGACTGTGAGTATACTTTTCAAAACTATCTGAAAAATCTATTAAGTACTCGTACATCAACATGACATCTTTGATCACCTTTAATGAAACACCAATAGTATAAGTACAGTTTATGAACTCTGTGGCTAAATACGCGTTCCCTGCTTGAATTCTAGGGCTGCACATCTGTGAAGAAGAACTGTTATACGCCAGTCTGGAATGAGCAGATCGTGTTTGCGGAGATGTTCCCGCCGCTGTGCCAGCGCGTCAAGATCCAACTGCGCGATAACGATCCTGTGCATCCCAACGTCATCGGCACACACTTCATAGACCTCAAGACCATCTCCAACGATGGCGAGAAGGGTGAATACCTCGTTGACAATCAAATTATTTTTGGAAAGCCATATTTTCTGTTTGGTAGTGAGAAATGAAGGATTATAGTTACAAAATATATTTCAAATTAAGTAAATATAGTAATTTTGTCTTGAAATACTTAATCTACCTATTTCAGGATTCCTGCCAACGTTTGGCCCAGCTTACGTCTATCTGTATGGGTCCACTCGCGGCTATAGCCTCATTGACCAGCACTCCAATCTCAACATGGGTATGGGTGAAGGCGTTGCTTACAGAGCAAGGTAAGTTACAAAGCTGTTCTAATTCCTCTTAAATTATTAACGACTATTTTTTTCGAGCTACTTTGAGGCCAATACTGTTGTAATATTATTTTGGAAATTTTCAGAATTCTGCTCTCGATCCGTACGGAAATAACAGACAACCTTGAATGTCCCGCTTCAGAAGTAGAAGTGGAACCAATCACAGCAATCACTGAGCCAAATTTCGAGAAAAACGAAGAGTTCTTCTTGTTCGCTAGCGTGTTCGATGCCAACATGATCGACAAGCGGCTTACTGATAAGCCTATACAGTTTGAACTTAGTATAGGGAATGCTGGAAATACCCTAGATGGGTACAGTGAGTCTGTGAAGCGACCACAAGATTTGGAAGTCCCTGATGATGGTGTGTACATTATATTTCTTGTTATACATTATATGTGTATGTACAAGTTACTTGGATAAAGATTAGATATTTATTATTTATATCCATCGTCAAAAGGATAAATAATGTGTAAAGGTTTCTTTACTTTACAGTCACCCAATTATCTTTCATAAGTGTAGATTCAAGAGCGCTGTAGTCATCATGGGAAAAATAAGAACTTCTAGTCATACACACACACTGAGCCTTTACGGTCCTGACATTTTACGACCTTGACATTTTCCGACTTTTACATTTCCAGGCTTGACCTTAAAATTCTCAGATTTTGACATTTTCCGACTTTGACATTGAACGACGATTCGCAAAATCTCATCGAAGTTCTTATTTTTTCAGACAGCAAGCAAATAAATCCACCATCTGTCCCATCATCTGGGGTCGGCACAGTATGTCTTCTCTATTATAAATCTCCGTTTCCAGCCATATTAACATCCACTCCTAACACTTTCATTTATCACGCAGTCCATCCGTCTCTGTTTTGATCTCCCTCTTCTCATGTAACCAATAATACTATAATCTACTCTGTATATCTATAATCCACCTTCATATTTAACGTGAGAATAAAAGGACTAATATAATGACGTCAATACCTATGCATTAAAAATATTTCCAATAGGGGACCGGACAAGGTATGAGTTAAATTGTTAAAAATATGTAATTTAATGATAGATATCAAAAATGTTTCAGAAGAAATGACAGCAGACACGGGGTACTGGCAGAGTGTGACCCAACCGACCAGGGCGACATCTGGCGACAAGAACTACTACTACCTGCCGTACTGGGACAACAAGCCGTGCATGCACGTGCGCAGCATCTGGCCCGACCATCGCCCGCGCATGTACAACTCCAACCTCATCTCCAACATCATCGAGAAATTTGTGAGTAGTTTGACTACTCACTCATCATTATCAGCTAACGCCAGCCCAAGGCTGGGTACTCTTGTACGACCAGTAGACTTGTTTGGTTGTTGGGATAGCAATAGCGGTTGCCAATGGACGACGGTAAAATGTACCCGCATTTTCCTCTGTCCTTTGACAACTGCATCCATTGCGTTCCCGACAACTGAACAGGTCTACTGGTCGTGGATCGATACTGCATCATCATCTTTAGTGTTTATTGATAGAAAAATAATAATCTAATATAGCCATTTAGACTCGAGATGCTGATGATGATTGAGTTGAGATCTTCTGTCCTTAGAATACGATCATTTAATAAAATAAAATTAAACCTTTCATGAATTGTACTATCTAGAAGACTAAATTAAACAAATATTTCTTAGGTATATATATGTATTTTACTTCACTAACATCGTCGTATGTGTATGTGTAATAGAAATAAAGTTCTAACTTACTACGTTAAGGGCAGAGAACGAGCTCACACGTGCGTAACGTATGGTTTTCCTTTACTCGCCGCTCACGTTTCTTCGCGTGACGCCACTTTCTTACTATTTGTATTGAAAGTAAAGAGTCAGCTGTAATCGATGTTGAAGGGTAGTTCGTTACCCGTTATTCTAGGTGAGCGTCAAAAGCAGCAATGCAGCACAGCACGACGCGACGCGTTAATAACAAATTTTTGTACATACATCTTTGTGGCCTATGATTGATACATTGATTTACTGTCAAAGTCGGAGAATGTCAAAGTCTTGTCGCGTGTAATATTGCCTTGTAGCACAGCATCGCATCGCGCCGCGGAGTGTTCTGTCGCTCATATAGGATGCCGGGTAAGGTGTGCCGACCAGTGCCGAGCTGCGCGCCCGCCAGTCGGCCCACCCGACTCATCGAGAGTATATTTGTATCGCACATATTTCGCGCCAATACGTTTCGTGTAAGTTCTATTTAAATAAAAAAGCCTAAGTTGTATTATTTTGATATTTCATTAAAAACATGATTATACCTATATTTTTTATAAAAATACAAATAAGTGTTTAGTAATTATAAATCTCAGAAATAGTAAAAGATTCGCCAAGGCGAACGGGTTACCTCAATAAAACACTCGGCCCTTAACGTGTTAACGTTTCATAATTTGACAGTGTATCTGGCTCCTGCCATTGCTCTGGAACAAACTCATGCTTACCGATTAACTTAAATGTTTTACCTAAGTCACCTTAAAATAAGTAGCTAGGCCTGACCACCCATACGCAGGCCTATACCTGACGAGTGGGTGTCAGAGCATCACACATTATAAACTCATTACTTATATATATTTTGTTTCATTTCAATATCGATATCCGCCCCAAGATTGTAAATAAAAAATATTTTAGTAAATTGGTATTTCCTTTTCTATATATAAAATTTTAACTATTTTTCAATCTATACTTAGGTATTAAAAAACTTAAAAAATACTCAATAGTTCTTACTTTCAGATTGCATAAACAAACTATGTATAGAATTTTGTTGCCAAGTGTTACAATATGTTGGTCCTGGTTGAAGAAGCTTAAAGAAGACTTACCTGGCTCGAAATAAAATGAAATTGTTATGAAAGCATACCCAGCAATGGGTATTGGTAGGCTGATGATGATGACGTGTGTGTGAATGACGTGTTGCAGGAAGAGGGCTTGGTGGACGTCCAGCAGGCCATGGACGCGGACGCGGGAGGCGGGGTTGTCATCTGCGCTCTCAAGACCACCCTGGAGGCCGCCAGCAACGCGTGTGCAGCCTATGTCCGCCACATGACCAACGCCCCGCCTATAGGCAACACCAAGCTTGATCGGGAGAGGCTGAAAATGTGCATCTACGAAATAGTACGACTCTTTTGACATATCATAATATGTAGTTTTAAACTTAATACTAGTTCAAAATTTGAATACCATTATATCATAGGATCCAAGTATAATATATATAGTATAATAAAGTAGTTTTTTTCAGGAACAAATATCGAGCCTTACGAAAACGCTGAAGGCTCTCATAACAAAGCACTCTATAAAAGACCGCTTGCGCACAGCATATTCCTATTTGACGAAACTAAAACATATTTGTGAAGATGTAAGTATTATTTTACTTTATATACTTATCTTTGCACTTCTGGACTTTATTTGCCTTTGTTTTTTCTTGCTCTGTTCTATTTTCCTCCGTCTTGTAGAGTTCACCCAATACTATGTTTCAAGTGGTCTAACAACATATTTAATGTTTTTCTTGAGGTATCCTGTAATACTTTCCATCGATTCATCAGTATCATTTTGATCATGATTATATTTCAGTCGCAACACGCGATGCCAGATGTGTTCATCTGGATGATCAGCAACGGGAAGCGACTGGCGTATCATCGCATCCCAGCCAGAGATGTTATCTACTCCGACATTCCTGACGAATGTGGAAAGAACTGTGGGAAAATGCAAACGCTGTTTCTTAAGGTATAATAATTTTCCGTCATTTCTATTTAAAATTTAACAAGTATTCACATATATTCCTTATGTTAAAAAATTGTAAATCAACAGTGGCCCGGGAAAAAAGCATCTACGCCAAGTGGTTGGTGTATACCAGCAAAACTAAACGTGTACATCTGGTTGGGTCATTTAGAAGATAAGCTGCATTATGTAGATGGTCTGCCTCAGGGCTATGAGCTAAGTTATGAACTGAGAAATGCTGATAAATTGCGCTCTAACGCTCCATCTATTATATATTATGCAGAGAAACATGTGCGTATATTTTATTTTATTTTGTATCTATTTTAATTGTATTTAGAAATGTTTAATGACAATATTTATATTCCAGACTTTTCAAATGCGAGCGTACGTTTACCAAGCAAGGTCTCTCATTGGGTCGGATTCGTCAGGACTTTCAGATCCTTTTGCTAGGATAGTCATTGGTGAAAGTAGCACAACTACACAAGTTATTGATGAAACTCTGAGCCCAACTTGGGACGAACTTCTTGTATTTAATGACATATTGCTATATAGCACAATAGAACAAATCAAAGCTGATCCTCCAACTATTGTTATTGAAATATTTGATCAAGATAAGGTAGGAAAATCAGAATTTATAGGGCGCACTTTGGCAAGACCTCATGTAAAAGCATTTGAGGATACTTATGACAGACCAGCCTGCCCGCCTTCACTCGAGTGGTATGAAATAAGTCGCGGAGACGACCGAGCAGGAGAGTTGTTAGCTACGTTTGAGTTATTGGAAATTCCTGCAAAGAAAAACGCTTCGATACTTCCAGATCTACCAGAACCTCGAGAAACTACTGGGAAACCTCCAATAGATACCGATAAAGGACCAATACTACCAGTCCCGAGAGGAATACGTCCAACGCTATCAAAATATCGTATTGAAGTCTTATTCTGGGGATTACGAGATCTTAAACGCGTTCATTTGCTCACGGTAGATAAACCAAGAGTTGATATTGAATGTGCAGGACATATTTTATATTCGACAGTTATACAAAATGCAAGGCGCAACCCTAACTTCTACAATCCTGTAAAGTTCGTTGATTTAGAATTACCCGATCAAGATCTTTACAGACCGCCTCTGACAATTCGTGTTGTTGACTGTAGAAGCTTTGGAAGGATTACCTTGGTTGGTACACATACAATCAACACTATACAAAAATATATTTATACGCCAATGAGTAAAAGGGAAAGAGAAATTGAAGATAGAAAGAAATCACTCATACAGTTACAAAACGTGGACTTGCGGGCAAATTGCATTTTGCAGGAGGACGTGTTTACAATTGAAAATGAAAAGGAAAGTTGCCCACTCCTGAACCGCGAGGGTAGAGTAACTATAACGTATGGTTCAGGAGTCAAACACGGAGCCCGTAAGAAAGTTCCAAAACGTGATTCATCTAAAAAAAGGAAAGCAAGCACTGATTCAGTACTTGATGATGATGACGGAAATAAAGACTGGTGGACCAAATATTTTGCCTCAGTTGAATCCATGATAGAAGAGGAAAAGGAGGCAAAAAAAGAAAGACAAGGCTTCTTAGCGCCTCAGTTATCATACATTGACGAAATTCGCTCACTCAGGGAGGAAGTACCATCGCCACGTCCGGAACACGAGCGTATGAGACGCTCGCACCCGCCCACGTCGCCGAGAACTAAACTCAGTCCGACTATTTCAAAAAATAACGAAATCCCCGCTTCAGCTTTAACGAAGGTGAGTGAACTGATACAGCCACATACGTTTTTCATTAAAATAAAACATTCTCAGTAGAAATAATGATTTTAAATTATTTTCAGATCTATCCACATGAACTTGAAGCAGTGCCCGAATACGATGAATTTAAAGAATGGTTGCATTCCTTTGAATTGTACAGGGGTAAAAAGACAGGCGATGATTCAGAAGATGAAAATCGCGTCGTCGGAAATTTCAAGGTTTGCTTAGTTCTTTTTTACTTCTCTATATGAGTATGAGGTATCATCATCATGCATATTGCAGTTAATTTTTTGTTTCTTCTTATTCTAGTCATTGATTCCTTCTGGTGCAGTATTACATGCTGCGTACAGCATCCATTCATAGCAGCCTTTATTTCATCCTTTGTAGGACATAGGCCTCCTCCATATTCTTCCATTCGTGCCTCTCCTGTGCCACTTGCATCCAGTTGCGTCTGCGTGACGCTTGATGTCGTCCATCCAACACATTGCAGGGTGTCCTCTACCTCGCGTTTTGGCCCACGGTCGCCACTCCATGACTCTTCTGGTCCACCGATTCGAGTCCATTCTTGCCATGCTTGCTGCACACTTCCATTTCTGCGTTTGATTGTGTGTATAACATGCCTGACCTTTGGTCCTCTTTCGAATGGTGTCATATCATATACGGTCAAGTAATGTCATTCCGTACTGCATACACTACCTGTACTTTTGGGTAAATGTTATATCTATTGTAAAAAATTAATGCTATACTATCCTGGTCTGAATTAAATAATTTTTATTTTTTATTTTACACTCTTCTTCTAGGGAGCGATAAAGGTATACAAGTGGCCCTTGCCAAAAGGAATCGACGATCACACAGTGATGGGATTCGATCCAAATTACGGTTTCTTCCAAGGAGTCCCAAATAATGATCCAATTCATGTATTAGTACGTGTATACATAGTGAAAGCGACTGATCTACACCCAATGGATCTAAATGGCAAAGCTGATCCTTACATTGTGTTGCATTTAGGGTCGAAACGAATAAGCGATAAGGAGAATTATGTTTCGAAGCAACTAAACCCGGTTTTCGGCAAATGTTTCGAAATTGAAGCGACGTTTCCTCAAGACTCCATGCTGACTATACAAGTTCTCGACTGGGACTTGCTCGGCTCGGACGACTTGATAGGTGAGACAAAAATAGATCTGGAAAACAGATTCTACAGTCGACATCGAGCCACTTGCGGACTGCCCATGAAGTATGAAGAGTATGTATGATATTTTACATCACATTATATTTTTCTTTTCCTAATTTTAACTCGTGATTTATGTAGTTACATTTTTTCTTTAAATAGGCAAGGTTACAATCGATGGCGTGATGCCTTAAAGCCGACCCAGATTTTGGCGAAACTCTGCAAAGATGGGAAATTGGAGCCGCCCGTGTATGAGTTTGGTCGTGTGAAGATTGGTCGAACGGTGTTCAATATGCCAGTCGATGACAAGGAGTTGTTTTCGAATCCTGATACTTTAGAGGAGCAGATGGCGCTAGTGGTACTACGACGTTGGCAAGAGGTTCCGCGGGTCGGAACCAGGCTGGTTACGGAACATGTGGAAACCCGACCTCTTTATAACCCCAGCAAACCTGGTACAAATTAAAATTTTCTCAAAAATGCTCGGAAATGTAGACATTATTGTAGTAAGAAGTTGATATGAAGTTTGTGATTCTTGGCTCATGCATTACTTTCCTGGCCTAGATCGGGAAATTTGTATGAAAATTCATTCCTGGCCGCTGCTCAAAACTTTTAAATTCATCTGTCATCTGTCAATGTCACATTAATTATGTAACTTGTCATACCTACAGCCCTTAAGCCTGAGCATACTAATCACAGTTTTTTTTTTTATATTATGAGTATTTCGAAATCAAGTATGTGATATTAATGCATTTTCGTTGAGAGAAAGACAAAATCTATGCTATAATTTTGCGTAAAACATGACTGGGTTGAATGGGCTATGTTTCCTTGTCACTAATTTACAATTAAATATTTAAAAATGTCCGAATATAACAAATATTACCGACATTATTTATTATTTTTTTATTCATTTATTTATCTGGCATCTCTTTTTACATTTTTTAAAATAAAGTATTATAAAAAAATATAAGACAGATAAAAAAGAAATCAATCCATCGGCAGCGGAAATCCATCGAAAGAAATCTCCTCACAATGCGGACCGTGTTATGTCCAGGAGTACCGCCCGCGTTATTCATATTATTTTTATAATCATTTTTTTTATTTCTTTATTTCCTCACATTGATTGAGAAAAGCACTATACATGCCTCGGCGGGAATTAGAATTTGCTGGACTCGTAATTATTTAAGGCCTCGCTGGCGCTCGGCCTTGAAACCTACTCGTCCGGCAAATTCAGACTTCCGGCCTCTGCAGTAATGTACTACTACTTGATGATTTTTATTTCTCACTTACATACCTATTCTGTAATACATTTTTTTTTTATTGTTTTCGTTTATTATTTTTATTAATACAAAATTAACACTACTAGTGCCCGCGACTTTGTATTTTTGTCTTAGGTTCTAAGCATCAAAACGAAACTTGCAGCATATTTTAAATTAGACCCTTCAACAATACGACAGTAAAAACCGTATCAAATTTGGTCCAGTTGTTATTGCGTGATGTGCGTACAAGCATACAAACAGATAGGCTTCTCTTATAGTTTTTCCCTTAAATATTACCTATGTACTGACACAGACCAGTTACAGTTTTAATATTTATTGAATGATCTTAACACTAGATTTGCATATTTTTGACTAACGAGTTTTGTTCCAAACAGGTATTGAACAGGGCCGCTTAGAAATGTGGGTTGATATGTTTCCAATGGATATGCCATTACCTGGGCCACCTTTAGACATTTCAGCTAGAAAGCCCAAATCTTACGAAATGAGAGTAATAATATGGAATACAGACGACGTCGTACTCGAAGATGACGCTTTCTTTACTGGAGAAAAAATGTCAGATATCTACGTCAAAGGGTAAGTTTCGAGATAGAACATGAAGAAGTGAAGGAAGGTTCCTCCTCTGCGCTGTGTTATTCATATTAGTCCGTCTGCTGTTACGTAGGAAGACATCGTTTTCTTTAAACTTTCTACTTGTCTTTTTAACGTTGAATTTTTCAGTTGGGTGAAAGGACCTGATGATTGCCAATGCACGGATATACATTATCGTTCTCTGACGGGGGAAGGGAACTTCAACTGGCGTTTCATCTATCCGTTTGACTATCTGGAAGCTGAGGAGCGCATCGTGATCTCCCGAAAAGAGTCTGTGTTCTCGTGGGATGAGACCGAGTGTAAGATCCCGGCTCGGCTGGAGCTACAAGTGTGGGACGCTGATCACTTCTCTGCTGATGACTTTCTGGGTAAGCATTGCGGATTTAGGGGAACCCATCACTTTATCGCAATTTACTTCAAAGATTTTCATGTCCCATAAAACCATTCGCAGATATTTTAATACAATATGTAACAAATCCTTAAATCTGTTTACACCGAAATTTCATTTAACGATTATTCATTACATACAAACACACTCTATCGTTATTTCTTTTCATATTTTATGTATTTCATCGAAATAATGAAACATCAAAGTTTTGTTACACATAATTTTATTTCCACGTAAGTTTCAGTTTGCAATATATTTGAAATATCAAATATTACATTATTATGTTATTCTATATAGATAGATTAATCTGGTAGTATTGTATTAAGCAATAGTAAATTTATAGCTAGTCCATTAATTTATAAATGGACCACAAATCCGACACAGAGCACCCCGACTCCACGTGGCTCAACTTTGTCATATACTAGAGTGTTATTCCTTCGCGCGGAACCAGAAGGCTTGCAAAGGAGGTCCTGAGAAAATGAGGGCACGAGGCCGAAGCGAAGCGAGGGGGGGAGGTGGCGAGCGAAGCGAGCCGGCGACCTCTCGAGCGGAGCGAGGTTAAGTGCCCGAATGAATTGAAGGTCCGACGGAGCGAGTCTTCTGGTGGAGCCACCCAGAAATACTTGCTTGCTGCATGCTTGCATGCTTGCTGCATACTTGCTGCATGCTTGCTGCATGCTTGCTGCATGCTTGCTGCATGCTTGCTGCATGCTTGCTGCATGCTTGCTGCATGCTTGCTGCATGCTTGCTGCATGCTCGCTGCATGCTTGCTGCATGCTTGCTGCATGCTTGCTGCTTGCCTGCTTGCTGCATGCTTGCTGCATGCTTGCTGCATGCTTGCTGCATGCTTGCTGCATGCTTGTTTCATGCTTGCTGCATGCTTGCTACTGCCTGCTGCATGCTTGCTGCATGCTTGCTGCATGCTTGCTACTGCCTGCTGCATGCTTGCTGCATGCTTGTTTCATGCTTGCTGCATGCTTGCTACTGCCTGCGGCATGCTTGCTGCATGGTTGTTTCATGCTTGCTGCATGCTTGCTGATGCTTGCTACATGTTTGTTGTGCTTGCTGCATGCATGCTTGCTGTATGCCTCAATCTTGCTATACCTTTTTACATGTTTTAAGCAACAACAAGCGAATGCAGCGTTCGATGAAACGTTACTGCGATTAAAAGTTATGAAGCGCATCGTTACATATTGAAACATGTTATTATAAATGCTTACATCGATATCTTAATACATGTGTGAAATGTTAGTTTGATATATCGTTTTTCTTGGTATAGTAGAAATTTTATAACGTTTTTTTTAGGAAATGTTGTTCGATATTATGACACTATGATAATAAGTTTTTCGATGTTTTAAGAAAAAATATATAAAAAAACGTGGAATAGTTTTCTGGGACATGATAATCGATGTGATAAAAATCTGTATTTTAATAGACACCCCGGATTTAGTCTTATTTTTAGAAATGACCTATATATCGCAGCTAAGTGTGACCATTTTGTCACACAACTCTTGGCCCTGTCTATCCCGTAAGGTATAAAGACGTGATTCTGTACCTATTTGTATCTGTATACGGGACCAGTTGGCTGCAACATAAGTACAAAATTTTAAAACTTTTTATTTGGATATTTTTTTTGTTTTTTTATAGGTACATATTATTTAAAGAGATATTTAATTTACAAATTCAGACATTATAAACACTAGTAAGTAATAATAATTAAAAATAATTAAAAACAAATTTGACATTGATTCGCTAATTGAATAGATATATTTCTGTCCATAGGTGCGATCACATTGGATCTGAACAGGTTCCCCCGGGGAGCCAAGTCTTCTAAACTTTGCACTCTTGACATGCTCCGGAATGACGGTTCAGTTCCCATGATCAACATCTTCAAGCAAAAACGAGTCAAGGTACTTTTAAGACTCATTTCGTAATTGACGTGGTTTTAATCAGCCATTGAAATTTTCATAAATTAACGATTTAAACAACCAATTACTCAACACATAATTATCTTCTTTATCTGTTTTCATTTATGCATAAAGATCATTATTAAATATCACTGAAATTTTTTTGGATAATTTTATTACCTAATCTGTTTTTTTTTTTCAGATCTAAATGCATGAGATTTCTTATAAAATAGTCTTCTGTAATTGTAGACCGCACACAGAGTATTCATTATCAAATTCGGTTGTACAGGGTTGGTGGCCATTCTACATCAAACGCGACACGGAGGAGATGGAACTCACCGGGAAGGTGGAGGCCGAGATTCATCTCCTGACTCGTGACGAAGCTGACAAGGTCCCCGCGGGACTCGGCCGCAGCGAACCTGACCCTCTGGATAAGCCGAAGTAAGTATCCAACCATATTATCATACTAATACTAGTCCTAATGACTAACGTAGATGTTACCTACTTCGATGGCTCGACAACCCAAAGAGGGCCTTTGATACCAGAAGTTTTCATTTATTTCTGTTCTGCGCCAATTCCTCTCGGCACAGTTGGCTCTTTGGAGGGCCTCCAGATCTCTTAGGACCTCATCCCTCCGCGGTATCTAGGTCGTCCCTTTTACGCCCTTTTAGCGGCGCAATCCTCTCCCATTCTCTCCACATGGCCAAGCCATCGAAACTTTGCTACTTTTGTTTCGGGATGTAATTTTGTTTTTTTTTTTTCAGCCGACCAGACGCCTCGTTCATGTGGTTCCTGAACCCCCTCAAGTCCATACGGTACATCGTGTGGCACAACTATAAATGGACCATCTTAAAGGCCTCCATTATCATCTTCATGGCCGTGATGTTCCTTTTGCTAGTCTATGCCGTGCCCGGATACACTGTCAAGAAATTCCTTGGTGCTTAGATCTAAATTCTGTACAATTTTTTAAGAGAATGTAATGAAATCTATCAAGGGCATCTAGGAAGGACGGCTAAAGTAATAAATTACTCCAACCGGCTGTCACAAAATGTAACATATCGTAGGTATCAAGTGTTCATGTCATCAATGTCACTTCAGCCACATGAACGTGCTCTGCCTCTCCCATACATTTCCAATTTAACCGTTTTTTTGAGTCCATAGTTTCATAACAGTAAATTTTAAGATTAAGTGTAATATATTTAAGATCTCTTAAGATTATATTTATTCAGTCGTATGTTTTATTCTTAATATTAAGCATTGTATTAGTCGGTAGTTGTTAGTAGTAGTTGCTCATTGTCAAGAGCCATTCGAACCACTTGAAACAGTTGATCAAGGCTTCTATCGCTAGATAACAGCCATTAAGTTAAGATAAAAAACTCTTAAAAAATCGGATACTTTTGTAGGCCAACAATAGTGTTCAAAAAATAAATAAAAAGTATATTAAAGTACTCGAGTACTCACTTTCTGTTGTGTAATGTCGGGTAATGCTGACTATAATGTCTTAGGCTTAGTTGCACCGAAATTAAAGTTTTTCTTTAGTTTAGTGTTAAGGTTTATTTTAGATAAAAGTAACGTTTACTTTTGTCAAGTTTGACAAAGTTTGTTATAGTTATAACAACTAGTGCAAGTCATATTTGCCTAACCTGTAAAGTTACTGTTACTGTCAAAGTTAGATGGTTTATGTTATTTTTTCTCATATTAAGGTATTTTATTAATAATCTGTGCTCATTGGCGATAGCTTTATAATCTAACACGCTTATAAACTTACTGACGTACTTTTCGAAACGCTTCCTTCGTATTAATTTCCTTAATTTTATTTCATTTAATTTTGTATCACTAAAACCAGTTTTATTACGTTACTTTAAACGGCAAAACTAGTGAGCTCGAATAGTAGATGAGACGATATTATAGTAAGGTATCTTCGTTCAAATCTTGGGATATTCTTTTCGATCTTCGTCCTCGATAAGAGTTTAACTGTCGTAACGTTAACTTGTGAACGTTAAGTTCATCAAAGTTCCATTCGATAGCGTTTGTGCCAGTGTAGGGTATCTTGTCAGCGTAGAGCAACCCGACTGGGGAAAAACCTCAACCTTGCAGAAAATCGTAACTAAATAACTCTGTCTCAGGCTGAGTTATTGTGTCTCTGCGGTGAGCAGAGCTCTGCGAGAGGAGAGTAAATTACTGGGTAATGTAGATCTATACATCACCACAAGATTGGCAACGCGCTGGCGATACCCTTTTCGTACACCGAGCGTTTATATGCTCCAGGAACCGCTTACCATATCTCACCGGTCGTATGATTCCCTTTAGGCTGTCTTTAAAATTGTAGGTACCATTTTATAATTATTTCAAAGATCTCAGAGCCAGATATTCCAAAAGCAACTTTATTTTTTGCTCTTCTTCCTTCTTTCTTTAGACTTCCTCCTTTTTCTTGTTGTTCCTCATTTAATGCTTACTTATTTTTTTTTTTGTCCGAATCGTCGCCCGTTTAAATTGTTTATCAAAACCGCTTAATTATCGAATACAGTTTTAATCAGTCTACTGTGAAAAATCAGATTAACATTCAATCAGTTGTTTTTGAGTATATATTGGATATAACGACGGTTGCGGAATTATATGCCATTTATTAAAACTCTAAAGGCATACGAGGAGAATTTTTTCTAAAGGCAGATAATGAGAAATTATTCTATGGGCAGATGATGAGAAATTTTAGGATTAGCATAAACTGTCTTCATAAACCAAACTACTAAGGGGATATGAAAAAGTCACTTTGGCTGATACATAAACAGACATTGTTTTGGCTTAAACCAATATATTGGCTAAAGGTGTAAGTTTTTGACATTGTGTCCGGTTGTCTGTTAGTGAAAGTGTAAATATTATGTGTTTATTTTGGCAACGTTAAGTCCTATAGGGATATCGGATTATAAACAAATTGTTCCACCGTGAGTTTACTATAAATATTGAATTAAAATATTTACAAAACTTGGCACACTACTTCCATTTATTTCATGTTTTTGACCAAATGACATTTTCATGTAAGATAAACCCAGTCATGTTAAAGAGAGGTAGGACGTTTACATTGGAGCAGTCCGTCTGGGGAAGTACCTCCGCCCTACAGAATACCGCAGCCAAATAACACTGATGTACCAGGTGTTGTGTTCCTGCCGGTGAGTAGTGGTTGCCAGGCTCCAGAGGAGTGATTGTGTCGACATCTGGGGACCTGCAGCATGACTCGGCCATTGTGGAGATCGGGGTAGTCATAAGGACCCGGAGTAATGGCTGATGCATGCATGTGGCCGCTGCATGGGGCCCACCCGCCGCCTTGACAGCAAGCGGCAACGGTATCCACGTGGCAATGTTGCAATCTTGTCCTTTACGCTGTTGTCACAATCACTCCTCTTTCTTTCACCCTCCCCCAAATGGAAAATAGTTTGTCAGCGTCACCCCTATCTACACTTATTTCTTCACCGTCAGGACAACATTCCAACCCGAACGTAGTCTATTTTCCTTACCAAAGATATATGTATAAGTTGGTTTGTTCAAATCATACAGAAAAATCCTACATTTTCTTCGAGCATATGAGTCCTCCTATTGGATTTTCTTTTCCTATGCAGTCAGTCAACGCAGGCGCTTCTTGTACCTAACATATCCTGTCTTCATACCCAAACCAAGTCCATTGGTACTTACTTGGCTAGGCATTTGTGAAGAATTATCCCTTAGTGCCAATGTTAAAATATTGTTGCTAAGGGTTTGGGATATGCAAAAATCTTTCGCTGATACTGTAGGCATCGGTGTCAGACCAATATTGATTTTGGTGTTAGTTTTTAACTTTGTGTCCTTAGTATTAAGTTCTAATATTAGGTTATAATGTTCAGTTTATTTTGGCAACTAGAAGTTGGATTATAAGCTAATGCATGAAACGCATCTTGAGTTCACTATCTAAAAAGCCGCAAATATTTAAATTATGGTATTTCAAAACTTGGGCTGTGGTTATTACTTACCATCAGGCAACCTACATGCTCGTTTGCATAAACTATTTTATTCTTTATAAACTTTTTGACTCAAAGCCTACTAAAATTAATTTCTACTGAAAAGACGCTTCAGTCCTCATTTCAATAGTGTATAATCCAATATCTAGAATCTAAACTTATGTAGAATTAATAAGATCTCAGAAGTTACACAAACACATACAACGGCCGTCCATGTATGCCACAGCGACACGCGCTTTGATGATCTGCCATGACATAACAGTGGGGGTTCCTTATTTAATTCTGAACACTAAAAAGCGGTGTGAGACAAGGCGACACCATCACACCCATGCTTTTTCCGCCTATCTTACACAAGAAGTCATAAAAATGCTTGAAAGGCGCTGAAGCTTAATCAACATCCTTGGTGCCTCCATGTCTCACCTGAGACTCGCAGATAAATTTTTAATGATTGTGAACAGTCTATTACATCGGGATGAAAATACTTTTTCATAAATTTAATTGTACAGTTCGATTTGAATCCTAAAAAGCGGTGTGAGACAAGGCGACACCATCTCACCCAGGCTTTTTACGCCTATCTTGCACAGAAGTCGTAAAAATGCTTGAATGGAGCTGAAGCTTAATCAACATCCTTGGTGCCTCCATGTCTCACCTGAAACTCGCAGATAAGTTTGTAATAATTGTAAACAGTCTATTAGATCGGGATGAAAATACTTTTCATAATGTAATTGTAAAATTCGATTTGAATCCTAAAAAGCAGTGTGAGACAAGGCGACACCATCTCACCCAGGCTTTTTACGCCTATCTTGCACAAGAAGTTGTTAAAATGCTTGAATGGGGCTGAAGCTTAATCAACATCCTTGGTGCATCCATATCTCACCTGAGACTCGCAGATAAGTTTGTAATGATTGTGAACAGTCTAGAAGATCGGTATGAAAATACTTTTTCATAAATTTAATTGTACAATTCGATCTGAGTCCTAAAAAGCGGTGTGAGACAAGGCGACACCATCTCACCCAGGCTTTTTACGGCTATCTTGCACAAGAAGTCGTAAAAATGCTTGAATGGGGCTGAAGCTTAATCAACATCCTTGGTGTCTCCATGTCTCACCTGAGACTCTCATATAAGTTAATAATGATTGTGAACAATCTAGAAGATCGGGATGAAAATACTTTTTCATAATGTAATTGTAAAATTCGATCCGAATCCTAAAAAGCGGTGTGAAACAAGGCGACACCATCTCACCCATGCTTTTTTCGCCTATCTTACACAAGAAGTCATAAAAATGCTTGAAAGGCGCTGAAGCTTAATCGACATCCTTGGTGCCTCCATGTCTCACCTGAGACTCGCAGATAAATTTGTAATGATTGTGAACAGTCTATTAGATCGGGATGAAAATACTTTTTCATAAATTTAATTGTACAGTTCGATTTGAATCCTAAAAAGCGGTGTGAGACAAGGCGACACCATCTCACCCAGGCTTTTTACGCCTATCTTGCACAAGAAGTCGTTAAAATGCTTGAATGGGGCTGAAGCTTAATCAACATCCTTGGTGCATCCATATCTCACCTGAGACTCGCAGATAAGTTTGTAATGATTGTGAACAGTCTAGAAGATCGGTATGAAAATACTTTTTCATAAATTTAATTGTACAATTCGATCCGAATCCTAAAAAGCGGTGTGAGACAAGGCGACACCATCTCACCCAGGTTTTTTACGGCTATCTTGCACAAGAAGTCGTAAAAATGCTTGAATGGGGCTGAAGCTTAATCAACATCCTTGGTGCCTCCATGTCTCACCTGAGACTCGCAGATAAGTTTGTTATGATTGTAAACAGTCCATTAGATCAGGATGAAAATACTTTTACATAATTTAATTGTACAATTCGATCTGAATACTGAAAAGCGGTGTGATACAAGGCGACACCATCTCACCCAGGCTTTTTACGCCTATCTTGCACAAGAAGTCGTAAAAATGCTTGAATGGGGCTGAAGCTTAATCAACATCCTTGGTGTCTCCATGTCTCACCTGAGACTCGCAGATAAGTTTTTTATAATTGTAAACAGTCTTATTAGATCGGGATGAAAATACTTTTTCATAATTTAATTGTACAATTCGATCCGAATCCTAAAAAGCGGTGTGAGACAAGGCGACACCATCTTACACAGGCTTTTGACGCCTATCTTGCACAAGAAGTCGTAAAAATGCTTAAATGGGGCTGAAGCTTAATCAACATCCTTGGTGCCTCCATGTCTCACCTGAAACTCGCAGATAAGTTTGTTATAATTGTGAACAGTCTATTAGATCGGGATGAAAATACTTTTCATAATTTAATTGTACAATTCGATTTGAATCCTAAAAAGCGGTGTGAGACAAGGCGACACCATCTCACCCAGGCTTTTTACGCCTATCTTGCACAAGAAGTCGTTAAAATGCTTGAATGGGGCTGAAGCTTAATCAACATCCTTGGTGTCTCCATGTCTCACCTGAGACTCTCATATAAGTTAATAATGATTGTGAACAATCTAGAAGATCGGGATGAAAATACTTTTTCATAATGTAATTGTAAAATTCGATCCGAATCCTAAAAAGCGGTGTGAAACAAGGCGACACCATCTCACCCATGCTTTTTTCGCCTATCTTACACAAGAAGTCATAAAAATGCTTGAAAGGCGCTGAAGCTTAATCGACATCCTTGGTGCCTCCATGTCTCACCTGAGACTCGCAGATAAATTTGTAATGATTGTGAACAGTCTATTAGATCGGGATGAAAATACTTTTTCATAAATTTAATTGTACAGTTCGATTTGAATCCTAAAAAGCGGTGTGAGACAAGGCGACACCATCTCACCCAGGCTTTTTACGCCTATCTTGCACAAGAAGTCGTTAAAATGCTTGAATGGGGCTGAAGCTTAATCAACATCCTTGGTGCATCCATATCTCACCTGAGACTCGCAGATAAGTTTGTAATGATTGTGAACAGTCTAGAAGATCGGGATGAAATTAATACTTTTTCATAATGTAATTGTAAAATTCGATCCGAATCCTAAAAAGCAGTGTGAGACAAGGCGACACCATCTCACTTAGGCTTCTTACGCCTATCTTGCACAAGAAGTCGTAAAAATGCTTGAATGGGGCTGAAGCTTAATCAACATCCTTGGTGCCTCCATGTCTCACCTGAGACTCGCAGACAAGTTTTCAATGATTGTGAATGTAGAAGTTAAAGAAGAAGTATAGGTAGATACCTAATCTCCTTTGTGGGCAAAATCAGGCTGTAATGGCTAGGTTGTATTTATCTGTGGAACTTTTGAGATGTGCTCAATATTTGCTCAATTTGTCGGTGTCGTAAAAATGAATTTCCCACCTCGAGTAAATGTTAGTCACGTTTGGCCACAGAGTACATTTTATTTTTTTATTCTCATTTGACTATCGTAAATTTTACGCACTTCTATTTGATTAAAATCTCTAGATACTATTTTAAGTCGTAAACTTATCGCACTTATCTATTTGCTTAAAGTCATAGGTACTATTTTATTATGTTAAAAATCGTAATTATTTCGCTCTTCTATTTGGTTAAAGTTACTACTATGTATTTTAATTTAAATATCGTAAATTTTTCGCATTTCTGTTTGGTTTAAGTTACTATTATTATATTTAAAAAATGGTAAATTTTTCACACTTCTATTTGGTTAAAGTGATAACTATTTTATTTTAAAAATCGTAAATTATTCGCACTATAGTAGTGACTACTATTATTATTACAAACGACTTTTGTTTGCTACTATTTTTTGCACTTCCATTTGGTTAAAATCACTACTTTTTAATTATAACAATCGTAAATTTATCGTACTTCTATTTGGTTGAAGTGATAAGTATTTTATTTGAAAAAAATCGTAAATCGTAAATTTATCGCACTTCGATGTGGTTAAAGTGACTACTATATTATTTTACTTTTTTCGTACTCTATTTGGTTAAAGTTACTACTTAAAATTTTCACACTTCAAAGTTATAACTATTTTATTTTGAAAATTGAAAATTTTTCGCACTTATATTTTGATTAGCGTGACAACTATTTCATTTTAAAAATAGAAAAAAATAAATAGTAAATTTAAGTACGTAAGCAAATGAAAAGCAAAAATCTTGAAAGCAAAAATTTTCGTTATTTAATTTTGTAGGTATTGATGCTGGTAGTCGAAAAATTTGGCCTATTTGTATATCCTGTCTTCTTAACCTAAACCAAGTTGATTTCTCCTTGGTTTAGACTAAGTTGGCCATTGAGTATGCTATGGTGTTGTGTTCTCCATGGCAAACTAAGCATTGTTCTAGGGGATTGGGATATGCATCACTTTCGCTGACACACAGTTGGTAGTCGTTGTGATGGTTTCAGTTCAGACTAATATCAGTCTTATTGGTCGCATGAGGTTGGTTTTTATTTTCATGTCTAGTTGACTGTCAGCGAAAGCAAAGATCAGTCCTAAATATCGGATTGTATGCACAAATCGTTCTAAACCCAAAGCTTAATTAAATTAGGTACCGGAAAAGATTTAAAAACCAAACGCATTTTTCAGTTTCGAAATCTAGAAATTGTTGAAGAATTTGTGCATGATATTGATTTGTGCATATTTAAATGCGCTCGTTTCACACATTTGTCATTTTCATTGTTCATACAGTCGGATATCTAGAAACTATTGACGGATAGTTGTCTGCACGACGAAGCAAGGGAGTTGGTATGATCTCAAAAGTCAATCTGGACTTTTATTGCAACACAAAAAATGTGTTTTGATTACCTCCTAATAAAGACCTTTTATGGTTGTAGGAATGATAATGATTGATTATAAAATCGGGCCATCATACCAACTTGCATGGATGTAATATATCCCACGGACACGAAGTAGGTATATTACTTCCATGCCTTTTATCAGAAGATCTTTGAAATATCACAAAGGTAATACAGATGTTGATGATCCGAGGAAGGTTCTCACGAAGAGATAAATTTTTAATTCGCAACAGAAGGGACTCCAGAAGCATATCTTGTATTAACAAGGCTGTAGTTTAAGGAATAGACGTGTACGGCCGCGTCTAATCTCGACCTCGTAAATATATAATTCTCAAGACGACGAATTAAGCAGTCTATGCCGTAATTAATACAGTATTAACTCGACTAACACATCACCCCGCCTTCTGTGGGATTTCTGAGACCTTTTCATTTATTTTAAGAGAGGTAGGGCATAGTGGAATTCCCACTCGAATTGAGAAGCCCAATTGGGGAAGACCCCCACCTTACAGAAGATCGTGGCCGAATGACTGGGTCCCAGGCTAAGTTGTTCCTACGGTGAGTAAGGTCGCCTGCGAGTTCTAGGAGGAAATTACCGGATACTGTGACATTAGATCCGTAAGTCACAAGGTTGACATCGTTAACCGATTATCATCTCACGCGAATCGTATGCTTGTAAGTTTGCCTACTTAGTTGTAAAAAAAATCTTATCTGTGTAAATTAGTTATTCTTTTCCTTTCCCACAAAAATGATTTCTAACTGGTCTTATATCATGGCTGTCCGTTGGAACACCTTCCTATATATTTCAGTGGGTCGAACGTTACTCGGCGAGTTAAATGCCGTGAGGGATTTATATACCGGCTCCGAAGCCAGCCATGTAAGGGACTATTGGTCTGTTATCCATTATGGCCTGCAATTATTACTGTATGGTCCAAGCCACACTTAATTTTGTATAGTCAGCAAATCGCCCCGCCGCGCATGGCATTCTTTTAATTGTAAAATTAGTTCACGTTTTTCGCCACCATCACGCGGACGCGTACTCACTATCACAATCATTTTATCATTTCTAAATCTAAGTTTCCAGACATTCAATAAATCTCATTTCTATGAATATCATTCAATTATATCAATTACAGGTGTCCCTTACCTGACCAATGTCCATTCTACACCCAAACTACACATTATTTTATTTTCTTATCCCCATTAAAATAAATTAAGTACTAACTATCTACATTGTGAATTTGGGCACAATTTTTTATTATCTAACCCTTGATCGATTTCAGTACAGTAGGTACGTATTTGGTTATAGGTATACGATGCGCGTTGTGTTATTTGACCTCGCTGCACTTAGATTTTAGTCAAGTATTTTTCACGTATATTACTCTAGATGTATAAAGTATCATATCACCTATATCAATGGATTCAGAAGGTCTCCGCGCAACGACAATTTATCATTATTCTATAATTATATCATTATCTATAAGTCTTGGCGAAATTGTCCCAGAAGAGACGGCTGCTTCTTACAGTTCTTTATAAAAATCTTAGTTTTATTGAATTTACACATTCCTACTTCTTTATTGTACCTACTGCTCCATACTTCCCCTAGTATCCCTATTTCCCTACTATTTGCATCCCTAGTTCCATAACTTCCCTACTGTCCCTACCTATCCTTATTTCCCATATTTGTACAAGCAATTAGTGATAAGGTCTTTGTTAGACATAGTTTTTTGCCATTGGCCCTAAACCAAATCTTCCTAACGAAATAGGTACCTTATAATTTCAATTTTTTTATGATCTTCTGGGACCTTAGGATGTTATCTTAGAATTGAGTTCTAATCATATACCTATGTCAATAAAAGTAAATGTGTAAATCGGTGTTTTATTTGTATTGTACCCAAAAAGCCCTCGCAGCGTTAGCTCAGCTTTGCATTTATCTGCGATTACACAGGTAGTGTTTTTTTTTATTAAAAATCTGAATGCGTTTGACCTCTTTCTTGCCTGATGGGGAGCAAAGATGAGATCTTCTAGTGTCAAATGCAAAGCTGAGCTTACGTATACATGCACAGTTCTGACCTGACCCCCTTATCTCACCGTATATCTCAGGAGGGCCAGATATCTCTGTAGGTGACAAGAAGCCGAATAGAGCTCCATCTCCTCACGGTAGCGCTACAACGTACTTCGCCAATTTACCCCAATTTCCCTATTTTTGATTTTTTTAACAACAACCTGTTGAGAATCCGGCGTAACGCTACAGCCAACTATGACCCTTTTTGCCCTCAACACTCGACAAAAAAAATCAAAAAAATCAAGAAACATGTGTCCCAAGTTACCGTTCAGGAATGTGACCTCTAGCCCGGAACAAACACACATCCCAGCAAAAGCAAAATCAGGCAGTCGTGAAATTTCCTTTTCGATAAGGGAGAAACTTGGCTCTAAAAAAATAGCACATTAAAGTTAAAAATATTTCACAAACTGAACCCTAAATAAATAGCCTTCACATCCTCATAATATTTAAAAAAAAACAATTGTGTACGGTAGACACATTTTTTTTTCATTAAATTTAACATTCATGAAAATTCCCAAAAATCAAATAATTAGACCAACTTACGAATTGCTCGATACAATTTTATTTAATTCTAAACAAAATAGACAATAGGTACCTACATGCACAATTTTACAACACAATTCTGACGTCACATGAGTAATACTAAGTTATAAAAGTCCTTACTAAACTCGTACAAGCCGAATCTATCATCATCAAATGATTTTTTAACCACTGAATTTATAATAATACTTATAGGTTTTGACAACATCCATAATGCTTATAGGTTTTGACAACATCCATAATACTTATAGGTTTTGACAACATCCATTTGCCACAGATTTCCGGCTTTAAGTCTGACGGTGACGGCGTTTTTTCTGCCAGGGCTTGGGCTCTGGCAGAGGTGGTTGTCAGCAGCGGCGGGGGCGGCGGCGGGGGCCGGGGCGACGACAGCGGCAGCAGCGGCGCCGACAGCGGCGGCGTCGCCGGCGGCTGCAGCGGCGTCGTCGCCCGCAGCGACGCCGGCTCCGACTGCAGCAATGATCTCGAGCAAGCCAATTTATGAAACATGACCCTGAAATCGAAATTTCCAGAAAAAATAATACCCAACTGAAAATCAATTCGCCACTATTGGTACGGGCTTCCATAGGACGCGGAGACCGCTTTCCATTTGGTGGCTTGGGCCGCATGCTTATTTGCCCACCTAATAATATTTTAGGCATGGATTCATAAAATGATATTGGGCGCACCAAGAAGCTTCCAACTGAATCGGTCTTTGTGTAAACCAATACAAGAAAGAGGCTATGTCCAACCGCGTAGACACAAAGTCTAGGCTTTATTGAAAGAATTATTTCGACAGAGGCAGCGGGTGAATTTTCTGAATTTTGAATGTATCAACTGAACGAAATGCTAGTAGTTTGTAGCTTTGAGAATTGAAAACATGAAAAATTCAAAATTTGACGTGAAGAAATGCTCGTAACCGTCAATTCCAAAAGGTAGGTACAATGTACCTTAGTCTTAATCTTAACCAACTTATATTAATTCTGTGTCTTTACCTTGTCTTGCATGAAATGTATAACTTTATTTTTATTTTGTTCAAGTTGAATTCTTTTTTACAGGATATAATGAATGCACTTACTTGTGATGTGCTGCTATTTAATAATCATCAAATTTGTTAACACGCGTAGTCTTAAGTTTATTAATACTTAATACAGCTACATATTCGGCACTGTTTGGTCTATTATTCACTGTAAAATTTTCCTTTGTTTACGACTGTTTGTTCCAAAATAAAAATAAAAAAATGTCAAAGGAACGAGCTTGCCATGATTTATAGAATTACCCTCCAACGATATAACTGTACATAGAAATCACTGTTTACCGTTCATCGGACTTCATCTACCTATCACTCTAACGTGTTTCGACTGTAGTTTCGACGGACATCCAAACTAAGACTAAGCCACCAGAATTCTTATATAATTGACCTGAAATAATCCAACCTTTTCTCTCAAGGAATCCCATTGCCGTTCCATTCTCAAGGATAGACTCAACAGCGTTTGTCATATCTCGAGAGTCTTTGTGGTGCTGCGTCCGCAAGTAATCGAGGATCTCCGTCAACGTGGCGCCCTCTGCCTTCTGCTGCAGGAACCTGATCACCAGCCTCCCGGTCGGGTAGGGGGCGTTGACAACACCTGGATCTGAGATCCTGGCTTCTCTGCCAACTCAGTCTGCGATACACAGCCATTGGATCCTATATTCTCTAATAGTTGCGGCATTTTACCTGCCTCCAGGTAAACTATGTATAAGTAAAATTTTGTCTTATTAAAAAAGTTATCATGATAAAACCATGTGAAAAATTTGTACTTTGAGAAAAGATTTGGACACTGTCAAAGGTTGTAGTGATTTTTTTCTCTCTGGTTTTAATTATTATTCGAATGTCATTTGATCCATGGAAAAATAAGAACTTCGTACAAATCAAAGTATAGATGATGGTCATAGGTTTAATAAGGCTCAGAAGGCCTCCGCGCGGGCATAACTAATCTATGGACTATGGATATGATATTAAAAACCGGCCAAGTGCGAGTCAATCTCGCACACCGAGGGTTCCGTAGACGCAAAGCATTTCACATTATAGCTCTAACTAATAAACCAACTAATTTCAATAACAAATTTAACTTTGCATTTCGTTCCCTAAGGTTCATATATATCATTTATTGCGTTTCATATTATACATTCAGTTATAATTACTAATACAGTAACTGGTTTTAGGTACGTACAATATGACAGGTATTAGCAAATGTAGAAGGATGGAACGGCAGGCGGATTTATAATAAGAACAATTTCTTATTATAAATCCGCCTGCCTGGTTAGGTTTCAATTTAAATTTATTTTCGCTGTGTGGGGGAAGCTAAAACGATTGTAGCGCACGATGTAGCGAAAAATGGAACTAACCTGGGATTGACTGACATTGTTGTGTCTATTTTCACTTAATTTAAAAGAATTTGATTGCCTTAACTTAACAAAATGCAGCTATATCGACATGAAACGCATAAATTAAAAAAATACTAACAAGAGCCTGCTTCAAACTGATAATACAAATGAAACCATTTACAGCAACGATTAACCTGGTTGGTGCCGCCACAGATTACTAAATAGTTACTTCGTGTGCCGCCAGGAAAGAATAGAAACAAAGAACATCAAGTCCAATATACTTCAGTTAATACGCGAATGGTGCTACGACCAACGAGCAATTTTACTAATAGTCGGATGCAGGGATGTAACGGATGTGGTTATATCGGAACCGGAACCGGAATCGGAATTTTTGAATTTGGTTTATCGGAGTCGAAACCGGAATCGGAACCGGAATCGGAATAAAAAAATTTCATTAAAATAGTTCCAAATAACACTTGATTTTGGCTTCATTATTCAATTCAAAACAATTTATCACATTTAAAATTAAACACTAATTACGTTCTGCGCCTAAACCCTTGAACTAATCAAAGAGCTATACAAATTAAGTGCAAACACAACACGCAGTATGGAAAACAAAACAACAAGTGAATTCAAGTGAGTGAAAGAGCAATCGCGACGAGCGGGAAAGCACGTCGTTGTCCGCACGACGTTTTTGTTTTTGTACGCACAGATCGCGACTCCGCCGCGGCTTTGCGCTGCCCGGCCCGTCTACCCACCTTCGCCCGCCGCGCCGGCCGCCGACCTCCGATATGACTTCTGACTTCGGTTTAAAATTTATCGGAACCGAAGTCGGAACCGAGGATGCAAAAGCAATCGGAAGTTCCGACGTATCGGAATCGAAACCGAAGCTCCGTTACATCCCTGGACTCGGATGATACGTCAGCGATAGAAAGCGGAAAGTAGTAAACATTTGGCGCGCCATTTTGAAATAGACGGGTCATAATTATTTTATTCATTTCTAAATCTATATATATGTCGGCGCGGAGCTTTATCAAGTGCGCGTTGGCTGGGGCCCGCACAGGTGATGTGCATTCCTAAGCCATTGTTTATATTAACATCATTAAAGCTCGGTTGATATCGGCCGCAAGGAAGTTCTTTGTTGATGTCGAAGCGGAAAAGGCTCAAAATCATCAGAAGGGGTCATTATCGTCATCATCATCAATGAATATTCAGTGGGCAAATCAGTGGGTACAATCACGCACGCAAGTCGAGTTAATGAATCACAATTGAAATAGATGATAAGAATTTTATATCAGGAACAATGAACATAGTCTGTGGTCACTTCATAATTTGCATTAATCATTTAATCATTTAAGTTAAAATTTCGCTAAACTAAATGAAACGGTAACGAATCCGTGGGTCAAGTTAAGGTTCACACGACACGATCGGGGTATGTGACACGTCCCGACTCCACTGTATTTCGCATAAGCAAGGCAGACTGATTCGAAATACAGTGGAGTCGGGACGTGTCACATACCCCGATCGTGTCGTGTGAACCTTAACTTGACCCACGGATTCGTTACCGTTTCATTTAGTTTAGCGAAATTTTAACTTAAATGATTAATGCAAATTATGAAGTGACCACAGACTATGTTCATTGTTCCTGATATAAAATTCTTATCATCTATTTCAATTGTGACTCATTAACTCGACTTGCGTGCGTGATTGTACCCACTGATTTGCCCACTGAATATTCATTGATGATGATGACGATAATGACCCCTTCTGATGATTTTGAGCCTTTTCCGCTTCGACATCTGTCGGCGCGGAGCTTTATCAAGTGCGCGTTGGCTGGGGCCCGCACAGGTGATGTGCATTCCTAAGCCATTGTTTATATTAACATCATTAAAGCTCGGTTGATATCGGCCGCAAGGAAGTTCTTTGTTGATGTCGAAGCGGAAAAGGCTCAAAATCATCAGAAGGGGTCATTATCGTCATCATCATCAATGAATATTCAGTGGGCAAATCAGTGGGTACAATCACGCACGCAAGTCGAGTTAATGAATCACAATTGAAATAGATGATAAGAATTTTATATCAGGAACAATGAACATAGTCTGTGGTCACTTCATAATTTGCATTAATCATTTAATCATTTAAGTTAAAATTTCGCTAAACTAAATGAAACGGTAACGAATCCGTGGGTCAAGTTAAGGTTCACACGACACGATCGGGGTATGTGACACGTCCCGACTCCACTGTATTTCGCATAGACTGATTCGAAATACAGTGGAGTCGGGACGTGTCACATACCCCGATCGTGTCGTGTGAACCTTAACTTGACCCACGGATTCGTTACCGTTTCATTTAGTTTAGCGAAATTTTAACTTAAATGATTAAATGATTAATGCAAATTATGAAGTGACCACAGACTATGTTCATTGTTCCTGATATAAAATTCTTATCATCTATTTCAATTGTGATTCATTAACTCGACTTGCGTGCGTGATTGTACCCACTGATTTGCCCACTGAATATTCATTGATGATGATGACGATAATGACCCCTTCTGATGATTTTGAGCCTTTTCCGCTTCGACATCAACAAAGAACTTCCTTGCGGCCGATATCAACCGAGCTTTAATGATGTTAATATAAACAATGGCTTAGGAATGCACATCACCTGTGCGGGCCCCAGCCAACGCGCACTTGATAAAGCTCCGCGCCGACATATATATATATAACTCAAAGGTGACTGACTGACTGACTGACTGGCTGACTGACTGACTGATATAGTGACCTATCAACGCACAGCCCAAATCACTGGACGGATCGGGCTAAAATTTGGCATGCAGGTAGATGTTATGACATAGGCATCCGCTAAGAAAGGATTAACGCGAGCGAAGCTGCGGGCGCTAGCTAGTAATAAACAAGAGCCCTTTATTGTATTCTCATTTCATGCTATAATATTTTGTTATACGTTAATAAAAAAAGTGACATATGTTTTTCATTCTAAAATAAATATAAACAGTGGTATTAATTAACTCTTAAATTTAGCAATATAAAAGTTGTTTTTATTAAACTTAATAACTGTGTTTTAAGATGTATATATTTGTTAGTACCTAATTAAGTTATATTAGGGTAATTGTAAACATGGGTGATTGGAAACAGTCTTATGTAATATAAATAAAAGTTATGTTATTTAATTCGGAACACAACTTTATTCTATTAGTATACCTTTAATAGTTTATGGCAAAGTATTAGAGTGGGTACACAGTGTCAAATTCTTAGGCGTTACCGTTGACTGTAAGTTAAAGTGGGATAAACACATTGAACTCACGGCCAAATAACTTAGCTCGGCGGCTTATGCAGTGAGAAGGATAAGACAGTGCACAAACATTGAAACAGCTAGACTCGTGTATTTCAGCTACTTTCATAGCATAATGTCATACGGATTATTGATATGGGGAAATGCAGCCGAAATAGGGAAAATTTTTGTATTACAGAAGAGAGCAATTCGTTTTATGTACGGGCTAAAACGACGCGATTCTCTACGAGAGCTCTTTAAATCAATAAAAATTCTTACTGTTGCATCTCAATACATCTTCAATGTACTTATTTTTGTTAAATCCAATTTAAACCTCTTTAAAAAAAATTGCGATGTACATAGTATAAACACCCGCAATAAGAATAAACTTTATACGCCCTGCTTTAGGCTTAAAAAGGTTCGGCGGTCTTTCGTGGGTCAAAGTGTAAAAATGTTCAACAAGCTCCCTGACGAGGCTATAAATTTACCTATGCAAAAATTTAAAACATATCTTAAAAATACTTTGATGAATAAAGCGTATTACACAATAAGTGATTATTTGAACGATAAAAAAGCTTGGTCTCTCCCAGTGGCGTAGCGTGCCTTGTCGGGGCCTCGTATAAAAATTTTTTTGGAGGCCCTTATATGGAGGTAAAGATTTTTCACAAAAGAAAAAAAATATTGTGAGAAGAAATATTTAGTCCCGCAGCCCGCCATAACGATGTAGTGTTGCCAACTTTTGAACGCACGCTTAAGGCGGGAAAAGAAGGAATTGCTTTATAGAATTTTGTCATTTGTAAAATAAAATAAATTAGAAAGTTTTTATTCTTTTCCTTACACACTTTGGGGGCCCCCGTGGCCCGGGGGCCCCGTATAATTGATACGGCAAATACGGCGGTAGCTACGCCCCTGGTCTCTCCCTACAACTTCGCCACTCCACACTTGATTGCATTCTTTTGTTATTGTGAACCTTTCCTTTCTTTTTTAAATTTAATTACATTGACATTTAATTGTTAAACATGTACGTGTATTGTGATCTTCAAGTGACTGAAAGTATTTATTTTTCTAAAATGTTCAAACTGTTGACGGCGTCGTGGGCCGGGTCGTAAGGTTCCCTCTATTATGGTTGAGCTTTGCGATGGCTGACCCTCGCGTCAACTCGTGAACGGGTGTTGCCAGGGGGATCGCGCTTCGATCCTGATTCGATTTTTATTTTTATTTTTTGTTCTTAACCAATTTATTTTGGTTACTCGATCACAAACATAACATGTTTTATTATATTATTATTATTTTTTTCTTATATTTTATTTTTGACTGTACACAATCTAGTGTATGTATAAAGCTAATAAATAGCCCCTCTGGCATATTAGGCGACCAAGACTGTTTCATGAGTTTCTTTCGGCATTTCTTCTCAGCAATAGTCGTTCCGAAATGCTAGTAGTTTGTAGCTTTGAGACATAATATATTATGATTAAATAATTAGTTATCGACGTGAAAAAGAGCTTTCTTTGAAGGCCAAGTTTCAATAAAAAAAATTGACTTTGACTTTGACTTTATTGTCTATGGCGGCAGCTATCAAATTCTATCCCACGTCAAATATAACTTAACTTTATGTGTTGCGAGAAAAGTCATTAAAATAAAGTGGTTTTACGAATTGTGTTAAATATTTGGAACTTTAATTTGTTTATTGAAGTTAAAGCTTAGGAACCCCTATAGTTTTGATATATTATTGTAAGATTTAGTTACGCTTTTTCATCACTTTTTAACACTAATAGTAGTACCAGAGATGGAATGTTCTAACAGTCAGACAATTGTTTATTTTGCAGATTATACTCAAACAACATTCCCAACTGATATATGATCCTGGATTATTGAATAATAGACGCAGAAAAGACATAGTATGCCAGATGTCAATTCTCCGAACTTCTTTCTCTGAAAATTTCTATTGCTACCTCGGTAAAAAGTTGTCCATCTATTCATTACCAAAATTTAACTGTAAGAAGACTGTCTCTCAATATTTAATAACTCTTGACTATGATGACACCGAAATAATGTTATCTCCTCTGCAATAAACCCTTGAGTAAAATCACATTAATATTTTAATAAAATATTCACATGCCATCGGGATTCTTCTTTTCTTTCGGTTCCAATATCTTCCATTAACTCAATGGACTATTGAATATAAATTATTGTGCTCCCTAATTATAATCTTAATAGCGGTACCCCGAGATAGAAATAAATAAATAAAGATATACCCGTATTATATTTTTAAAACTTGTAGTTTCTTTGACCCTCCAAATATGATAATAGGTATCCATCATATCATAACTTAATAACCTTAACAAGCCGTTTCTAAGACAAACAGATGGACAGACAGACATTGAATTTTACTTTAAAATTGCCCCTCATTGCTTAGCATATGAGAGCAATACGTAATAACTTAAATAAAATAATAATAATAAAAAAAAAATAATACCTAATAATATATAATAATAAAGAAGTGTGAAATTTCTTCTTCTTCTCTCAGCCGAAAGACGTCCACTGCTGGACAAAGGCCTCCCCCAAGGATTTCCACAACGACCGGTCCTGCGCTGCCCGCATCCATGCGCAACCCGCGACCTTCACCAGGTCGTCGGTCCACCGAGTGGGAGGCCTGCCAACACTACGTTTTCCGGTTCGTGGTCGCCACTCGAGAACTTTTCTGCCCCAACGGCTATCTGTTCTGCGAGCTATGTGCCCCGCCCACTGCCACTTAAGTTTGGCGATTCTGCGGGCTATATCGGTTACTTTAGTTCTCCTACGGATCTCCTCATTTCTGATTCGATCACGCAGAGAAACTCCGAGCATAGCGCGCTCCATCGCCCTTTGGGTGACCTTGAGCCTTCTTATGAGGCCCATAGTAAGCGACCACGTCTCTGTTCCGTATGTCATCACTGGCAACACACACTGGTCAAAGACCTTAGTCTTGAGACACTGCGGTATTTTGGACGAGAAGATATCGCGAAGCTTCCCGAACGCTGCCCAGCCGAGTTGGATTCGACGGTTGACCTCTTTCTCGAAGTTGGACTTACCTAACTGAACTGTTTGTCCCAGGTATACGTAATTGTCAACAACTTCGAGTGTAGAGTCTCCAACCTTTAGAGGAGTGGGTGCGACACGGATATTAGACATGATTTTCGTCTTATCCATGTTCATTTTTAGACCCACTTGTTGAGAGGCTCTACAGAGGCCATCGAGCATTGTGCCTAGGTCTTCCAAGGTCTCAGCCATGACTACGATATCGTCAGCGAATCGAAGGTGAGTGAGGTACTCGCCGTTGATATTGATACCGAGTCCGCTCCAGTCCAGAAGCTTGAAGACATCTTCCAGGGCGGCGGTGAACAGTTTCGGAGATATAACGTCTCCCTGTCTCACCACTCGCTTCAACTGGATAGGTTTCGAGCCTTGATCCTGGAGACGGACCGACATGGTGGCGTTTTCGTACAAACACTTCAGCGCTTCGATATATCGATAGTCAATTTGGCACCGTTGGAGCGACTGTAGCACAGCCCAGGTCTCGATCGAATCGAAGGCTTTCTCGTAGTCCACAAACGCCAAGCATAAGGGCTGATTATACTCCTCAGTCTTCTGTATAATCTGCCGCAGCGTATGTAAGTGGTCTACGGTACTAAAGCCTTTTCGGAAACCGGCTTGTTCGGGAGGCTGGAAGTCGTCGAACCTGCGAGCGAGACGATTCGTAATGACTCTCGAAAACAGTTTGTAGACATGGCTCAGAAGTGAGATAGGCCTATAATTCTTCAATAAGGTTTTGTCGCCTTTTTTGAAGAAAAGTACCACCACACTTCTGTGCCATGCCGTAGGCGTTTGTCCCTCGAGTATGACGGAATCGAATAGCTTCTGAAGAGCTTTTAATACCGGTGTTCCACCTGCTTTCAGAAGCTCAGCCGTGATTCCATCATCACCCGGTGCCTTATTGTTTTTTAACTGTTTGAGAGCCATTCTAATCTCGTATAGGCTGACGTCCGGGATATCTTCGGTGTAGTGTCGGGTCAATCTGGCTCTTGGATCTTTGGCCAGATTACTGACAGGTGCGCGTACGCTGGTGTATAATTGTCCGTAGAACTTCTCAACCTCTTCCAACAGCTCTGGCTTCGACGAAATGATTCTGCCATCCTCAGTCTTCAGCTTGGTCAGTTGGCTTTGACCAACAGACAGATCCCTTGCAAACACTTTTGAGCCCTTATTTCGCTTAATCGCCTCTTCAACACGGTCAGTATTGAATTGCCGTAGATCGCGCGTTAGGGACTTGGAGATCTGTCTGTTTAGACGTCGATACTGAGCAGCATCGTCAGAGGACTGCAGAACCAAGTTTCGTCTTTCTTCCATGAGTTTGTTGGTGAGGTCCGAGATCTTTTTGGTTCCTTTTGAACAGCGGGTTTTGAAGGCCTTAGACCCAGCTGTTTGGACAATTTGGACAAACCTGTCATTATAATCGTCCAGATTTTCGCAGTCTCCCAGGCATTCGAAGCGATTCTGCAAGTCGAGCTGAAAGCTCTCGGGGTTTTGGAGCTGGATAGGCGCTGGTCTGAGCGTAGACTTCATCAGTCGACACCTTTCGAGTTTTATTCTAAGATTCAATATGCCTCTTACCAATCGGTGATCGCTTCCTGTTTTTACGGCATTGATCACAGAGACATCATTGAATATGTGCCTCTTCGTCGACAAGATGAAGTCAATCTCATTTTTTGTAACGCCATTAGGATGCAACCATGTCCACTTTCGCTGTTTTGGCTTTTTGAAGAAGGAGTTCATCATAAAGAGGCCCTCCTTCTCCATAAAGCCGGCCAGCAGATGACCACGTGCATTCCTCGTTCCATATCCAAAATTCCCCACTCTCAGCTCATCATCGCTTCGTTTGCCCAGTTTCGCGTTAAAGTCCCCCATCACAACGGTATAGTGGGCCTGGGAGCTATGTATGGCTCTAGAAATATCCTCATACATAGTCTCTACCTCGTCGTCGGAGCGATATGAGGGCGGTGCGTATACTTGTATTACCTTCAACGAATACCGTTTGGTGATTCTGAGTACAAGGTACGCTACCCTCGCCGAAACACTCTCGAACTGGACCACGTTGTTGACGAGGGACCTGTGGACGATAAACCCGACACCACCCTGGGACGGTTGGTGAAATTTCTAAATATATACAATCTGTAAGATACTGTGCATCCATTTTTTCTAACTTTCTATATACATATTTAGGTATACTTATTTAATTTTACTGGTTTATCTGTATTAGACTGGACTATGTATTCTCGTTTAAATGTTATACAACTAATATGTATTATTTGTTCCCCGAACTGCTCTTGTATCAGAATCTGCTCTCAATCTTAACGACAAATTACCCATGATATTTTAATATTATACCTTACGCTAGCTACCCGTTTAAATAAATTATCTTTATTCGATACATTGTTACCTATCTATTCTCTCGTAATATTAACGTCAGCAGGCAGTATCGCGGGAACAAGCACACTCACGCACACATTTACACTCACCCTACTCGCCTCAACCAAGTGTATCGCATAATTTAGCTGTGGAGTGATTGGTGATGTCCGTGGTGATCTGTATCACAGGTTTCTTCGGAAATCTATCTCTCGCATTACAGGTGAATTGAGTTATACCCTAGTTATTTATACACTTACTTTTGTTGTTCTAAACCTATGAATGTGAAGAGAAAATAAAGAATTATTTTATTTTATTTAATAGTAAACCGGTACGCGGGAAATGAATGTTTACAATTATCCATCAGAAAATAGAATCATGGGTTAATTGTAAACAACTTTTGGGGTTATTGTAAACGGTATGGGTAATTGGAAACAATAATATAATTTGCATAGTAGGTGGTGGTGGGTAATAGTAAACACTTTGTTTTTAGATAATGTACAGGGTGCCACATATATGCTCGAACAAGACAAAATAAGTACTCATCAGAATATATTTCGAATGCAGTCAAAGGTGTTATAGGAAAAAGAAAAACATATAGACAAGCACCGGCTACATACAGAATGCATGTTAATCTTGTTCTTGCTCTACTGCAAATGAAGGGTTATATTTTTCTCGCGTATGTTGTATGTATCTTATCTTCTTAACACGCGGGGTATTGGTCCGGAAGTACTTCAAACCTTGGGTTTTTTTGTACTTACTCCAATGCCTTACTCGCCCGCATCGGAAATTCTGAAGAAGGACTGCATGACCTTCAGTATATTGCGAAGTGCCTATAGTCGTCCAGCGCCGGATATGCTGATCCCAGGAGGTCCAGTCGCTTGTTTGCCAACGAGTCACAATAACACAAAATGTGTTTCATGGACTGGACACCTCTGCTTCAGGCTCTGCACAGAGGGCTGTTGACAAGTTTCAATTTATAGAGGTGACTGCGATTTTCAAAGTGTCCAGTCAAGGCCACGATCAGAGTTCTTGTCTGTATTCAGCTATACTTGCAGATTTCTTTGAGCCACCTAATGTTGCCTTCACCAAGCATTGCCTTTGAGTGTGTAAGTCCATCCTGTGCATTCCATGGGATCTGTGTCTATCTTTGACATGTGCAATAATTTCCGTAGTTATCATCCCACATGTTGTATGTAAGTAACATGTGTTTGATATAAGGTAATGTTCTTTATTACCTCATATCTCTCGAACACGTCCCGTCGTTTTGTTAGCCAAAGTGTTCTTAAGTAAGTGCCGTTTAAACAAAACCCATGTTGCTGCAAGGTGCTATTGTTGGAAGTGAAAAAAAAATTCCCCGTTCATCCATTTCAAAGCAGCAAGAAAATAAGCAGTTCACAATACCTCCTTACGAATTAATACTATATAATCTTACATATAAGGATTAAAAGTTTAGAGCCTGTGTATCTTTAACAGTTACCTAGTTCGGTGCTTCCAATTATCCCAAAAATAAAAAAGTAAAAAAAAAGTGATGGGTAATTTTAACAGATGTTTATAGACCTTTATAGGCAAACAATACTTAAGGTAAAGCCTGACCAGGAATATAAACACCGTATGGTCATACTATAATTGCATTATAATATAGCCAAGGTATCATATAATATAAACATATATTTTTTGTTAATGTATAAAATAAATGAAAAAAATATGATTCATAATATTGATGGAGGTAACCAAAAAATCAAAAGCGTTTACAATTACCCTGATTGACTATATTGTACTGTAAGTTTTCCGATTTAAATAAAAAATATAAATAAAAATATCACAGAAATAATATATTTTTGCTTTGATCCAAATGTTGCGTACCACTAATTTACAAAGTTTATTCAAAATTATATACAATGTGTCCCGTCATCAGTGTCGGAGCTTTTAATGGTATGTTATATGGCACTCATCACTCTCTTCATACATGCTCTCCGGTTATGGGTGCTCATCTGAGTGTAGAGGAAGCAAGAGAGATCTGTAAGGATCGTAGCAGGTGGAAATCGCTAGTCTCTGCCTACCCCCACGGGAAAAAGGCGTGATAATATGTATGTATGTTATATGGCATTTTTTATGGACAAATCACCATTCAAAACTTTTTTTTTTTACTTTGTTTTAATATAAAAAATAAACATTTTAATGGGCTAGTCTCTTCACAAGAAGCTAAGAATTCTAAAAATACAACAAATTTTTTTTTTTTTTTTGCTTTTACGATTGTTTTTGTCCTTTATATTAAAACATTTTGCTTATTTTATTGTTGTCTACGTGATTAGCTTTTAAATGAGACCTATTTTATGTCGATAGCACTTTTACACGTGTATGGTGTAACCACACACAGATTTGCTAAATAGGTTGATGCTGATGCTGGGATGCTAAGCTATGGGGGAAAACTCCGAAGAGATTTAATCCAAACCCGTAGAGTGCTAATCGTACACTGATTTAATGTTAAGTTATTGACGTAAGTCTAACTAGTAAATAAGCTAATCAATATAGTATTAAAAGGTATATTGACCTAGTGTTAGCGTTTATGTAGGCAATAATTATATCTATGTGTGTGATGGCTCATACAACACGAGTAGCTATGATTGATTTAGTACAAGAGCTCTCTTTTCTCTCCCCGCGTCACTGTTTCCCGAAAAATATAATTTAAGGGTTTTCATGGCAAGGGTAAATAGGCATATTTTGAGTTTGCGTGTACCACCCTAGACCTCATCTATGCTTCCCATCAGGCAAGATTGAGGTCAAACGCACTCAAATGTCTAATAAAAAAAAATAAAGAGCCAGAAAAAAAAACAAAATGGCTGCCATTTTACTACAGTAGAAAAAAAAGTGGTGATTTGTTCATAAAAAATGCCATATAACCATAGACATAGGAAAAAAATCATTCTTTAATATAATATAATAAAATTAAAAAAAACATTGCTAGCTCTATGCATATAACATACCTACCATTAAAGGCTCCAACACTGATGACGGGACACATTGTATAAGTAATACTCAAAATTATACGTCAACGCGATCAAGAGATATTACCGTAAATGTGGCGAATTTTCGCATATTTTGCGATTTTAGGCAGCAATCAAAAATTAAGGATAATTTCATAATTTTGGCAAAAAGCAAGGTCTAACTGAGCCTAACAGTGCTTATACAGGAATAAATCTGAAAACTGTAAATATGTTATTGGAATTTTTGAGCATCTCAGATGCAATATTAGTACTAATGTACTCTCATATAGAAATAAGATATGGTGAAAAAATTCCATGCGAGCAGGACTTCATCGAATATGGGTTAAATCAAATACCTTACTCGTATAGTGGGTATTGGTGTTAGGTGACGCATGCCTAATACGTTTCAATAGAAATTGGATATGGTGAAGATTTTCGATGTGCAGGATTGAAATGCGATAGCTCAGTTGGAAGAGCAAGGTCGTATAAAGACCTGGTCGCGGGTTCAAGTCCTGCTCGCATGGAATTTTTTCACCATATCTTATTTCTATATGAGAGTACATTATGTTATTGGAAGTCTAAAAAAAGTGTTACAAACTTATTTTTGCGGTGGATTCAGTATGAGTCTTAGGGATCGAACTGCAAAGTTAAGTTTGTTTTTGAAACTAGTTGAACTTTTAGCTAATGTGAGACGCTTTGCGTGTATGGAATTGAACCCTCGATGCGCGAGTTTGACTCGCAGTTGGCCGGTTTTTTTCTGAAAGCAACCGTAGATCCGAGTATTCTTTTAGATATTAATTTCAACTTTATACCTTTAAGCGTTCCAGAGAAAAAAAAGATTGACAGACAGACGGACAGACGAACAACAAAGTGATCTTATAAGGGTTCCGTTTTTGCAATTTGAGGTACGGAACCCTAAAGATATGCATAGATTGGCTATGGATTGGCTTGTTTCAGAAAAAAATTAAACGTTATTTGTAGTCGTCAAATTGTCGGTGTTTTTACAACAACTGTCAAATCATTTTTTTTATTCGTACACTTTTTAATTGTTTAATTTTACTAACGATTTTGATGTTTAATATCAATATATTTAGCGAGATGAAATTTTAGGCGTATTCGGAGATATTAATGATATTCCAAGCAGAAAATTGGCCAGAGATGAACAAAGTTTGATAAGAAAAAATGTCTATAAAAATTCTGACAGTAAATCAGAATGACGCTGAGAAGCAGGAGGAGAACTTGGCGAAATTAGTGATGAGTGCGTTCTACAAGCTGGCACAGAACAAGAGAGGGACCACTTCGGAGGAAATCGCCAGGTGGCTTTTCACAATATACTTTCTTCTTTTTTGCACGCTGAGTGCGAAGCGTTCGCGCCGTGCGTTGAGTTTAGATAGACATTAGACAGGGCAAGACATGCCTGCCTATTACTAGTACCAAATACTATATTTATATAGAGTTTATAAACTCTAGCGTATAGTATTTGCTAGTACGAACGCATGCCATGCCACTATGCATGCTACCTGCAGTGTGGGTGGAAACGGGCGTGCTTGTAGAGCGTCTGAGCAGGTTTGCGAAAGTCGAAAATATAATTGAAACTTGGCATTCACTGCTCTACCGCATTTTCTCCAAAATAAATTAATTGATGTACATTCCCCAGGTACCTGCGCGAGAATTTTGGGGACGTGTGGCGAACGAGCGTGCTGGTGAACAAGGCCGAACAGACATTGTCTCGAAGCGCAGCACTGGGTTTCTTGGACCAGTTGGGTAAGCGTTACGCCGTGAAGATCGCGCGCGGCGCGTGCTGCCGGCGCTCGCGCAAACGCTGCGGCTGCCCCCGGCGGCGCCGCCGCCTGAGCAGTTGCCGAAGAAAAAAACGCCGCCGCAGCTGTGGCCGCCGCCGCCGCCGCCGCCGTCGCCGCTGCAGCCGCCGACGCCGCCGCTGCAGTTGCTCTTGACTCCAAGTGGGCAATAAACCTCATGTGTGTCTTAAATGTGACTTTTATTTAATAGACGAGCTGCCTTTATTCTGCCTCGCTGTAGTATCGTATTCTGCTTCTTGGGCCCAATCAATCCTAATAATGTGCCTAATAGCTTGGAGCGTGAGCTCCAAATAATAATCGCGATGAACATTATTACAGTTCATGATGCTAAATCGGGATTTACTCGAGCGTCATAGAGACCTATTGGATTGCGAAGTTTAGATGATAAGAAGAAAAAAATGTCATAATATATACATTTTCATCAGTGGGGAAAGCGACTATAGATTTTCAAAAATGTAAAAAAAAAAACTGTTTCATGGACATATTCGAGCGCGTCAGATATTGATAGTAACTATGTCCTGTATATTTTTGAAAATGTACGTATGTTAATCTGATTGTTTCCATGATGGGGGTGGTCGTACGTAAGGGTTGAAAGTGAAAAAAAAAACTTAATCGAGCGCGTCAGATTTTCTAAGGGGATGTTATTTGCACTTAAAAAAGCTTTAATATAATAATAATGTGACGATTTGGATGTGACGCAAACTCAAGGCCATTATTAGAATGTGCAAAAAAATTCGCCATTTTGAAATACTCGAGCGCGTCAGATTATATATAAGGTTCTTCTTAAGCCTGCATCACACGTTTTTAGCCAAAACAGGCGTTACAGAATTGACCCTGGTGCCAAAACTAGATCATTATTGATAATAAAAATTGTACTATAGGCTTCTCAAATAACTGCTACTACTTATACGAGACAGATAAAAATATTTTGCCTTTTATTTTTGCGTAAATAGGTACCTTCCAGAAAACACGAAAAATACGAAAAACAAGGTTCACGGCTTTAACGAAATCATTATATAAAACACAAATTATAATTTCTACATAATGTTAAATCGCGAGTTTATTAAACTAGCTACAAGTTGCTCGTTTTAGATTTTTGAAAAATAACTCGAAAAAAATATTATATATCGTAACAATTCACTAAGAAATTCCCCATACATTTTTTGTATGGCAATGCCATCGCTCAATATATACGAGTTCCAAGCCCACGAAAAATCAGTCTGCCGGTAAGAGTCAAGGGGAATCCACGTCGCTCTGCTGCTCGGGAGGCATTTAATTTTCGCGTGTTCATGTATTCACAGACAGCAGAGAGTAATGTAGATCAGAGTTACATATTTATTACTTTTAATCTTTTTAAAATTTATATAGGTACCATTTTCATACTCATGAATGATGGCCGACAATTTTTGATGAAATAGAAATCGTAATAAATCGCAATCATAGAAATCGTAATAAATCGAAATCATAGAAATCGAAATCATAAAAATCAAAATAAATCTAAATCAAGATCCAAGATGGCGGACAATTTTTTTTTTTAATTTTGCGATATGTATATCGTTTCATAAGTTTTTCAGTGCGCTGATTACGAAAATAACATTTATTTTGAGATCCAAGATAGCGGACAACTTTTTTTTTCAATTTTACAATATGGGTATGTTTTTATAGGTTTTTCGGTGCGCTAATGACAAAAATAACATTTATTTTGAGATCCAAGATGGCGGGCAGTTTTTTTTTTCAAGTTTACAATATGGGTATGGTTATATAGGTTTTTGGGGACGCTGATGACGAAAATAACATTTATTTTGAGATCCAAGATGGAGGACAGTTTTTTATTTTATTTTACAATATGGGTATCGTTTTCTAGGTTTTTTGGGACGCTGATGACGAAAATAACATTTATTTTGAGATCCAAGATGGCGGACAATTTTTTATTTTATTTTTACAATATGGGTATCATTTTATAGGTTTTTGGGGACGCTGATGACGAAAATAACATTTATTTTGAGATCCAAGATGGCTGACAGTTTTTTTATTATTTTACAATATGCGGGTATCGTTTAATAGGTTTTCGGGGACGCTGATCTTAAAATAAATGTTATTTTGGTCATCAGCGTCCCCAAAAAACCCGTAAAACGATACCCATATTGTAAAATAAAATAAAAAACTGTCCTCCATCTTGGATCTCAAAATAAATGTTATTTTCGTCATCAGCGTCCCCAAAAACCTATATAACCATACCCATATTGTAAAATTTAAAAAAAAAGTTGTCCGCCATCTTGGATCTCAAAATAAATGTTATTTTCGTCATCAGCGTCCCCAAAAACCTACAAAATGTCAACCATATTGAAAAATTGAAAAAAAAAATTGTCCGCCATCTTGGATCTCAAAATAAATGTTATTTTTGTCATCAGCGCACCGAAATACCTATATAACCATACCCATATTGTAAACTTGAAAAAAAAGTTGTCCGCCATCTTGGATCTCAAAATAAATGTTATTTTTGTCATCAGCGCACCGAAAAACCCTTATAACCATACCCATATTGTAAACGTGAAAAAAAAGTTGTCCGCCATCTTGGATTCCAAAATAAATGTTATTTTCGTAATCAGCGCACTAAAAACACTTATAAAACGATACCCATATTGCAAAATTAAAAAAAAGTTGTCCGCCATCTTGGATCCAAAAATACTATTTTTGTAAACCTCATCCCGAAAAATTGGCCTTCATGGGATGCCAGGCAGATGTTTAACATCTTAGCATCCTGGCACGACGGTCATGCTATTTTCTATCGCGGCATTCGTGTCCATTTTACTGCCAAGTCACGCCAAGTATGTTTTACATAAGAAAATGGTCGTAATTTTATTTTTAGTATTCATTACCGTAAAGCAAGAAAAAAAAATTATATAGGTACCAACAAATCCTTTGCCGGATCCCTGTCACTTATTACTTCGGGTTGGCGGCAATCTCACGTCGATGTGTGCGTGTGACTTGCACACAGCCAGCTGCGGTCTATCAAATACCTAAACTCGGTCGGGCGCGCGGACGTGATACACTCTTAATGCCCTAGACGCGCTGTCTCATAATCTGACGATTATCTAGAGGGATTCGCCTAATCTGACAATATTTTTTTTTTTTTTCAAATCATTGAACTTAATTAATTGAAAAGCTGAAGAAATAGCATGCAAATAAAAAAGTACAGGTTATTTTAAGTATAATACTTGTATTTATAAGAAAATAATTATATTTTTCTTTGCGTAGTTTTTTTTTTAAATTATCATCTTCATCGGTAGAATCATCTTCCTCCTCTGGCTCGATTTCATCTTCAGATTTAAACTTTAAACTTTTTTTTTGCATTAAACTTTATCGATTATTTTTTCCTTCTTTATGCTTATGGAAATCGTCAGATTATATATTTTTCGTTATCCTTGAATTATTTCCATGGATTCCATGATTATTTCTTTCAAAATAAAAAAAAAATGCCACGCTCGAGAAAGTCGAGATGACGTTTTTTTTTTACAAGTTTGTAACCCTCCTACTTCTTGACGTCACTGGAAAATTGTCAGATTAGTGGAATATACACTTTTTAGCATGTACTTAATTAACTCACCCTCCTTAATCTGACGCGTCCGAGAATTTCTGATGATCAATTTTTGTTTACTAATCTGATCCTTTATCCTTGACAGGCGGCCATATAATATATGGGGCTCATATTTGGTGGGGATACTTTACCTGGTACAAGGTATCTCCCTGTATGTTAATCTGCCGCGCTTTAGTAACTCCCGAAATCCCCTCTTGGGCTCCCCTACTATAAGTACATGTAGGTACGAACGATCTTGGTAATTTTCTGAATCGAAATTCGAAAGAGCGCCACCTTCAGCTTTGTTTTAGAGTGCAGCTTTTTCCACAGTGACAATAGATGGCGTAAGGTTAGCTGCTATGTTGCCGAACAAATTATTATTACTAGTTATTCAAATTTGGCGCTAGATGGCAGCACTGATCTTTTTCAGATTTTTTCAAAGAATTTTTTATTTTTATTTTATATTTTTTTGCACATCTATTATAATTATTCAAAATTAGGTTTGTAAATATCCATTTTAAGAAAAAATATTTAAATCCAAATAAAACATCTATGAACATACAGCCATCTATGAAGTCATTTGGAACTACCTATTTTTTTTTAATTTGGGTCTCGGAAAATCACTTAGGATTTGGTGGATGAGGCCATGATTTGGCCTCAGAGAAATGATAGAATACAATACAAAGTCTAATCCACAGACATATAATAATAGTAAGCAGACTGAACATGTCATTTGAAATTGCATGGCAAAAACACACACTAAGATTATTATTCACACAACGACAGAATACAGGGTCGGATCTAAGATAATTAATTATATTCGGTACAGTGTAGCAAAACCAAAAATTTTGAGACGCTGAATCTTAAGCCGTGCGCGGTATGCGGACGGATCTGCATCAGCTTTTTACGATGGGAAATTCTATCCCTTTTGGGAAAAAATACTAGTCATTAAATCAATAAAATTTATTTTAAATTAGATATTAAAATTAACTGCAATGAAACATTGCAATGATGTTAATGGTTGCTGGCGTCCATTCACTGTCCTGGTACTCGTAGTACGTAAGAGAAATACTCCCATAACAGTTCTCTTTCTTGAGGTATAATTTTCTGGCATATTTTCCTTGTCCTGAAATGAAATTCACTGTCAGCATATTTATAAAATGTGCATTTTAATCTTCAAGAAAGAATTCCTGAGATTTTTATAGAATAGGTACTAAATTCGTATATTTGCCTTGATTCGGCCCAGCCATAGTAAACAAAACTGGATCTGTCAAATGATCTATGCTATTTACGAAATTATTAAATTACTTGTAGTATTTCTACTTTATAAAATAAATAATGATATTGCTGATAAATAGCATTGAAAAAGTCTAATAATGATTATTGTTTCAAAAATAACACGAAATTGTATATTATCATTGGGCACGTCAAAAAAACATGTATTGCTTACCGAAGGAACGATATTCTACGAATATTTTTTTATGAAACACTTCCACATATTGTACACGTTGCATTTTATCATTTCTATTAAGTTTAAAAGCACAAAACAGTAAAAAATAATTTTAAATATTTATGACAACTGTGACAACACAACAAATATGACAGTTAAGGATCATTTCGCATGAAAAATCCTAAGGAAAAATCCTTAGACAATAGAGAGAGGAAAAATCCGGCTTGGATGATAAATCTTTCAGTGTAGTGGTTCGTGTTGCAATACATTGCAATGCTAAGGAAGGAAAGGGACAGAGTTATGTGACAGTCCTTATCATGAACAGGATGCAAATATTGTCAAATATCATCAGTGTGTGTGTGAAATTTGTGTTCCTTCTAGAGATGGGCGCTTGGATAAATTTCCGGAAGGTAAAAATGGGAAAGAATGGGTAGAATGGGTAAAAATTAATTTATACCCATTTATACCCGATATTTTTTATTTATACCGGGTAGAAATTATAATGAAAGTAAATTATCCTTATTTACTTTAAACTGTTAAAATAATAATTAAAGTATAAATATTAGGTATGTTTTGATTATAAGGAAGATAAATAACTAGTTGTTTTCGGTTCAAATATTAAAAAAACGAAAACAACAGATTTAAAATCATATGTATTCAAATAATATTTTGAAAATAATGATGCATATTCAGTATATGGATGTTTCAAGTAGAATTAACAAAAAAGTAGACTAACATTTGCCCGCGGGTTCGCCCGCGTGAATTTCCCACGGGAACAGTGCTTTTTCCGGGATGAAAAGTATCCCATGTCCTTCTCAGTACTTCCAACTATGTTTATGTGAAACAGGAAGATTGGCTGAGTAGATAAAATGTGAAAAGGTAACAAACAAACTCACTTTCGCATTTATAATATTAATTAGGATTAGGATTTGAACTTCGCAATATTTTTCTATCGAGAAAGTTTTATGCAATCGTATTTTTGAGAGAGTTATTAATTAAGTTTGCTGCATTTTAATTTCAAATTCAGTTTTTCATTATTACTGATATTACAGACATTTGTAATAATCTGGCCTAGTACGGCGGGCATTACGATTCGATAATCGCCTAGCCGTTCAACAGAATTCCGGCATTTGGCAAACTTGTTCGTCGCCCCGGAATAACATTCATTGCCTAAAATCAGTTGGCTGCGAATGAGTCAGAATTAAGATATATCTTGTTAGGTCTTTTTGTAACCAAAACGTAAATTGTACACTTTATAAGTATTTTTATGCAGTACTTAATTTAAAAACTGAATAGTACCTTAAACACTTTATTTCTTAATAAATCTTAACGATATATTATAAAATATCGCAATTACAAACATTTTAATTGATTTTAATTTTTACCCGGTGTAAATTAAAAATTCCTGGGAAAAAATGGGTATAAATGGATAAATTTCCGAGTCTCGGAAATTTATCGGGTAAATGCCCATCTCTAGTTCCTTCTGCTTATATTTTAAAAAAAATTTACTTCTGTGGTCTAATCAAAGAATTTGGCCGTAAGTATTCAGCACCATGGAAGTAATAAGTACCTGTACAAAGTACTTACTACTTCCATGTTCAGCACAGAAATATTTTTTTTTTTTATTATATGTCTGTGGTATTCAGAGATTTGGTCCATCCACAGACATATAAATGTAAGTAATGTTCTTATATCTGTGGGTCCATCCATAATAACTTTATGAAGGGCCATGGAAGTAATAAGTACCTTTGTACAACAAGTACATATTACTTCCATGTGAAGGGCCCTACCACAGAATACTTAATATGGTCCTATTTCGAAACTCTATGGTTTGACAATACATTGACACTTGACAGTTGAATGAATTGTACAAGTAAACTCTTAGAAACTAGGTTTATTCGTAAATATTTTTTTCACTTTCGTTAATTATTTTGTTGTGAGAATCCTGGTTTAGTGTTGTAAGTGCCTTAATTTGACAATTTATAGCAATTATTACACGTGATTTAATATAGTTCATAGTTTGCAACTCAATCTTTATGTGAATAAACTTCGTAGTTCGAACTAGTTTAGAACTCTACGAAATAAATCGCTTCGTGAAGTTTCCATGGTTATAACAGCGAAATGGACAATTTTATTAAATCTGGTGACACACCGAATTCAGGCCAGTGAGTACATACACTTTTTATTATTATTTTTTGTCCATACCGTGCTTACTTGGTTTGCCTTTCCAGGCTACATATTCCACGAAAAATTCTATCTCCTTTATGTAGGTAAACGCAGCAATTGTTGATTACCTACTCGGTTGATAAAGTTCAGCGATCAGCTGTTTTTGTTACTAATCTGTGTGTTACTAATGCCTATGTATTTGCATGTTTTTACACCTTAAAGTCATCTTTGTTTGAAGAAGAAGACACCTTAAAGTAATAATTTGTTTTATTATTATGCGTCTAGAATCAAGATGTTGTCGCACACACAACTCATGTTTCTCTTTTTATATTATAAATAACTGTCTTCAGTTGTATAATGAATGTAAATTAACCTTCAATTTATTCATAACCTTTTGTGAAGTTAAAACAGTGTAGGTGACTTACAATATTTACTCTTATTAATGTAGGTACTATACCTAGGTCCTAGGTACATACCTATATACTTTATAATTGGATTTCAAATAATAGGTAAACACTTAAATATTCTTGCCCTTAACTATGATAGAGTAGGTATCAACTATAATTACCATGCATAACGCAGGAGTTCTGGGCATACTGGGTGTAGAGGGCAGATATGTGTAAGATTTATTTGATGATTATTCGCCAAACGCGATACAAAATCATAGTTATCGACACTGTATTTGCTACTCTACTATTCCAGAAGTTGGTTGATAAATTAACCTGGATAGGTTTTTAAAACACACACACATCTTAATTGAAATACTTTAAATAATAATTATGGAATTTCATCAATTAAGTATATTTCTGTTATTTTAATGACGAAGCGCATTGTGGATTCTCATTGTCATTTGATGCTCTGAACTAAACAAAATATTAGAAAAATCATGTCAATGTAATTTAATATTAAACTATGTGCTAGATAATATAAACTTATTTACTGTTAGAATATAATAGGAAGTCAAAACATAATAAAACTAGGTCAATGTAAAATTACTCATTAGCCTACAGCTTTAGTTAATAATATCAATATGTGAAGGGTCCACTGATAGAGACGTCATTATCTAGCAGTTTTAATAAAAATAAATACTGTTAAGTTACATGCACTGCACAGTCCATGGGCTGGTTGCCAACTTGAAGGTCTGCTTCTTTAACTCCTAAAAAGTTCTGGGTATTAATTGCACGTAAGCAATAAATAATACTATATATTATTATTTATGGTTTTTGTATTGTCATGTCACTTAAGTAAACGATTCATTAATAATCATAACTAGCTGTTGCCCATGGCTACGCCCACATGAATTTGGTTTTTCAGCTCCTTAGGGGTGAAATTTCCAATACTATTCTTTTCTTAGTACTTACCATGAAATTAATAGGTATTTCATATGCATATATACATGGCATTAATTCCATGGATGACGTTAAATAAATATATATATACGGACAAATCACACAGATTGAGTTAGTCCTAAAGTAAGTTCGGGACTTGTGTTATGGGATACTAACTCAACGATACTATATTTTATGACAAATACATATGTAGATAAACATCCAAGACCCAGGCCAATCTGAAAAAGATAATTTTCCACATTGTTCCAGCTATTTTTCATATTTTGTCAAAAGTCTCTCAAAATGAATGAATCAATGAGAAATTTGATAAATTATAAAATTTTATTACAAAAAAGGAAAAATCGCAGCGCTAATCACGAATTTTTTTTTTAACTTTTAAGGACCTACGCAAAGAAAGCAATGCAGTGTGTAAAGAAGAATTGCACAAATTGGTTAGCTTTCAAATCCCGAATAATTAAAAAAAAATCGTTTTGGCTTCTATCTGATCTATTGGCTTTATAAAGACCCCCTATTAGATATTTTTTCTTAAATATCTCTTACATACACAGATCGATTAAAGTTTTATTATTTGTATTGATATATGCATGTATAATAGATTATTTTATTATTTAACAGGTAACAGCCTACATTAACAGTACTTACTGGGCAAAGGCCTGTCTCTCTTTAGAAGAAGACAGCTTCTTATTAAATTAGATACTAGCTGTTGCCCGCGGCTTCACCCGCGTGAATTTCGCTTAGATGAAAAATCTTTTTGTGTTCTAATCTGTATAGTAACCTAAACTCCAGTACTCAAAATTTCAGGCATTTGGTTATCCCATGTCCCGCGGGAATATTTTAGGTACTCGTAGTATAGTCGCGGTGTTAAAATGAATCAAAAGTGATATTTCATTTCCATATATGTAATAGTGTAGCTGGTCTCTTGGAATTCTTCATCAGATGATCCTGATCTTCGATTTTTATACGTTAACAGAAAATGCTCGTCACATTGATAAACTTTTGCAAAGGTACCATTTCCATATTTCTTATAGTTTAGCTGTTCTTCATCAGGTGTTCCAGTTTTCAAAATTAATTATAGCCTATATGTTGCCCAGGCTTAATAGCTATACAATAAAAAAAGTTTCATTCAAATCCGTCCAGTAGTTTTTGCGTGAAACGCGTACATACATACATACAGACAGGCAAGAAATTCCAAAATAATATTTTGGTTTCTATTATTCTTTTTAAGTGTCCCTCTATCCATTTTAGTCAAAAATACTAAATGTACAGACAAAATATTTTTACTGTTTTATTATATGTGTAGATGACTTTAAAGACTTGTTATTATTGTTTGTCCCTTTCTGACTGTGTAAGATAACAAACGATCGCTATTCTATGCCACAGATATCATGACTGTTGCATCAGCGCCAGCGTCTAGAATGTGCCGGAATTATATCTATGCCAGCAAGATATTTAAATGACTTTGTGACGTCATTAATTGGGTTCATAAATAACTTATTAAATAATACAATTTAATTTGAAGAGTCATTTTAAAGAGACTACTCTTTCAAAAATAACTAAGTACACATTAAATTTTGAAATTTTAGATTTGTAGAGTCACTTCAGTCACCGCCGCTCGCCTCTTGTCACCATTTCGCACCCGACAGGGTTCATATTGTACCGAAATGATAACAGTAATTACTTATTTAAGAGTATACTTGTGAATTGCAATAAATGTTTTGAATCGAATTGAGAATAAATATATACGATAGTTTAAAAAACCCGTTAAATATGTGTTAACATGCCCAAAATATATTTTCGTAAAGGCAAAACCCAGCCACCTGACATTCTAACTTGTTTTTTTACCGCCATAATCGAGAAACTTCTACATGTTGGATTTTATAGTGATGACGATTTTGCCCATTGAAAATTATCTTGGATAAAAAGTAAATAACTATAATAATGGTGGGACGTTGTATAATACTTAAATTCATAATTCATTTAAATCATAAAGAAACGTGTGGGTGTAGCAAAATTGAATAATATAACTGATAAATGAATGAATGACAATTTATTTATTTTATTTCAAAATGACTGCGTCTTCGAATTCTTCGACCTTTTTCACTGTTTCAGAATCCATACCATTCTTTTATTTTTTTTGAGAACTTGTGTATTTTTTTTCTTTAAGAAATTACTTTGTTTTGCTTCTGTAATTAATTTAGTTCTTTGACTATAGATAACTAAATTGTTTTTGAATGTAAAGTCCTAGTTTTCCAAATAAATAAAATTACATGTCAAAATACATACATATAGGTCAATACAAAGTCAGTCATACAAATCTTACAAATTACATTAACATAATAAAACCGCCTAAAATGAAATTACAACCCGCCCCTTAGCGTTTCTGGTGCAAAGGTGCCCAGAACGCTTGCCGCGTGACATTCTTTGCACCACAAACAAGCCAGAGTGGGAGTCCCCAATATTGACTGTTATTAGTTCTCCTATCTCCCTTATGATTATGAGGCCGTTAGCGTCCGAATTTCTCAAAAATGCTAGTCACAAGTTTTTTAATTTTATCTTTCTACTTTAAGATTTGAACTTTGACAACGCATCGATCAATATTTTTTTTATACGAGTAGTCAGTAGGTACAATACATTGTTGTAAGAAAGTTATTATACTCGACTGAAAGGAAAGAGTTATGTTTTTGCGCGTAATCTCATACTATTTATACGTCGCTATGGCAGACATGATAATGACGTCATGTGTCGACAGTCGTACACTGCGCCTCGTTATCGGCGATTACGCTCGTTATGTGACGGCCGCCGGATTAACCCGTTGTTGAGCGGATCATTTGATCCCCCTCGGATAAAATAGGGCGTAACACCACAGATTTCCAATATTTTTACTGTATTTTGAGGTGAAAACTTCTAGTTTTATAAATGTTTTTTAAACTTTGTCTCTCTTAATAGGTATTAAATAGTAAATGTTTCCTACGGATTCGCTGCTGCCTTAGGAACTTCGGGGTGCAAGAGTCTATAACATCCTTTCTCATGAATACGCAATGATTTTTCAAATCCGAATAGAAGTACCAGAGATTAACGCGTTAAAACAGACAAATACTCATTAGTGTAGTACTAACAAATTATGAAATTGTTTCAAAAAGAAATTTTATTATTAACTGAACTGTGAAAGCCAGTGCGTCATTATCTCGACGTTTCGTTGTTTTTAGCATATATATATATATATATATATATATATATATACTATACTATACTATTATACTAAGAGTTTTTGACGAAGCATGTTGCTGATAATTATTTGTGAAGATTTTTGACGAAGCGTGTTGCTGATAATCATTTGTAATCAAGTTTATATGTCTATTATAGAATTGTAATGCAATAAAAAAAATTTTAAAAAAAATACTATACTATTGTTATATGTTACTACTGTCGTCTGAGAAGTGCACCTCCTTTACAAAAATGTCCGAAAATTTGTTATGTTAATTGTTTTTACATAATAAAACTGTAAAGAGTTTGTCTTTGTACGGGCAATCTCATACTCTTTTTTGCAAATGTATAGACCATAAAGCTAATTAAAAGTACCTAGCTCTATTGTATGGAGAATATGGACATCGACCAGTTATAGATTTTCATTATAAATACAGATAAGAGTTTTGGTTTTTTGCGGTCGGATACAGAAAATACCTTACTGGAAACGGAACCCAGTGGTTCTCAGATGACGTGTGTGTATGTTTGTGCCGCTGTTTGTTCCAGGTGACGCGCCCGCGGCGGCGGGGCCGCGAAGCTGGCTCGAGTCATGACGAAGTTACGACACCTCAGGTACCAATTGCTATATCTAATGCTACTCCAATTTCGTACCCGTTAAACATAGAAAGAAATAACGATTAAGCGCCACATTTTATTATTTTAACTTCTGAAAGTCATAACCCATTTTAAGTATAAAGTTCCTGTTTTATGAACTTTATTTATATTTATTTTGTAGAATAACTGAAGTATATTCCTTTCCAACCACACTGGTTGAGTGGTCCGTTGGTATCAAACGTAATAGCCATTCCACTTAGAGCATCGATCAATATTAATTTATAGGATATTAGATGTTATTCAGAAGTTATGAAGGGATGGAGTACTCAAATCAAATCATTTATTTGCAATAAATAGGGTTACAAAAGCTGTTACAGATAGATTGTCCTTATTCTAAACATTTAAACAAAAGTATTCTGTTGTTTAATCATTGATTACGAACATAATCTGTGCGTAAATTGGCTGAACATTACCTTAGATGAAACAACCGTAAAGCTTAGATACCATATAAAACCAGCAGTATTTTTTTTTATTTTTTTATTTAGCTAATAGGTCCCACTGCTGGGCAAAAGCCTCCCCCTTATCTCTCCAACCACCTCTATCGCTCGCTATTTGCTGCCACTGCCATTTTATTTTTAAAACTGTAAATTATATTTTGACTTTAGCGCTCTCTCGTTTCGGAGGCTTCACTGAGCCAGCGAAGTAGTTGTAGTAGTAAATTATGTTTTTATTCAGATCGAAAATGGATAATTACATAGCTGAGTCTACTTGTCGCCCACGGTCTCAACGGGACGTAAAAAAGCAAGTAAGCATAGGCACAGACGATACCTGGCGTTGACAAGCCCGAGTCTCGTCAAATGCAGGCGTAGTAGTGGTAGTGCTGTCCCCTGCCGCGCCGACGACGGCCTCCCGCGGCTGTACCCGAGCCAATGTGAACATAATCCAATTCGGATTAAATCTCCTATTGTGAAAATGACTGACTGCAAATTGTCCCAAAGGTAAACTTGGCACGCAATGCTTAGCATAACTATTGGTCATTTTTTATTTATTTAGCCAATAGGTCTCTCTGCTGGGTAAAAGCCTCTCTCTTATCTCTCCAACTACCTCTACACGCTAGCTACTGCCACCGCCTATTCGTCCGCCGACAATTCGTCAGACCACCTCATTTTCGGCCAGCCTCTCGCTCATTTGTCATCAGTGATGGGACCCAAGATGTTACTATTTTTGTTCATCTTACCATTCCCATACAGCTAACTTGGCCGCCAAGTTCAATTTTAACATAAATCTGTATATTGCGGGTGCAATAGAAGTTAAATAACAAGCTAAATATAAAAAAAAAAACACGACTGACAACTCACATAGCATGTCACTCGGAGGAATGCAAGCAATCTATAAATAATACCTCTCACCTCAAAATCTGTAAAGCCGTTCAGGACTTAAAGAAATCTACATACGTACATGAACTCTGAAAACATAACACTCTTTTTTGGTCAGTCGTGTAAGGCAATTTGAGTTGGCAGTGTTCGGAAAATTGACAAATTTCATTTGATTGGCTACCGTATGAGTACCTACCCATTAAAAAAATAAAACTGGTCATAAACTACATTATATGAAAAAAAATTTGACAAATATAAGTTTACAACTTAGGAACTTTTTGCATGTAATTATGTTATGGTTGTTGTCCCAAGTAACATTTTAGGTTTTAGAAAGATTTTAAAAAGGTTCTAGAACCTTTGTATGGAAATCTACTCATAAGTCTTAATAGACTCAATAACATTATGTTAACCTTATATTAACCTCCTGTGTGCAAAAAGGGCCCACGTTTTAGAACCTTTTCGAGAGCTACAGCAAAACCTATAGTTCTTATCAGAATACCTTAATTTAACGTTAATATAACCTTGTATAGACAGCTTTAAAAGTTATAAATTAATCTTGGATGTAACCTTTGACAACTTAAAACCTTTTTGATGGACTTGAATAAATGCCTTTTCAAGAATCCCGGGTTTTAAAATGTTTCTGTTTAAGATATTTTTACACAAAACACCAATCGTGGCTTTAAACACTTTATTTATAAATGGCGATTTCCTAGCTGTCATGTAACAAGTTTTAAAATGGCGAGTGATGTATTCATAACGAAATAATTTGGAGCTTGTTGAAGTCAGGCAATATTATAAAAATACTGCGACTAGCACTTTATTGTGAAATGTTAGGATAATTGGCTGGTTATACGAGACGGGCCTTTCGAAAGTTAAAAATTTTGAAGATATTTTAATGCAATATAAGTATAAAATGAAGTGGTTGGTGGCAAATCGCATTGGAAATAAAACTTCTATTCAAAGAAAAAGCATTATATATTAAATCGTACAGCATACGTTTCTTAATATTGCCTTTTGGATAAAATATTGCTATTTTCTTAATTTTTTTTAATTATTTCAGTAAAAAAATATGGCTGTCATTAACAAATTACTAGAGAGCATTTTAATTAACCTTTTTAGGATTGTAACAACTACAAGATTTTTAATGTTTGCCGAATTAGGAGCTCAGGGTTATATCGCAGAGCTAGTTAAAACGACTAAGCTATTTTCGCAGCTCTAAGGTTATCGCCAGGAGTAGTTCAAAACTTACGAGTCGCGAAAACAACCGCTGAGCACATTTAGTTGCTTTTAAGATTTGGTTGTAGAAGCCGAATGTGCCGGTTCATCTTGCAATAGCGTTGCCGGACTATCGATAGTTTGACTATCGATAGGGTATTTGACAAGGTGTAATTTTTCAACATATTTTTGAATAAATGGAAAGATTATGTACAAGTTTTATAACAAACTGTTTTTATTTTTTTTATTTTCAATTTAATTACCCAGTTATCTCAAATTGAAAATTCATAGTAACGAAATATGCCGACCAGTTACCGAACACTTCCGATTAGCCAGGTGACGTCACACGTATTCTCCCTACTCGGTGCGCCTCCCCCCGCCGGCACGCAGGCCCGCGCGGGTGTGGAGCTCGGGTTTGTTTCGTGAACTGACAAGAAGTGTTCGGATTTTTTCGGGGCATCGGATTTTTTGGTACTTTTGATTTGATATAACTTGATAATTAGGCCCAAATTTAAAATAACAAACTGTTTTTACAGTTTGTTATTATACTTTTACATGATCTTTCCAAAAATAAAATAAAAAAAACATTATCAAATACCCTATTGTTTGTTTGTTGAAATATAAGTGTCATTAGTATCGATAGTATTAATACTATCGATAGTATTTATTAGAATACATCAATAGTATCGAAAAGCAATAAACGATAGTTTGGGTTATCATCAATAGTATTGCAAACTATTGGATATCGATAATATCGATGTTATCAATACTATCGATGTTATAGATACTATCGATAGGCCTATCGATAGTGTGACTATTTTTCAAGGTCACAATACTATTGACAATACTATCGATAGTAAACACTATTGCTGCAACACTATCTTGCAATCGATGCTGTTGCTTTGAAGTCGGGGAGACAACTGATACTTTTTGAGGATTCCTTTAAAGCTTTAGAATATTCTTGAAGGACTTTAATTATGCCTTCAACTCATAAACAATATCTTATTGGTTTGGATTTTTACCAAGCAGTCAAAATTAGTTTGTCTGGACAACTAAATACAGCCTAAAGGTTTATAGTAAGTTTTAGAAATTACTTAAAGGCGAGTTCAACATTCCATAACTTTATAGTTATATCAAACCTAAAATTTAAACCTTTAGATCACAATTAAGCATAGTGCTAGCTTTTTTAGAACCTAATCAGGAGTCTACGACAACTATGAGATCCTAAGTATTAATGCTCTTGAAACACGAGTCAAAATTACTTTAATTTAAACTCTTGTCCGCGGCTTGAAGGTTGTAGTAATAAACAATTAGTTTTAAGACTTATTAATCATTCTCAAATACTTTTTAGTACCAGATAGCATAACAATAACCTTCTAACGACCATTTTCGAACCTAAAGGCATTTTTTACAACCTAGACCCGAATCAAATGTTACTTGGGTGTGTTATGTGTCTCAGCTGGTACAAATAAACGTATTATTTATCTATCTATCGATCAACTAAAATAAAAATAATATCTCACTCATTCCGAATTACACACAACTGTAATTATAATTATTCACGATGTATGGGGATTTCTCCTGGGTTTTCGTTATTCTATAGCATGCATGAGTAACAATGGGCATGTCAACTTCAGCTAGATATTATATTTAAACAGCTCTTGAGGAGGGCAATGTAACTTGAACCTTTGTCTTTTGCTTTGTACCTATTCGCGGGATAAATACATCCCACAAAATATAATAAATTTCTTCTTCTTCTTTGCCTTTTCCAACAGTGGGGTCGGCTCTCCTAAATTTTTGGCGCCAAGACATTTTGTCTAGTGTTATCGGGTCGGATAAATTTCTTTTTGAGTAAACTTCTTCATACTGGTCCCTTAACCTCTTTTATTCTCTGGGAGAGATAGAGCTTTCTGGACGACACAAAATATACCTAATAAAAAAAAGACTCAAATTGTAATAATATAGAGGTGCATATAAAAATCATACAGAAAAGAATATATAAAATAACTTTGTTAAAACCATGTTACTACAATAATTATCACACCGTGAACATAATAAGTAGCTAAAAATTCTGAAAAATTTAATTTGGTAGAACCTAATATATAGCGCAGTAAATAGACGAGAATCAAATTACAAACGGTCCAGCAATTGTGAATTTTTTGAAATGTTGTGTAGAATTATTGTGAGTATTCAAAATAAAAAGGGCACAATTGCCAAGTTTCCGCGTCCGTAGTAATCTTAAAAAAACTAAAAAAAAAAAAAACTTTCTTCAGATTTAGGCTCATATTTTCGTTTAGATGCATTTTTGCTAGGAAAGTGTTCTACAAAAACTTGTAGATAATTAAATTTCCTATTATTTACATTTTACATTTTGTTGCTAGGACTGATAGTTACCGAGATGTGTGCTCATAAAAAAAAATTTAAAAATCTTCTTTTTCTGAAATTTGTCAAACTTTTCACTTCAGAACGCTGTAATCTAGTTATGGCATATTTTAGGAGAATAGGTATTGGAACAAAATTTGTAGGGAATTTAATTACCTACAAAACGCATTTGTATTTTTCTTAACCAACCCTTCAGAATGGGGAGTAAAACTCAATATTAAAACTACGGAATATTGCTTTTTTTGTTATAATATTTTATTTTCTGCTAACTGCGCCTCGGGTCTTCGCTCCCGTGGGAATTTCAGGATATAAAGTAACCTATGTACTATTTCTGGTATTTTTCTACAAGTATACCAAATTTAATACAAATTCGTCCATAGTTCATTGAATAAAGACCAAAATAGAGCTAAGGGTAGGGTTTACTTACAAATGGTTCAATAGTTCTGAATTTTTGATATGTTATTTAGGATGGTTAGTAAGTGTTTAAAATGCAAGAGGCACGATTTCTCCCCCCTTCCACGCCCGCCATATGATGGAAAAACAAAAAAAAAATTGCCACTTTATTCAGATTTGCGCTCTCACCTTCGTTTAGATGCATTTTAGCTACATTACAGTTCTACACAATGTTGTAAATATAAATTTCCTATAATGTACATTTTATATTTTGTTTCTAGGACTAATAGTTATGGAGATGTGTACTTTAAAAAAATCGCATTTTTGATCGCATTTGGAAATTTGTCAAACTTTTTACTTCAGAGCGCTTTAATTCATTTATAGCCTACTCTAGGAAAATATATGTTGGAATAAAATTTGAAGGAAATTTAATTACCTACAAAACACATGTAATTTTTTTTAACCAACCCTACGGAGTAGGGAGTAAAAGTAAAAGTTAAAATATTACGTTATTGCTATCATATTTTATTGTCTACTAGCCGGAGGCTTTGCTCCCATAGGAATATTGGGATAAAAAGTACCTTATGTGCTAGCCCTGATATTTTTCTACTAGCATACCAAATTTTATCGAAATCCGTCCAGTAGATTTTTTAAGATTGAGCAAGAAATATCACATCCAAACTTTTTCATTTTAAAATCGGGTTTCTTTCCCAATCTTTATTGCTGATGAAGTAAATATTATCTAATATCTGTACTTGATAATGTCCACAGACACTTTTACAGTGTCCCAATCAGGTACCGGTTACTCACCTGCAATGAATTACACTATAAATGGGAAAGTTTGGATGTGATATTTGTTGCTTAATCACACAAAATCTACTAGACGGATTTCGATTAAATTTGGTATACTAGTAGAAAAATATCAGGACTAGCACATAAGGTACTTTATATCCCGAAATTTCCATGGGAGCGAGGTTCAGTTAGTAAAAAGTAAAATATTATAGCAAAAAACAATTTCCTTTGTTTTATCATTTAGTTTTACTCTCCACCTTGTAGGGTTGGTTAAGAAATATGCAATTGCGTTTTGCAGGTAATTAAATTCCCTACGATGTTTGTTCTGCTACTTTTTCTCCTAGAATAGGTCAGGACTGGATTACATCGTTCTAAATTAAAAAAGATTGACGAATGTTTGAAAAATGAGATTTTTTTAAGGCAAAGGATTTTTTTTTTCTCGGAAACTGTCAGTCCTAGAAACAAAATATAAAATATAAATAACGCCAAATTTAATTTTCTACAACATTGTGTAGAACACTTTTCTAGCGAAAATGCACTTAAAAGAAAATATAAGCGAAAAACCGAACAAAGTGGTGATTTTTTTTTTATTTTTCCAATTTGGCGGCGAGTGCAAAAGCTATTCAATTGTGCCATATTTATTTTAAATACTTACAACCATCCTAAACAATAATATAAAAAAAATTGAGTTACTGGACCGCACGTAATTAACCCCTAGGGAAGGTTCGCTCTATTTACTGCGCTATATATGTATACCTAGGTTATTTTTTGCCCCGGACTTTTCACGATATTTACATTTGGTGTTGATGAAAATAAATACAATTTCTGTTCCGAAACTGGCGCGATTTTGACGAGTCGAGTACTCGAAACGGGGCGCTTCGCTTTGGCGGTTATTCCCAAAGTACTTAAAAAAAAATTCCCTGACTACTCCAGGAAAAAAAAAATTACGCTTCATTCTAAAATAATATGAAAATGTTCAAAGTACTCCACCCGATTTTAATATAAAAAGCATGAATGTAAATAAAAGGTAATTATAAAATATTTCATTGTGTATGTCAGCTACTTACGTACAGTCAAGAGTCAAAAGTGGAGTCATACCTTAAATATCATATTGCCTTGCAGGCGCGCAGTCCTTCATTGTGTGCGTTACGTCCATATTACGGACGTATAATTACAATAAGAACACTACTCACACTAAGCTAATTATCATATTACCTCAGAACAATAACTAAAGCATAGAAGGAGTCCAAGATCACACTCATATGCTTGTCCTAGTCTTTCATATAAGACTAAAGCATTGAAGAGAAAGAGATAACTATATTTAGCTATGAATGGCTTGCGTCACCTACATAAACGTCAAATTGAATACCTTTGAGTACCTTTACGATGACGAATTAAAAAGGTGTCTACTGTCAAATGTTACATTTTACCAAAACCTACCACGCAATTTGTCTACGTAATAAATCAGTGCGTGTTTGTTATTAGTCGTCGCCTGTTTATGTTTTGTTTTACTTATTTCAGTGAAATTACGCAGTGTTATTGTAATTACATCAAAGCCCAAAGCATAAACAATGTCCTGTATTGTTCACGGATGTAAATCACGTTCTTCCCGAAGGGAAAACGATGTTGAAACTATTAGCTTTCACCGGTGAGTAACAAAATAACTCAATTTATTTGGTAATAACCTGTTCAGAAGTGCAAAAATGCATAATACCGCTTAATTAGACTGCGTAGTCCTATTATAATCAAGGATGTAGGTTATTTGCCTAAGTATTTTTTGTATTTTCCATGTTTGTCTAATTAACTTGATAACGCTCAATAGTGTTGTACTAATAACATTATCGATAACTTCTAAGTACCCATTTGTCTTTCCTCATCATCTTCCGAGCGGATTTTCTATACTATTAGTTTTATATTATACACAACCTAATAGCGAAATTGGCTAATAATTTAAAAATATCCATGGCAAAGAAATGGAGTGATATTATTTTAAGCCTGAAATCATATGGAACAATAGTAGTCAAGTATATTGTCCTTTTCTATTTTGCATAAATAGACACTTGAATATTATTAGGGTGTCGGTGTACCCGCGTACCTTATGTAATAATTTGCATATGGTCAAAGATGTTTTTTATTTGTGTGTTTCATTTCAGATTCTCTACAGATGATACTATGAGGCAAAAATGGATTGATGCTCTTGCTTGTACCAATTGGCAATAGAAAAAAAAGCACCGTATTTTCTCTAAGTTTAAAGTGTCACAATCTGCCAGAAAGATCATGGCGACTGTCTTTTGGGATACAGAAGGTATTTTGTTGATCGATTATAAAGATCGTGGTGTGAGCTACGTGGAAAAAAATTTGGCGACGATGAAGAAGTCAAGTCTGCAATTTCGGCCTATTTGACAGCAAAGATAAATAATTTTTTTTCGATTGTATAAACAAATTATATGAAAGATCCGAAAAATGTATTAAGGTTAAGGGAGAATATATTGAAAAGGAAAAATTGTTTCAATGTTTAATTTCAACCCCCTTCCCCCCTCATTCCGCAAACTTATTGACCTCCCCTCGTACATAATTGTACTCGCCCCGGTAATAATTACCTACATTACAATATACACAAAAGAAGTCAAAGAGTATAAGATCACTGGCGGCGGCGGTTCGCTTGTTTTCAATAAATGAGCCGAAAGTCCATAAATAAAGAGATGTCTATCGATTTCGATAAACTGGAAGAAAAGGGTCGCATCACTTACGAATTTCTTGTTGTCTATGAAAGTGTACACTCAAATGTCATATCATTACTTCTATGCTTTAGTTATTGTTCTGTGCATATTACCCACCCACACCAAGACACAACTCTGCTGCATGCTAGTGCTTCGTGCTCATACTGCCTACGTGCTGCCATCTATCAAATTTACGGGGTACTAAGTAGTGAATTCTGACTCAGAAATAATAATACACTAATACACTACCTATAGTTTATTATAAAGCAAACCAATAGTGGTGAGTACGGTGACACGCAACCAATTGATAATTTCGTCACAAGCTAATGCATCTGCTGGTCTAATCGGTAGTTGGATGGACTGCAGTTGATACAGGTCAAAGTTCGAGTCACATCCAGATATTTTATTTTTCATATTAAACTCAATTCATAAGCCAAGAGTATTTTTATATAATGTAATTGATATGCTTTTATATATTTGTTATGAAATAAAAATTCTCAAAAATCATGACAACTATTTATTCATGTAAATAGGTATAGTATACTTATATAAAATTTATTATTATAAACTACACTAACAAATTCAAAATTTATGTTTAATCACTTCCCTATCTTATTACAGAATAAATAAGAACTTAAAAATAAGCATTCTGTAGTATAGTAAGTTACTTATAAGAATCTGTTCATTTATTTTATATATTATTACTAAATTATACTTTCGCTTTTTGTAAGTAAATATTGAGGTTATAGCTTAAGTATTCGTTTTCATCATGAAAAGAAGATTGAAACTAAACCTCAACATCTAACAATTAAACAATTTATCTCCTATTACGAAACATAACCTTGTATTTGTAAAGCAAAATACAAAAACAAGTAATAAGTATAAAAATAATTTAAATAATGTTTATACTTTTATAAAACCAGATTTGATACAATAGAAAGAGGACAGTTGGAATATACCTACTTAATGAATGAACTCACTGATTAAATTTAAACACAAATAATTAACTCACTATTTTGTAAAGTTGCCGTTGTTGTCTTTTCTACACATATTTCAATCACAAAAAAACTGTCCTAAACATCCATACAATGAGAAACTAATTCTTCCTTGCTCATCTTCTATGCACCATCAGGCCCCATAGATTTTCTATGGAGTTGAGGTTAGAAGACCGCGCTGGCCAAGGATGACATTTATTTCTGGAAGCGAAATAAATTATCCAGTTTTTTTATGCACGCCACCAGCTTGATATGCACGACGAACAGTAGACAGGCATCGAAACATCAAATAAATCAGCATAACGCCTGGTAGGTAAAATCATCGCTTTCATATTCTTCCAACATTATTGTTGCTGCTGCTCAGAGATAATAGCCGGTCTTCTACTTTGCGGCAAGGCTACCCTGCAGCAAGTCGCTACACCCAACGTGTTGTCCACTAAAAAAATATAATAATATATAATTAGGTATTTAGTTTATATTTAATTTCAAAACTATCACTTATGCAAAGCAAAATCACGAAGAAAAATATATCAATACAATACATTAATATTATGTTATCATTTTATGTTTGAATTAATCACAAAATACTACACATTTACACACACATATTTCAAATCACAATTATTTATTTGTTTAAAAATACTCACACTTAATCCAGTTCCTTTCATTAGAAATTGAGACTATTTTGCAACCACTATCATGCAAAGTAAATCCGAATAGTCTCCATAATACCTACTTATAATGGCCTATATTGGCAAGTGTTGGTAAAGTAATATTCCACAAATACTTAGATAACTATCACTAACAAATGCGTTCAACTAAAACGAGAACTCGGTTGAAGTGATAAATTTGCGTCTGTCTTTTTTTTCATTCACCGTCAAATATTCATTTTCATAGCTGGTCCATACTGACCACCCATACGAAGTAACGATACCATAAAGTTAGAGCAAGGATTTTATAGACATACTATGAACGTTCCGTATCATTCATAGTATGTCTATGAAATCCATAAAAGTATGAAGCGCTCGCCGACTCGCCGCGCCAGCCTACCTACTTCTATGGAAACATCGTATTCGGTCGGTTGACATTGCACAGACACATAGGCGTTTTACAAATAACACACAATCATAAGGTCTTAAGTGCAAACACTTCTATAATCAATTAGTATGAGAAATTCTGACTCCACTTCTGGAGATGTCTGTACACACACATTTTCAAATAATAATAATTTCGTGGAGTAACTTGGGATTGCGTGCATAAAAGTAGTCATGTTTGACTTTATCTGTGTAAACCAAGTTTAGCTTCTTATACAAACATTACATGTAAAAGGATCCCGGGTTGCTTTGTGGTCGACCTTCTGCTCTCAGCTTGCGGTTTTATACCAACACCGCCGAAGCACACATCCCAACTCAAACTCACCCTAATTTCAATCCTGGGCTAGTTTGTTATACAATTGTAACAATACACATATGTAGAACAAGCATCGGGTAGTTTGTTGACGGACAGTTAAATGTATCCGACATGGCTCTACCTACAACTACAGAAGTTCACACAACTTTTGATATTTTTTAACATGGAATATTTTTCGATGGGGATCTTTGGTAGTAAGTGACTAGTTCCAAAAAATACGAAATGGAGACAAAATCGTGGCACCAGTGTATTTTTTCTTTGCCTATGGCAATTCCCCTCTCGTGAATCAATCGCATCTCAATTTAATAATAAATTGGGTCTATGACAATAGAAAGTCATTATTATACTAAATATATGAATAAACTTTTTAATAATGTATCCTTCATTAAGTATGTTTTTATAACTGGTTGAATAAAGAGAAAACTGCCAGTCGAAACTGGAATGCACGAAGCCACCAGAATAAGGCATAGAATCCGGTAAAATAGAATGGGGAATTTATTTCGCCGGGGCGGTAGGTACCTAACTCGCCGCCGCCGCCGGTTCCATGTAGAAACACACCCGGAAAGGGTTTCTTTGATAAACTTCTGGCTATAAAACAACGAAGAAAATTCCCTTTTCATAGCTACCTAGTTATGAAATTTTGATTACAAACGTGGAAGAAGGGTTGTTTTCCACGAGTTCTCTCCCACTCAAATTTCTAAGAAAATAAATAACTGGTTTCCGTGCTTAAAATAAAAATCATCAAAAATATAAATGTCAAATGGGAGCGAAGTGCAAAATTAAGAATGTGCGACAAAAGACTTGAAATTGATATTGGGGCATAGTTGATCGAAGATTGGGGTCAATACAATTTCTGCGTAGATAACTCTTGCTATTTGCTATGTTAAAGCACAAGATTTAACTTTGCCGGTTCTTAAATACACGGCAGGCAATATATAATACTAGCTTTCGCCCGCGGCTTCGCTCGCGTGAATTTCCCACGGAAACAGTGATTTTTCCCGACATGAAAGGTACCCTATATCCTTCTCCGTACTTCCAGCTTTGTGTATTCGAAATTTCAGGAAGATTGGTTCAGTAGATAAAGCGTGAAGAGGTAACAAACAAACAAACAAACAAACTCACTTTCGCATTTATAATATTAGTTAGGATTAGGATTTTTTACTTATTTTCGTTAAATCATACAAGTATGTACTCCATTCTTCTCATAAACGATGGGATATCAATCTGTCACTATTTCTGAATCTCAATTCTCTACAAATAAACGGGACCTTCGAGTTTTTTCGACCCTGGCCCTGATAAATAAAGACGTAATGCTGTACCAACAATATCATATGTTTTAATTTCCACTATTAACGTAACGATACCTGCGCGAATGACTCCTGTAGCTGATCTGCCTTCCAAATGCCGTCTAAGAATAGACAATATTTGGTAGGCAGATATTTCTATAGATCAGCTGAAAGTTGTTGCAAAATTACGAAAAGTATCCTTACACTTTTGACAACAACTTTGAACAATACTGAGCAACACTACCAACTGATTACCTTATCAAGAACTGTAGACAATTGTCTGTGGAATAAATCTAGACATTGTGTTCGGCGTACACAATGTCTACACTGTACGCTTATAGCAAACCTAAACTAAATACGAACTTCTTTGATGGTCAAAAATATGAAAATCCTCAATTGATCTCGCACGACCAATCTAAAATGAAACAGGTCCAGTCGTTGGTCTTAGCAGTTTTTTATTTAAAATTATACGCAGAGTTGCATACATGACATTTCTTTTTTGACATGGCTTTTACTCAGTGAGTATTATGACATTATTATCCACTCTAAAAACTATTCTGAAACCATATAAACTCAATTTATTCTTAATTGTCCTATCATGTAAACAATCTTCACGGTACTTTTTGTTGAATATAAATCAAATATTAGTTCATACCTAAACATTCTTAAGTAAAACATTTATTAACCACGAAAGTAATTTCCTAAAATGTCTATTTTTAATTTATGTTGTTGTAATATCATAAAAAGACATGGTAAGATTGTTTACCTAATAGGACAATTATGAATAAATGGATTTTACGACGTGAATTCGAATATATCCTATAACTTTTTTTTTAAATTACGGCGCCGCGCTGTGCTAGTGAAAGGCACGTACATGACGATGTTTTTTTTTATTCATAACGATACCACGAATTAAGTAGTGCCTGTTCGATGATTAATCCCTTTGCGCGGTGGAAACGAAAAAGCGAAACATGTAGCATGGTGTAGACTGCGTCCCGTGAGTCACTGAAATCGAACATGTGTCCCTTTTTATTCCACAATCTTATAGATTTAGCTACATATTTAGAATGCATGAATAAAACTTCAAGGTGTCTGCGACTTAGTTTATGACTGTCTTTTACGACACTGTGTTTGGACAACGTTTAGTTTCGTTAAAAACCATATATGTACCAATTCCTTACCTATACCTACATACATTTGGCAATCCTTTCAAGCAAATGATATGGTAAGGCTGTAGGCGAGAAATTATAACACTCCTTTTTTGGACTGTCATATAATAGTAGTTTATGCAACTGATACATAATGAGAGGCATTAAAACATGAGTTTAAAACATGAGTGTGGTTTTATGAAACGAGCCGAAGGAGAGTTTCATAATACTCGTAACATCACACGAGTGTTTTAATGCCTAATTATGTACAATTGCATACACTACTTTATCTTTACTCATAGAAACAATAGGAGACCGGACAACTTTTTTTTGACGCTTCTTTGAAATATCTCACATTAATAGAATTATCCGTAAAAGAATCACATCCATAATCAAAGTATTTCCCAAGATATAGCAAAAAACAATTCACATTTTTAAGCGATGTTTGGGCGATACCAAAACCCTAACTAATCGCATTCATATGACGTCACGCGTAGAAAATGGACTTTCCCTAAAAGTTTGAACTCTAATAAATCCACTCAGGAGAATAAACTCGTGCTGAAAAGTCGCAAAATGTGTTTAATTTTAAGTATTCTATCATAAAATTACATATTTTTAACCATCCTCATACCTTGGCCGGTCCCCTATTGAAAATAAACAAAGTAACTATATAGCGGGAAATTAAGTTCAAACAACGAATGCGTGCGCCACTTTCTTCACAAGTTCAACATCCTTTTTTTTTTCTACAAGCCTAAAAGGAAAGTAAAAATAAAAACATGAATTAGCTAAAGAAATGATGAGTGAATTATACGGAAGCATAAACAAAACTCTAAACTTGAAAAAAAAAATGATCGGCTTTAGCTTCCAGCATATTTTTTTTTTCTAAGGCCGACCAACTATTTAGCTATAAGATTCTTTTCATTTGGTTCCATCATTGAAAAAATGATAAAAAAATCTATATTATAAAAAAAACTAGCTGTTGCCCGCGGCTTCGCCCGCGTGAGTTTCGCTTAGATGAAAGTCTTTTTGTGTTCCAATGTTTCGGATCTTCAATTTTTATACGTCAACAGAAAATGCTCATCAGATTATTCAAGTTTTGCTAAGGCGCCATTTCCATATATATTATAGTGTAGCTGGTCTCTTGGAGTTATTCATCAGATGTTCCATCCAGATCTTCAATTTTTATACGTCAGCAGAAAATGCTCATCAGGTTGAACGACTTTTGTTAAGGCACCATTTCCATATTTCTTATGGTTTATCTGTTCTGTTATGGTTCTTCATCAGGTGTTCCAGTTTTCAAAATCAATTATAGCCTATATGTTGCCCAGGCTTAATAGCTATACAACAAAAAAGTTTCATTCAAATCCGTCCAGTAGTTTTTGCGTGAAACGCGTACATACAGACAGACAAGAAATTCCAAAAAATATTTTTTGCTTTCTATTGTTCTTCTTAAGTGTCCCTCTATCCATTTCAGTCAAAAATACTAAATATACAGACAAAATATTTTTACTGTTTGTATAGATATAAAAAAATATATTCTTTAACTTCATGTTATTTCAATTTTACATAATATGTTGAATGGCTGTATAGGAAGTTGGAATATGGTTCAATAGAATAACGTGAAAATAGAACTAGTTTTTTTTTTTAGTAATTTGACAGCTGTCAGTTGAAAACGATTCTTCCTAGGGCTGAAAAGTATTACTTTCTCCACGCTCCTCAGGCAACTTTAGACTTACTTTCAGAGTATGAGTAATGAAAAAACTTTTTTTACTCTCTTGCTAACGAATATCGGGTGTAGGTATATAATAAGAAACACAAACTCTAATGGAGTTTTTGCCCAGGAATCAATTTGCTAATAATGAACTGCGGTCGATTCCGAGACGGGGGGTCAGGTGACCGGCGCCCCGGGCCCGGCTCCGGTGTGGACATCCGATACTCGACACTATCACCTTCCTTTAGTTATACAAGTAATATATCAGGAATTGTATTCGGAATTCGATCTAATTATTCATGTTTATCAATGACTATATAATAATAAGTCGATGCACTGACGAGAATTTCCTCTTTGTACGTTTTAATAGCGAAGCAAGGTATTTCTTTATCCTGGAAATCTACACTTCCAACATATTTTTCCTGTTGATAAAGTAAAAGTAAAGCCCCTTAAATTGGTTATGTTTAAATCTATTTGTATACATGGTTCTGATGATGAAAGATGGAGCCAACGTTTTGGGTCTTAGAACTTACTTCTGATTAAATCATAATAATCATGTCGGAAGCTAAACAAACCCATGTAGAACATGACGCGCTCGCGACACTTTACATAATTTCATGTATTAAATATCACCCCGATCTATTATGATGATATATTCAGTTCTGCTATGCATCGCTAACAAACTGTTGTTTAACAATATATTATCTGTGGGGCGGAGTGGAGGCCGTTATAGGCGAACCAGTGTTACCAACCAGATACATTACACACTTGAACAGTGGCGTAGCTAGGAAACAGGCTTTGCTGCAAAACACAACTAAAAATTTTACTATATAAAGTACATTAATTCGTATAATAAAAAAAGGTCGCTGGTCAAGGTCCGGGATCTAGTACCGTGCACCGGCACGGCTCTGTCTGTGATAGCTACGCCCCTGCACTAAAACCCTGCCGAGTGAGAATTGTGTTAAGAAGCCTAAACACAATTCTCACTCGAGCTTTATAGAGAAATCTGATTCATGTTTAGTAATTTTATTAGACGAAAGAAGAGAGAGAGTACTCTTTATCTATTGTGAGGTAACATGTACTTAAGTTAATTTTTATTTGTTGTTATAGTAGTTCTTTAGTGAATAGAGATTGAGATTCGCAAAAGCAAAGTAAATATTATTAAGAGTCCAATGCTGCTTATATGCTTATGCGCCTTCAAGATAACGCGTGCGACTTCTATTTGTTTTATATTATTCTGTAATAATTGCCTTATTAGTTACCGGGTATGCACGCGATGGGTGATTCATCCAATAGCAATTGTTCTATGCACTCAGCATAGTGTGGGGGGGGGGATGTAGAGGTGGCGGCATCAATGCATATTGCATCATTGCCATGGCATTCTTACACAAAACACCGATAGCACAGACGTTCGTTACATTTACTTGTACATTTACAGATCTATCGCAGTACTTAATAGACCTAAAGAAATATTGTACTTTCCGAATACAAGGTTATATTGTGGTTTATTTATAAGTATCCTAAAGATTTAAATAATAAAATGTACGACGACCTCCGTGGCCTAATGGTTATCACGCCAGACTGCCACACCGGAGGTTCCGGGTTCGATCCCCGGTCAGGTCAAGATGGAAAATGATGTTTTTCAGATTGGCCTGGGTCTTGGATGTTTATCTATATATGTATTTGTTATAAAATATAGTATCGTTGAGTTAGTATTCCATAACACAAGTCTCGAACTTACTTTGGGGCTAACTCAATCTGTGTGATTTGTCCGTATATATTTATTTATTTATTATTTAATGTATTTTCATCTCTGTGGTCGATTCGAAATGCTATTTTAAGATTTCTTAGATATCTACCCCTCAGAATACGGACTCAACTTATAAAGTTCCTTTTGTTTTTACTCAACACTTGACGAATTCCTCTCAGAGCAACGACCAGAATAGCTTCGACTCCAATTGCACTTATACATAGCTATCCCATCACATCTACCTATACTATATAACGTAGCGCGTAGGAAGGTCTTTTTATGGCTAATAGAAGCTAAAATGTTTTTTTCATGTTTGTCTGTGGCACCGTAGCTTCCAAACGGATGAACCGATTTTGATCGGGTACTAATCAAACAGACTTCTTTTGAATAGCATTATTCACCTCTACATATATATATTGCTTTCCAAATTACTTAAGTCAGTCACAATCGACGAGCATCTGAATAAATCTATCTTAGCTACTAGTTATCTTCAGCACGGTGGTTATTTTTAGCATGTAAATTTTTAACATGCATTCAAGCAATAAACTTCTAAAATATTGATATATGGCAACAAATAGTAATTCTATTAGCTTCTAATTTTATAACTCATATATATGAATCGAATGGTGCTACACGTTACGGTTTCACATCACCTAGTTGGTTGACTGGTAGAGAAAGCTCTAGGTTTTAAGTCCGCTTTTTACTTTTTTGTAATAAAGTTAAAAAAATTAATAAACATAAATAAATATCCTCTCTCTCCTCTGATTGGTGCAAAACGGTCGCTGTCATCTGGCGCGGTCGCACCAAATCGTGCTGTGGCCATTTTCACGATAAAAGAATATGATCTATTATTTCACATGCTGAGATATTATATATGATGTTGTAATTTGAAATTTTAATTATATTTTTATAAAATACCTATAATTTTATAATTATACAATTATAAAATTATAGGCGACCTGTCGCCTAGTCACAAATATAATAACGTTAAATAGAGTAAAAAAATATAATTTACCGTATAAAAAGAGAGCAGTCTAATTATTCCGATGTCTGCGGTGCAAGCTGGAGCGGACTTTAGTTTTGCGTTTGTGGTGGTTTGTAAATAGGTAGTTACTTTTAGTCGACACGTGTATATAAAAATAAAAATAGCCTTTATTTCAGATGTATATAAGGTTCGTTTACATTTGTAAAATTTTTATATGTTGATTTCTTCATCTGTATGCCTGTCTTCGGCAAAGGCCTCCTGCGACTTCCACTCATCCCTTTCCGTAGCTATCCTCGTCCATAATGATCCTGCCGTCTCTCTAATTTCATCGACCTACCTTTTGCACGGTCTTCCGCGTTTTCTATTCTTATGCCTAGGTACCAGTTTATTATTACTTTACTCCACTTTTCTCGGCCTCGTACTGTGTGCCCAGTCCACCTCCATTTTGAGTTTTTTGACAGCAGCGATAATGTCTTTTATTTTTGTTATTTTTCGTATTTTCGTGCATCTTACTCTGTCTTTTTTCCTGAGGTTTAGCATGCTTCTCTCTATTGATCTCTGGCATACTTGTAATTTTTTGTAGTTGGCTTATGTGAGAGCCCATGTTTGGCAACCGTATGATAGAACTGGAAGAATACAGGTGTTAAAGAGTTTTCTTTTTATAAATATAGGAATTTGTTGATTTTTCATAAGTTCTTTCATTGTTTTTTGTTTTTCACCAGTATTTTTTCCAAGCATTCCCTATTCTGGTATCGATTTCTTTAGAGTTTTGGTCCGTTGATGAAATGATTTGGCCAAGGTATGTATAATCTTGTGTGTAATTGATCGTGTTTCCGCTAAGAGTAATCGGTTTTTCATTTCTGTTCGTCATAGCTTTAGTTTTGAGTAGGTTTATTTCTAGTCCTGCTGAACTACTCTCCCTTTCCAGATCCACAAGCATTTTCGTCAATTCGGCGTGATTGGAAGAAAGAATTACTAGGTCGTCCTCAAACCTTAGATGTGTTAGGTGTTCCCCGTTTATTTTCAAGCCATAGTTATCCCATTCAGCGTGTCGGAAGATATCTTCTAGAACAGCCGAAAACAGTTTTGGAGTCGACACGTATAACAAACATTATTCAGATTTCAGCGTGCTAACAAAACAGCTCGTGGCATCGATAGTTCGCTATAATCACATCTAATAACAATTAACATTCTGGGAGGTTCTTTTGTGTCGCTCAGTTTGGATCCAAGGGTTATTTTCTAAATTTTTTGTGTCAGTTTGGTCGCGTTAAGGGTCGGTCTGCATTCGTCTTGAAAATGATCCCTTGACGGTTCTGACAGGCATTATTATTCAAATACAAACAAAATTGTCATGCAAGACGCGATTATTCCAAGTATTCCAATACTGTTTTACATGCCAACGTTACATAAATATCGGGGAAATGGTTTATCATCTGTGAGAATAGCCATAATGTGTGAAGGTCGCGGTCGCGGGCCTGGCGGTGGTTCCTTATTAATCATACGCTAAGAAATTCAAATTTCATCACAGTCCGTCCAGTAGATTTTGCATGATTGATTTATCAAACATCCAAACTTTCACATTTATAATATTTGTAGAATGGATTAAATTTTCAATAAAAAAATGCATGTTGCTTATTTTGATATGCCCAAGTTCGGCTCACGTGCGATGCCGTGGGTACATGAAATGCGGCACGACCCTGTACAATACAGGCTTCTCAGAAATCTCCGTCTGGCTCTAAACAACTCCACCAGGGTAAAACCTCGAAAGTTTGAACACCTTGTTACTTGTTGCGACAATAACATGGCTGTGGAATATTGTTACGTACGTGTTTTGAAATTTTTCGATTTCTTTGCTTGTTATTTTTTAAGTTAGGTTTTCATTTCCATTTTGTGGAGAGGAATATCATAACAATCTCATGAGATCCCAATGTGTAAAATTATAGCATGAACCATATGATCATGCTTATAGGAATGATACTAGTTTAGAATAAGAGAAATTGATTGTAAATATGTTATATTCAATTATCGAGATATTATGTACTAACTAACAGCCGCATTCTGAATCCTTCAGAAAGCACACTATTCAGCTAAGCCTGGCCTTTGAGTCTTACTACTCCTGGCTGTCTACCCCGTAAGGGATAAAGACGTGATTCTATGTATGTATGTATGTATGTAAAAAACACGACTGAAAACTCACATAGCCTATGTCACTCGGAGGAATACAAGAAATTTACAAATAAGAGGTATTTGGCACATAAAAATCTGTTAAGCCGTTCAGGTCATGGTGGAATAAAGGAACTTGCATACATACATGACCCCTAAAAACACAAAACTCCTTTTATGGTAAGTCGTGTAAAAATTAACTCGCACGAATTTATGATATAATAAAATTGCAAGTTAACTCTTTATTTAATAAAAGAAACTGAAATTTGAATATGTAATATAAATCTCAATTATATGAACACGCACCATCAGTAAATTATTTGATGACAACTTTGCCAACTCTCGTACCATTTGTACATAATTGACCAATGAACTTGTGTTGTTATGACGTGACGTAATATCTCAAATTCCACGAGGTCAATACACTCACGGTACGACCTCTGCTTTGCTATGCACATCGTATACTACTTAAGTCGCACCATGGACATTGCTTGGATACAACATAACCAAATAATATACGGAATAACAATATTTTTGATGACGTAACGTTACATTCTGGCGTCGCGTCGTGTAACATTCAATGATCGATTTTGGCGTTGCCATGCAGTCGACTACCTGATGAGGCGTTACGTGGCACCATTTCAATAGAAATATCGGGAAAAAAGTAGTTTTTTTTAGTTATACAGATTGTGCTCCATTCTTGTATAGAACGATGAGGCCTTCGAGAGTTTGGAAGTGTCAGTGATAAACTCAGTATTAAGTAAATTTATCGACGCCAATGCCTGATTGCTTGTATCCACAAAAATTGGAATAATAGTGCTTGTAAATAAAGAAGCTCCTAGATAAAGAAACTCAAAATATTGATTAATATGTCAGATAAGACTGAGTGCGCTAACATGCCATGATCGGTGACGATGACAAGTATTGTTTTGATTACGCAAGCGCCACGCTTACGAGCGTGCTGATCAGTCACCACCCCTTATCGAGTACGTAGTGATGCAGTGGCAATCGGATTGCACACGTTGGTGTCAGGGGTCAACATCTGATGTGGCTTATTTATATAAATATTCGATATTATTTTTGTATTGTGTTCGGTCTTGAATATTTATTTTACATCAAGTGAATCAGATATCCATTCATATGTTCTCGCTTCAACCAAAGAGTGAACCAGACACCTTTATTGGCGACGGTGAAAGAAAATATCGCGGGGAAACCTGCACTCTTTGAACTAGATTGAAATACATGCATTTTGATTCCCTTCCCTGTAATCTCGAAATATTTGAAAATTTCGTATAACCCCCTGTCCTGTGTAAGCAGTAAATGCGACAAAGTAGCATAATATGGAATTCTCTCCCCGCTGTTTCCCGAAAAATATAATTTAGGGGTTTTCAAGGCAAGAGTGAATAGGCATATTTTGAGTTTGCGTGTACCACCCTAGACCTCATCTATGCTTCGCATCAGGCAAGATTGGGGTCAAACGCACTCAAATCTCTAATAAAAAAAAAAAAAAAAAAAAACATCACAACATCGCGTCGCGCGGCGTTCTCTCGCCAACGCAGGACAGGGGCAGTTTCATTTTCAGATAATAATTTCAACTTGATACGTGTTGCTAAGAAAAAAGGTCTTGATAGAGAGACGGACAAATAAGTGATCATATAAAGGTTCAGTTTTTAATTTTTGATGTACGGAACCCTAAAAAAACCTTTAGTTCTAGAGATTAGAGCATTTAAACAAATAAAACCCATTCAGCTTTATGATATTGGCATAGATACAGGTGTCCTTATCGGTTACTCAAAGGAAAAATTCGAGCATTGCGATAACAAGATAACAATGAATGAGTGACGATTTTTGTTTTGATGCGCTGATGTCGTCAACGTAGCGAAATATTAAAAAGCATCTGGCGCGCCTCGCGGCTTCGCTCCTGTGGGAATTTTGGGATTCGGAATAGTCTACAGCTGAATGAATAAAAAATATGTTCATATCGGACCGGTAGTTAGGGTGATTAGCTTTAGTATTTTGGAAAATAAAATAAAGGAATCCTAGCTCCTATAGCTCCGCCATTTTTGAGCGAATTATAAACAATATTTTTACAATTAATTGGTAGAACATAAAATTCTGAGATTTTTACAGGCTAATCAGGAATGTTATTCCTACAACCAAAAAAAATTTCAAGCTTTTTAAAAAATTTCATACATAGCCTATTAACCCTCGTTCCGCGCGCGGAAGTCCTTGTTGCTCAAAGGTTTTCTACCACTCGCATACACAACTACCACTCATAAAAATCTTACTATACACAGTAGTAAAAAAACAATAGGTACTTAGTATAAAAAATGTGCATTATTTACATACGGTAGACAAATTTAAATACACAATCCATAATATGATTGCTTTGTAGCGCCAACGAAACATCGCAAGGTTGCGAATGACGTATCATTATGTATTTTGGAAATTAATTTTATGTAAATAGTATTTCGCAGGACCGGTCGTTGTGGAAATCCTTGGGGGAGGCCTTTGTCCAGCAGTGGACGTCTTTCGGCTGAGAGAAGAAGAAGAAGAAATAGTATTTCATAAAATACTAATTACAACAGTTATTCTCCCATAAATCAATCTGAATAATTAACATCCATCCATCCAATCTAATAAAGTTTCACGTTTATTATTTATTGGCCACAGCCTATGGCTCCGCTTCCGTGGGAATTACGGGGTAGAAAGTACCGTGTTATTTCATCCATTTTTAGGGTTCCGTACCTCAAAAGGCGAAAACGGAACCCTTATAAGATCACTTTGTTGTCCGTCTGTCTGTCAAACTTTTTTCTCAGGGACTATTTTAAAGGTATCAAGTTGAAATCAGTTGAATATCGAATACTTAAATCAGTACTAGTATCAGTACAGTAACAGTACTTAGACAGGAATAAATCTGAAACTTGTGAATAAGTTGTTGGAAGTCTAAAAAAAGTGTTACAAACTTATTTTTGCGCTGGATTTAGTATGAATCTTAGGGATCGCACTGCAAAGTTAAGTTTGTTTTTGAAACTAGTTGATCTTTTAGTTAGGACTATAATGTGAGATGCTTTGCGTGTACGGAACCCTCGGTGCGCGAGTTTGACTCGCACTTAGCCGGTTTTTAATTCCTTCATTGTGCTAAATTTAATCGCAACCTATCCAGTAGCTTTTGCGTGAAAGAGACATCCATACATTCATTCTCACAAACTTTCACGTAGGTAATACATATAAGTAGGAACTAGGAAGTAAGATCACTTCAATAGAACTACCAACACATTCCTAAAAAACTCGCTACGTAACGCGCGTCTACGAGTGCTACGAATATCGCCGGCTACGCCAGGCTGCCGTAGAACCGTAGACCGTAGCGCCTCTACGAACCGCCGAATCTTGACTACTACACGCGGCCAATGTACTAACTTTACTACTACTTATCGTATAATTCGGTAAAAACAACCATAAAATTTCGATTGTTATATCTATTTTAAAAAATATGTACAATCGCTAAATACCTATTTAAAAAAACGCGGCATGTTTTTTTTTTGTTTATTTATTGCTGATTCTGCTTTATACTTACTATAGAAAATTATGTTACAGGAACTTCCATTTTTGTCTCCGTATCTATAACCTTCCTCAAACTAAAATTAATATTGGAAAACGTACCTATTCGTTTTTCCAACGCCAACGTATTCGTTGAGCCTACTCGGTCCATCCGTGTAATTAAGTAAAGTAGTAACCTATTACTGCAATAAAATAGAATAATGCTAAGCAACATTTTACTTATACATTTTAGAGACCAGTCTTCATCTTCAAATGAAGACTCGCTTGATTCGCTTGTTCGAACAATAATTGAATAAAGGTTTATTTCTACATACAAAATTTACCAAAAAAAAAAAAAACATACTCACTCCGACAAAAAATCATTAGTATGTACGTGGAATTCAATCATTCATTATTACTTGGAATTGTGCACACGACGACTTTAGCGGTTTGCCATTGCCTTCTTCATTTTACTAGTTGAAAAAATTAGGAAATACCGTGTGATTGGTCTACAAACTCCCGAGCCGTGTTAATAATGAAAATGTGTAGCGTTTAAGTACATTGCACGTCAAGTGGTTTTGCTGCCCTGTTAGCGGAAAATTTGCAATGAATTTGGGTAGTTTTGATGTGGTGTTGACGGTACTAATACGCGGCGTCAGAGGTAGAATTACAGGTCCGCTCAGTCAGTCAGTAAGCGGCCGGCCATCGGCCGAGGCGGTTGTGCGTGCGGTTGCCTCGCCAACATGGCGCGCGAATATGCGCGGGTGCATGAGTTCTTCCTTCATCTCCACGAACTACAGCCCCCGCAGTATTACCACCACTATGAGATGCCACAGTGAGTACCTCACTGTCACTTTAACACTTCGGACAAGTAGTTTTGTGTTTATATCGCCTCTATGTTCAAGGATTTACTAAATCGTCGGATTATTATACTCGTTCTAAACTTTATTATAAAATTAGTGATAAATAATAAACTAAATAATTTAGAATAAAAATTATAAAATTTCATATCAACTTCTTGATATGAAATTTTATAATTTTTATTCTAAAATTATAAAATTTCATATCAACTTCGTTAATATTTCGTTAAATGGATTAAAATAATCAACAAAGAGAAATTATGAAATCATCAGAACATTTTCAGAATGTATATGTTAAATTAATTTCAGTATTTGGAATTCCTATATAAATAGGTATTAATGTGCATGGATAATGTTGCCAAATTATTGGAAAGTGGATATTCTGTATTCTTATTTGCTGGCAGCGATTCGTTTAATAATGAAATGTCATCATTTTAATATTTCCTTTTATATCCATCATTCAGTACAGTTTCATTTAAATTTTAAAAGTGAGACACTTTCTTCTGTACGCTATTATTTACTTTGATCGGTGACGTCATAAGAGAACTTTATGTTTGGCAATAAACTAAAATTCCTATTACCTATTCCTTCACAAGCACTTCTTCACGTCAATTTTTAAATTATATTATAATTGTAAAAGCTACTAACTACTGGCATTTCGGAACGAAATTAAAAAAAGAAACTATTGGAAATATTATTATACAGTACTAATACTATATCATGCCACAGGGGATTTTTATATAAGTAGGTATTTCTTATATTTCTTTTTTAATGTATAAATATAGCACATATTATATTATGTACGGTCAACAAAATAAAAATAAACATAACATGTTTATTGATGGATTGCTTGTGATTGAGTGTCTGGAGAAAAATTGTAAATCCCGGATGATATTCGAGCAGCGTCCTTTCCGGCAGCACCGACAGAGTTGACACGCATGGTTACTTTTTGGAGTAACAAGAAGCAAGGGGTCCTGGATTTTTTCCTGTGGGGCACAAGGGCAATGGGGGGAGGGGTATAACAAATCATCATCCGCCCTGCTGCTGTTGCCGCCCGCCTTGAAAGGAAACTTAAATACAATAAAAAATTGTTAAGTACTATTTAAAAAAAATAAAAATATGTAATTAGATTTCATATTAACTTCTTTAATAGTTCGTTAAATGGATAAAAATAATTAATAAAAGTGAAATTATAAAATCATCAGAACATTTTCAGGATTCAAATTACTAACTGTTATAGAATCAATATTTTATAAGAAACAATATTTTTTAATTTAGCTGCAAATTGTCTGGGTCTTTTATATAGTCAGTTAAAGGACGAAGCGGTGGCGGCCGAGTCGTAAGGCGCCCGCCTGTGGCCGCAAAGGTCCCAGATTCGATTCCTGCTCGTGCTATACGAGTTTGTATACCAATCTGACTCATGTACCTATGTTAGTTTTCATCGACCACCACATGCTTCCGGTGAAGGAAAACATCGTGAGAAAACCTGCACTCTGGTTAATGATTATCAGCTAGTATGTGAAATGGAGAAGCCAATGGCAATCCACTCCATTAAAATTGCACAAGATGTCGTTGTGTGTGTTTTATTCCATATCCGACTCAAGAGAGAGAGTTATCTCCTCCCACAGTAGGTATGTACACAAAGTAGCAGTCTGAGCGAGTTATATTAATTTTGGAAAAAATGTTATTATGTTATTGTATTCTACGAGGGACTTTGACTACGAGGATATTTATTTTGAACACTATTAGTGGACATTTATAAAAACAAAATAAAATATATAAATGATAATACCGCAAAAATGTTAATTTATTTGCCAACTAAGTGTACATTTCTTGGTCTTATAATAACACTAGCTGTTGCCCGGGGCTTCACCCGCGTGAGTTTCGCTTAGTTAGATGAAAATTCTTTTTGTGTTCCAAACTGTAGTAACCTAAACTCCAGTATACTCAAAATTTCAGCCATTTGGTTATCCCGTGTCCCGCGGGAATATATTAGGTACTCGTAGTACAGTCGTGTTAAAATTAATCAAAAGTGATATTTCATACAATAAACGATCTTCGTCTACTTGATATCTACAATTTCCCATGTACCACCACTCCCACCCCGAGTCCCTCTTTGTCCTGTCCCGTGTCCAGTGTATTTATACGTCGTCAGTAGAAAATGCTCATCAGGTTGAACAACTTTTGCTAAGGCCCCATTTCCATTTATTTTATAGAGGTCTCTTGGAATTCTTCATCAGATGATCCTAATCTTCGATTTTTACACGTCAACAGAAAATGCTCGTCAGATTGATAAACTTTTGCAAAGGTACCATTTCCATATTTCTCATAGTTTAGCTATTCTGTCAAGGTTCTTCATCAGGTGTTCCAGTTTTCAAAATCAATTATAGCCTATGTTTCCCAGGCTTAATAGCTAAACAACAACAAAAGTTTCATTCAAATCCGTCCAGAAGTTTTTGCGTGAAACGCGTACATACAGACAGACAAAAAAAACTTGAAAGTTGTGCTTTTTTCTCCATACAAAGACTATAACCGTAAAATATATGGAGAAAATAACACAACTTTCAAAACTTTTTTTTCTGAATATACAAACTAAAATAAATTAAAATTAAATTGCTCTGCAATAATAAATATTATTATAATATTTACAGCAATAAAGCATGTTAAAAATTGTAGAACTACTAATTTTAATGATCTCTCAAAATATTAGCGAAAAAAATAGTTTTGAATTTTTACACAATTTTTCTCTGAAATCTTACGTGAAATGGGAAAGTTCATTATGGAACCTATATTCCACACATAAAGATCTATCAAAATAACTTAGTAGCTTTGGGGGTACCAAAGCCGTCTAACGCAGTGTTATTTAATCATAATATATTATGTCTCAAAGCTACAAACTACTAGCATTTCGGAACGACCACTGCTGAGAAGAAATGCCGAAAGAAACTTATGAAACAGTAAACCAAAATCTATACACCACCAAACTTCCCCGTTTTCCTCCGTCGAATACATCGCCGCCGGTTGATTGGAAGTTCTTGGAATAAGTTCGCTTTGTCTTCTTTTCTTTCCACTTTTTTTATATAATAAAGCTATGCAACAAACCAGACTACCTCCCTGGCCCAACGGTCATAACACAGCCTACCTATATGGTTCATACAGTCGTGATACAGTCGGTCATCGAAGGCCTCTACGCGAGGCAATCGTGGGGGATGTGGTGGCGAGGGACGGAGGGGGGCGTACCGCACGGCCATACTAATTTCATTTTCGATTTAGTATTAGTTTAGTGCGTGCGGTACTAATTTAAGGGTTGTATGTTTTGAAAAAACTTGTGCGGAGCGACGCCGATTAGGCAGAGACCCAACCAACAAAGCTAGTTAGATGACAAACACATCTTCCTTATCATTTTCCACCCGACTCGGAACCGACTAGGTACATACTTTTTACATTTTATTTTTGGATCACTGATGGCCGACTTTTTTTTCTTTTTTTTACAATATGGGTATAGTTTCATAGGTTTTTGGGGACGCTGATGACAAAAATAACATTTATTTTGAGATCCAAGATGGCGGACAATTTTTTTTATTTTTTTTTTTTATGTTTCTGACAGACACACGCGGTTCAAAATGTACTTGCGAACTTGCGGACATTTGGGCGGATTTGATTGGAACCATTTTTTAAGGAAATTTGTGTTTTCAATTTACATTTTGAACTGCGTTTGTATGTCAGTAACAACAGTGCCAGAAAAAAATAGTCCGCCATCTTGGATCTCATAATAAATGTTATTTTCGTCATTAGCGTCCCCAAAACCTATAAAACGATAGGTTAGGTACCCATATGTACAAAATAAAAATAAATTGTTTGCCATCTTGAATCTTATAATAAATGTTATTTTCGT
>CM031564.1:21723669-21793669 GCA_018467065.1 Ephestia elutella
GTAATATAAAATTTATATCTATACAAGTTATTTTGTAGTAGCTAGAAAACAAGTATTAAGGTAAGTATATGCTACACAATTTCCAAGAAATTTAAAATAGGAGCCGTTTTGTCCACTCATCTCGCGAATACGCCTTGCATTGCAATGTACTCATAAAAGTACCTCACCATCCCTAAAAACTGGCGAACTTACCGATATTCGTTAGTTTTACAATTTCATTGAAGCCCTACGGCTTTCATGTTCTTACCACTCGGCCTTACTGACTTCAATCAGCTCAAAATAATAAAAATGAATGAGTTTCCAAAATCTCTGCGATTAGTTGTAATTGCCGTATCAAGCCATACATTGTACAGCGCCAAGACGAACAAACAGGATTGCTGATAGTTGGAGCACTTTTGTTGTAATTAAACCGACAAAACCTCAGCTACACATTTCGATTGTAATTTTGCATTGGTAGATAACTATCGACAGCATTACATACGTATGTACTACTAAACGTTACGTGGTAAATTTATTTCAATTAATAACACGCATCATGGCTATCAAATAATCACTGACCTTAAGGTCTAACCTCAATTAATTCGCCAAAACAAAAGAACAAAATGAAGTTTAAAATTTGTAGGACATGATCAGTCATTGATCACCCAATTTTTCAATCATATCTTAGTCTTATCATCACAATGTAAGCAATCTACCTCTGCACACTAAACAAATCACATTTAAACCTTTGTTTGAAATGTAATAATGTTTCGATCTTACTTGAATCTAAGAAGAAAGTACACCAACAATCCTGTTCGTACCGTCATCGTACAAAATCACGAAGTTCATAAATAACTTCGTCCATAGTCCTGTACCAACACACCACGTACGCTGATAGTGGTGGCGTGTAGCTTCCAGCGCAAGGTTGTGATGGTAAATTCAAATTCAAACGCTTTTTACGGATCCCGTCATGTAGTAATATCCGACCACAACTATTGCAAAACTTATGTGCATGCAAAAATGCATACTATGCACAAATTGATTAATAAGTGAATTGTCAATCTCAACTCAACTCACTATCCAATCCAACATCCATATTTTTATTTTAGTTCAAAATAAGTAACATGAAAAGTGCGCTAAAACTCAAACTAATAAAAACCATAGAAAAAATAAGAACATCGTTCAGCGTAAAACCCACAGAAGTAAATTTTTTTTTTAAATATAAGCAGAAGGAACACAAATTTCACACACACACTGATGATATTTGACAATATTTGCATCCTGTTCATGATAAGGACTGTCACATAACTCTGTCCCTTTCCTTCCTTAGCATTGCAATGTATTGCAACACGAACCACTACACTGAAAGATTTATCATCCAAGCCGGATTTTTCATGCGAAATGATCCTTAACTGTCATATTTGTTGTGTTGTCACAGTTGTCATAAATATTTAAAATTATTTTTTACTGTTTTGTGCTTTTAAACTCAATAGAAATGATAAAATGCAACGTGTACAATATGTGGAAGTGTTTCATAAAAAAATATTCGTGGAATATCGTTCCTTCGGTAAGCAATTCATGTTTTTTTGACGTGCCCAATGATAATATACAATTTCGTGTTATTTTTGAAACAATAACCATTATTAGACTTTTGAATGCTATTTATCAGCAATATCATTATTTATTTTATAAAGTAGTGTATTAATTATAACCATTTCATAAGAAATACTACAAGTAATTTAATAATTTCGTAAATAGCATAGATCATTTGACGGATCCAGTTTTGTTTACTATGGCTGGGCCGAATCAAGGCAAATATACGAATTTAGTACCTATTCTATAAAAATCTCAGGAATTCTTTCTTGAAGATTAAAATGCACATTTTATAAAAATACTGACAGTGAATTTTATTTCAGGACAAGGAAAATATGCCAAAAAATAATACCTCAAGAAAGAGAACTGTTATGGGGAGTATTTCAGGACAGTGAATGGACGCCAGCAACCATTAACATCATTGCAATGTTTCATTGCACGTGATTTTTAATAATTTAAAATAAATTTTATTGATTTAATGACTAGTATTTTTTCCCAAAAGGGATAGAATTTCCCATCGTAAAAAGCTGATGCAGATCCGTCCGCATACCGCGCACGGCTTAAGATTCAGCGTCTCAAAATTTTTGGTTTTGCTACATTGTACCGAATATAATTAATTATCTTAGATCCGACCCTGTATTCTGTCGTTGTGTGAATAATAATCTTAGTGTGTGTTTTTGCCATGCAATTTCAAATGACATGTTCAGTCTGCTTACTATTATTATATGTCTGTGGTAAAACCAATTCTTTAAAAAAAACAATTGAATCGCGATGGTCGCGATATTTCAAATATGTAAGAAAAACAAAACACGTTCCATTTTCCAAGGAAAAATTGATCCGTGATTTGGCGCGGTTTTAATATGAATGATTCGAATCGCACTTCTGATCTTATCTACTCTGAATAAAACTCGTAGATTTATGTTTACAAACCCCTTTTATAATACATGGATCATATTTCTACACTTTATACATGGAAACACAATAGATCACATAAACATTAAGTAAAGCTACGCGCACTAAACTACCATCACAACCCATCGCTGATGCAGTCTTTCACAGACTACTCAAGACTGAAAGGCTTCAAGCTTCATCTTGACAGCTTGTTCTTCTTTCAAATCTTCAGTCAGCTAACAATATATTTATAATCGGGCCGAAACCTAAACTCCCATATGACGTATGTCACTTTGACAATAATAGTGATGTACCTAAACACGAATCGCTGTGATTATTTGATGTTACGTAAAGAACAAATCGAAATAAAAAAAATATTTTTATTAATCAGAAGTCTGAACCTGAGTCTAAGTCGCTGTCATCGTCAATAACATGGATAATAAATTCATTGTGAATAATATTATCTACTTGATATTACGATTCGATACCATTGCGTGAATTCTTGTCCCTTTTTCTTTCTTTTTTTGTATTACTTTGATATTAAATATTTTTAATCTTAAAACGCAATAATTTTTAAATACAGCATTTACAAATCTTGTTGAATAAATCGATAAATTAAACGATGTATCGCGATTTTTTACATTTTCACTATCGATTTATTGCAGACGGATGCAATGGAACTCCCTAAACGGGCAAGCCGGAAGTTCAAGTACTACATTTTCGCGCATAGATTTAAAATTTAAAAAATTCGGAACTTCATGGGCACTGATGACACCTGTCATACGGGAGTTTAGGTTTTGGCCCGATTATAGTATTTTTGACAGAAAAATACTAACGCCTTTAGTCCACCGACGCATTCGCTGGCGGTGACGAAACTTCAAAAAACTTGTCAGTTGTATGAGAACGTTTTGCTTATGCTGTGTCTCGCTCAAACTAAGCGAGATTTGTATAGTTGCATCCTTATCAGCTACTGTTTCGCTCGTAGCGGCGAAATGGCTATCACACCGACGCTGGCAATTCGTAAATGTCATATTTCGCTTCACAACGCGTCATGCCATATAAAAACCTGCAGTATACTAACGTTCCGCAGGCGATTCGCTATCGCCGGCGTTTCGCTGCGAATCGCTTTCGCCGGCGAACGCGTCGGTGGACTACCACGGTAAATGTACAGACAAAATATTTTTACTGTTTTATTATATGTACAGATCACATATCACGGATTCCTTACGGAGGGAGAACGCATAGCGACATCATTCCATTCAAATCTTTCTGGCATTTTTTGCGGGGGGAGGAAAATTCACGCAAGCGCTGTTCGGTACACACATACATATGTAATGAAAATCTGTAATTAATTACGACAAATTACAACACCACATAAGAAAAATAAAACAATACATTGACAAATCTGTCACCACCCGTCAGATTTTTGATAAGACAGAACACACATTTACTTATTTTTGACTTTGTTTTCAATAGTGAATGGCAAAAATGTAATTCCGCATTATCGACGAATTATAAATTATCGAATTTCTCGGGCCTTCAACTATATAATGAATAGCTTTAATAAAATCTGTGGAGTGGTTTAGCCGTGAGTATAACAGTATATACTTCGCATTTATAATATTTATTGCTAAGGAGGTATGGAAATATGGATACCTACTTTCTTATGAATGACATACCCGGGGCTCTAGCAGTAATTTGCATTTTTTATATACTTACTAGTGATTCTATCTGTGGGTTTGACCATCGATCAAATATTACTTGTAATATTTGTTGACGCAGAATGTGCACTTCGCAAAACGTACACTCGAACAAAAGGTGCATTTCGCAATTGTGCTATTCGAAGAATTAGCATAATCCTTACTAATATTATAAATGTGAAAGTGAGTTTGTTTGTTACCTTTCCACGCTTTATCTACTGAACCAATCTTCCTGAAATTTCGCATACACATTGCTGGAAGTACGGAGAAGGATATAGGTTACCTTTCATCCCGGGAAAGAGCACTTCTTCTTCTTTTCGAGTGTGTTATTACTAACACTGGTGTCAGATTTTATTCAAGTCGCCTAAAGGCATCTGACATGACTTTTACGACTACCGCCATCTAGTGGCAGTAGCCGTATATATACTAGTAAACTAAATAGTCAGCCATTGTGCAGGTTTCCTCACGATGTTTTCCTTCACCGGAAGCAGGTGGTGGTCTATGAGAAAACTACTATACATGAGTCAGATTGTCTACAAACTCATGTGACACAGGTAGGATTCGAACCCGGGTCCTATCCGACCTCAGGCGGGTGTCATTACCACTTGGCCACCACCGCTTCAAATCGAAAGAGCACTGTTCCCGTGGGAAATCCACGCGGGCGAAGCCGCGGGCGAAAGCTAGTAATAAATAAAATCAAAGTTGCAAAGTTATCATGTTTATTAGTTAAGTACCACAAAGACAAGAAAGGAATACTTATAAAATTCAAATTATCTAAATAACTTAACTATTTCTAGTAATTTCACTGTCTTGTTCATTCGAGCTAAATTACACCAATCCTGGAAATCAGTTGCCTTATAAAGAGCTAAACAAACGGGACTTGTTTTTTTGGCATCCCAGGTTTGCTTGTTGTTGCACAAGTTTTTCCATACACACATCTCTAAGTAGGTATTTTTGGGAAAGCTGTAACAAAATAAGAAAATACACATTACAAATACGACAATTTAAAACTATACCTATCGCAGTTTATCGATAAACGACTACAACACACTATGTAAGCAAAGTACATCACTAAATCTAGATTGACAAATCCGTGTTTCTATAGGCGACCGGACTGATGTTGGTAAACAAATCCAACAATGATATTATAATAAAATGTATCAATTTTTGTTTAATTTAACCATATGATAAGAATTTACTTACTAGAGAAATGGAACACCATCTTTCTGTAAAATAATGTCCCAGACCTCTTATTGCAGCACAAAATTGAACAATTCGGAATTTTTTGTATTGCGGCCTATGTGTCATTCACACCGACTGATGGATTCTGTCTGGCGAAAAGTCCGAGTGCAAACAGTTTTTATAAACACTCAAGTCCACCTGGACCTAGGCTTTGACAGAGGGGAAAGACATCTATGGCGCCTCCCTTTCGGGCTGCGTGCGGAAGTCCTTGTTGCTCGAAGATAGATTATTCATGGAAGTAATAAGTACTTTGTACAAAGGTACTTACTTATTACTTCCATGAGATTATCATTCACCCACAGAAGTAAAATTTTTTTTTTCACCTTATATTTAAAAAAAAATATATATATTTCTGTGTCATTGACACGTACAGAAATGTCTGTGTCAGTCTCATGGAAGTAGTAAGTACTAGGTACTTATTACTTCCATGGTCAGTCTGTGCTAGTACCTATAACCATGGAAGTAATATGTGCTTTACAAAGTACTTATTACTTCCATGCCTATAATATCCACGGCATGGAAGTAGTAAGTACTTTGTACAGTAATAAGTACTTGACTTACTACTTCCATGGCCTGCGGTCCTTCAAAGTCATTGTCTTCTGAGTCTCTCAGTTTTATTTCATCATTGTTTTCATCATATCCCGTAATCATAGCCAGTAGTTGAATCAGCACTAAATATACTTTTCGGTTTGTTTTTATTCATTGAGAATTTTAGCCAAAGGTAGAAGAATCACCACTTTCTACTATCCATGCCATACACATTTTATCAATGCTAAATTATATATGAACTGGCTTTCCTTAGTTCTCATCATCGAGATACATAATATGTACTAACGCACGCTTTCATTGACTTCTGTATTTTGCTTTCGATATTGAAGGTTATTTTTGTGTAAATGTACCTATAAAAAATGTACTTTGTTTTGCAGCATTGCCAATATAAATTGAGTGTTATTCTGACAAGAAGTGGTAATTAGTGAGTGGAGCGAGAAGACAAGCCAGCAACATGTTCATGTACGAGTTCATGGCTGGGCTCGTGGAGACCATCGCGACCGGCGCAGGTCAGCCGTTGTGTGGTTCTGAGCTGGCTCTGGTTCTACTCTACCTGCCAAACTTATAAAGTGGTCTCAACCTGGAAAAATTTCGTTGTTGTGATGTGACCCCTGATAATTATTTTCATTTTAACCGACTGTATATCATGATATCTAAAAACCATCGAGCAATACAATTTGATATTATTATAAATACTTTTATACAATATTAGCTTTTGCCCGCGGCTTCGCCCGAGTGAATTTCCCACGGGAATAGTGTTTTCTCCGGGATAAAAAATACTATTCCCTATGTCCGTCTTAGTACTTCTTACTATGTGTATGCGAAATTTCAGGCATATTAGTTGAGCGTTGCTCAATTATATTATTAATTGATAATACAATACCGCAGTCGGACAAATGCGTTAAACTTATTAATGCGTTACCCCTCTTTTTTCGTTGGTAGTTAAAAATGGCTCGTGTTTCTAATTCTTTTATTTTAGAAAATGGGTTTTAATACCATCTATCTAATTATATTTAAATGGTTGTTTGTTATTGTAACGCATGTTTTGTTATACGTAGTATATATATAAGATATTTCTTAGTCGTACACAAAACACCATACCCTTTCTACGTATAAAACCATATACGCGGTCCCATAGTTACCAGGTCCTGATCTGATTATGGGATCTTGCAGTAGGTAGCCTTATCATTTCAAAATTTTAATTTGTAATGTAATGAAGTGGATTCATTTTTTTTTGAAAATGATTTATTTAACTTGTAAATGCTAATAAGTAAAATCTTTATCTTTTTTGCGTTGCTCATGGACACGGCCGTACCTCCGCAGAAGATGAAGAGCAATACGACCCTCACACCCATCGCAAGATCGCACATCCTACGTCGTAAGTATTTACTACTTGTGATCACATTCGAACCAGCCACCTGGTTGGTTCCCCTATATATATATAGCTGCATTACTTACCACTCACTGAGACTCACTCATTGACATAATTAGTTTGTTCTACGGAACTCGGAACTGGGAAAAAGTAATGATGGTGAAGTGTGGAGGGGGGTGAGGAGGCACTGGGAAAATACGAAAGTGGAACTAGGAGCAGTTCCGGACTGATAGGGATATTGCCTGCTAAAACCATAATAGATAGGTGGAGGGTGCTCGACCAAATGTCATTGAGGACCTTGGGCAACGACCACCCACAGCTGGCGGTAGTCTATGGATTTTTTGACTTTTGTTTTTCTTCATACTAAATTTTGTTTTTTCATACAAACTTTCTTGGGGATTTTGGGGGGGGAAACGGATTCGTAGAGTTTTACCGTCTATGTTGTGACCGTGGGACCCCCTGACAGCCAACCAACTGACAGCTTTTTTAAGAAATTTATGTTTATATTTTCGATGCGTTTTGTATGTATGGGCCAGCAAAGTCACCAGCGGCAAGCGAGCCCGAGGGCGAGCTGCGTTTAATTCGAGAGCTGGGGGGGAGGGGGGGGGGGGCAGGCTGAAGGCCGAGCTCCATCTCGTGCGCAAAAAGCGGGGCGAGGTAGCCATCCATATACATGGATGACCTCATAATTTCATCTCGAATCCTCAGTATGGTGGCCTATATTGTTTGCTTTATTTTTGTAGATATTCCGATACGATGATCCACCTGCTGAAGGGCAGCATCGGCGCGGGGATCCTGGCCATGCCCGAGGCCGTGTACCGCGTCGGCGTGCCCGCCAGCATCGGCGGCATCCTGATGGTCGGCGTCTTCGCCACCTACTGCATACAACTGCTAGTTTGTTTTATTTTACAAACCATCATCGACATTTAACTCTATGTTACAAAATATTTTAGAACAATATCAACCGTTGCTAAGTAATAAATGTATGGAGGCTGAAGATTGATCCATGACACGCCGCTGATTTTCTGAAATCACTGGAGCCGGGAGTGCTGGTCTGCGTGTCGGATCCAAATATGGTGATGTAGGTTAAATTTTCGAATCCTGTGTTATCACGCACGTCACTCCCTCCCCCCTCTAATTTGTCAGTGCTTATTTGATTGTGTACAAAGTGTCCTGCTTGGCCGTTGGTCACTGGGTGGTACGGAGCAGTTGTCTCATGTACAGTCAGATGCAGAGAGATCTGACCCCCTGTCATGAAATCGTATCACATAATCCTACCTCAGGGGATCTGATTTTTTTTAATTATAGAATAGTAGGCAAACGAACATGCGGGCCACCCGATGGCAAGCAATCACCGCAGTCCATAGACACCAACGACCCTAAAAAGGTCACTGATGCGTTGCCGAGTCTTTGAGAAAGCGATAGGCTCATTTCTTGAAGGCCCCAATGTTTCTCTGCATCTGACAATACAAAGCGTTTGTTTGTTTATTTGTTTGTTACCTCTTCACGCTTTTATCTACTGAACCAATCTTTCTGAAATTTCGCATACACATAGCTGGAAGTACGGAGAAGGACATAGGGTACCTTTCATCCCGGGAAAAAGCACTGTTCCCGTGGGAAATTCACGCGGGCGAAGCCGCGGGCGAAAGCTAGTTATCTATACATATCTATATACATATAATAAAACAGTAAAAATATTTTGTCTGTACATTTAGAATTTTTGACTGAAATGGATAGAGGGACACTTAAAAAGAAAATAAAAAGCAAAAAAAATTTTTTTTAATTTTTTGTCTGTCTGTCTGTCTGTATGTATGTACGCGTGTCACGCAAAAACTACTGGACGGATCTGAATGAAACTTTTTTGTTGTACTTATAGCTATTAAGCCTGGGCAACATACAGGGTGTAAATACATGTCCGACATAGCCGTTACGTATGCATAGGGTACCCCAAATAAAGTCACTTCAGAGTAAAAATTTGACCGGGAAAAATAATTAATAAATTAGATATCAAAAAAAATAATAAATAATCGAAATCAGTGTATAGCGAACAGTGACATAAGATCGCGGCCCGCGGCCGGGCCCCGCTCGTGGCATGGCAGCCAATCACAACGCGCTATCGCTCGCGCGTGGAAATGACGGAAATGACAAACGTACGTACCTACCTACTACAACAACTTAATGTACCTACCCTTTTAACTACTTTGTGGTAATGTGTACGCAAGTATGCATGTACACATGTACAGTAAACCGCAAACCAAAGTAAACTAACATTGTAGGCTTTGATAATTTTGCACAACTCCAAAATGGTCAACGATTGTCATGGTGAATTTTGACTCACTGTACAACGCACACTAAGAATCGAGAATCCGTTACGTCGCATGTCTACCCACCCCACAGACTCGCTAGGAAAAACCTACCCTAGGCTACTAAGTTTTTGTATGTTTTGTACAGTGGCCCGTGCCTTTTGTAGGGGCTAACGTTAACGTAGGTAAGCGAGGTACTTACCTACACGTAGTCTTCTTCACGTATGGGCCTCTCGACTCGGAGAAGATACTGCTCAAACTGCCTCCCTTCCTCGCGGAGGCACATTCGAGCGCGGTGCAGGCAGTTTGCATGCATCAGCTCCAAAATGCCCTCGCGCAGCGAACGCTGCTTCAGCTCTTCGAAAACCGCGATTATTTTAGCTCTCATCGTATCTGCATCCATACAGGGGCGATCGAATACCCTGTCCTTGACATAGCCCCACAAAAAAGTCAAGCGGCGTCAAATCCGGAGACCTTGCCGGCCAAGCCTGGGGGCCATAGCGTCCGATCCATCGGCTGCCAAACAAAAAGTTGAGGCATTCTCGCACTGGTCTTGTGGTGTGGGGTGGTGCCCCATCATGCTGGAACCAGGGAAGTTGCGACAGTGGTGTGTCTTCGTCAAAATCCTCGGCAAAATCAGAAATTGGACCATTTACATGGTCCAGGTAGGCGGGTCCGTCCATCCTTGACGGTAAAAAATACGGGCCGAGGATTTGGTTTCCCACGATCCCTGCCCAAACATTCCACTTCCAGCGTACTTGGAATCCAGACTCCTGTATTTGATGGGGATTCTCACGACTCCACCAGTGCGAGTTCCTTCGGTTCCACATCCCGTTATTTGTGAACGTACTCTCGTCCGTAAACAAAATTCGAGATGTGAATCCAGGATTATCCTCTTCTCTTTGCAAAAGCCACCGACAGTACGCCATGCGGCGTGCTGCGTCACCGGGCACGAGGGCTTGCACTCTGTGTATCATGTATGGCCGCTGCCGGTCTCTTCGGAGGACTTTCCAGACCGTCATGTGAGACACGAAGTGCCGTGCACGATGCCCGCGTCGTCGACGCAACACGCGGGCTGCTGTTCGTGTTCCCAGTGTAGGATTTGACGCTACCACTTCCAAAATCGCTTCTCCGGCTTGTGGGGCTATCTGTTGACCGCGTTCTGTTGATGCAGATGGTACGATGGGCTGGTTCTCGCGAACTCGATAAACAGCGTTTAAAATAACGCGAGGGTTTCGGGGCTGGTGCGCGTTTGGGTGCCGAATGCCATAAAGCCGTAGGGCTTCATTCGTGTTGCCCTCGGCTATGCCGTAACAAAAAATCATATTTAGGTATTCCGCCGCAGAATAGTGGAACGGCATTTTGTCAATAACACAAAAATACACAACAAAAGCACAGCACAACACCACGATACAACACGACGAACAGCCCAAACCTGATTAATCCAGGAATTAGGTACTCCAAAGTTTCTCTACACTTCAAGAACGCGCGCGACCGACTTACTAAACTAAAAAACTAGCCTACCGAAAAAAGTTGGAACATTTCTTTAAGGTTGGTTTACATTGTACACTTTACATACATGTGAAGTTTAGCTAAAACTAAAAATTTTAATCAAAGTTCAAAATTTTTGTTATTGCTCCGATATGTTATTAAACAACTTAATTACAAAAAGCAAGTTTTCAAGTTTAATTATTTGTCTTGTGAATTATGTTATGTTAAATGATAATCTTCATCATTACCTACTAATGTATTTGCACCTTTATTTACCGACAAAGGCGCTTAGGGAAGACCGCGTATGATCGCTCGTGTGCGTGCGCCATCTGTTTTGCAGTGCAGTACAACTTTTTTCGCTTAATGTATTTTTTATTGAATACTTTCTAACTTACATTTTTAACTACTTCAGTGTCAAGTTGAAATGAAATGAAAATGATTTTATTTAAATGGGCTAAAAATTGCCCTTTTAAATCGTCGTATACTTGTTTTTTAATTCGCTTTCCTAACTACTAGAATGTCTGATCAGATCGACGGCGTTCGTTCTTAACAGTCGCACGAAAGCATTTGCCTATTCTGCTTTGTAGAAGTAGTATTATTACTCTGTGTTAGAAGTAAGGAAAGCCCCATGTTCTTTTACGTATGTTCTTTTACCTGTATGGAAATATTACATGCCTTGTGATAAAGAGATGGTCGAGATCCGTTAAATGCAAATTGCTAAACTATTTTTACTAGGCGTTAGGCCGTCTCAATTTGCATGAAAAAATAAAGTATCATTATCTTTTAAAAGATGACGCAATCAGTAGATCTGTACAATTATTTGGTTTCATGATTCGTAAAATGTTTATGAAACTGTAGTTACATGCTGTAACACTAAGGTAAAGTTTATTTTTCCCAAGAAGCAATTTACAATTCTCCTGTAAATTTATTTGCAGCAACGTTTTTATTTCTTTCGTTTTGCTACAAACATTTGTTTTAGATAAAAATAACAGGAAATAAGCGATTAAATAAGTAGAGGCCAGGAGTTCGTAGGTTAATTTTAATAAAAAAAATTATTACTAGGTACTGAACTGTAACTACAGATCTTGTGAAAATTTTAACTACTTACGAATTTCTACCTTCTTCTCTCAGCCGAAAGACGTCCACTGTTGGATAAAGGCCTCCCCCAAGGATTTCATCCATGGAGGGTTTCCGTAATCGCCACGCTTGGCAGGCGGGTTGGCGATCGCAGTGTGATGGCATATTACTCGGAAAGATGCTGCTGCCCATCCTCCGGTGTTTTAAATCCCTTAGTCGCCTCTTACGACACCCACGGGAAGAGATGGGTTGGTGCTATTCTAGGGCCACACCACAGGCCATACGAATTTCTACCTACAGTTAATTTATTTATGTATTTATTTAACTTTATCACAAAAAAGTAAAAGGTGGACTTAAAGCCTGGGGCTTTTTCTACCAGTCAACGAACTGGATGATGTAGACACAGTAACGTGTAGCAAGTAGTGCAAAAAGTTCATGCGATACAGCCTGGCAGACAGGCCGACGGGAAACAGTCATTCTCTCTCATCTGAGCGGTTGCATCCTCAGCTGAAATGCTTCGGAGACCGTGTCCGCTTTTCTGCTTGCTCTTCACTTTGTACGATCCGGATACGAGTCTACTTAACATCATCAAGCCACCCTTTTTTGGAAATTTTGCCTTCTGCTAGGGTCCGGTGGTGGCGGCATAGCCAGACATTTGTTCCATGTAATTTGTAAGTTTACGCAAGCCGTACCAACTTAGGTGACTTGCAGTTTCTCTGCTATGTCATGGACATGGAGGCTGCCACGAATACGGAAGTTTCTCAGAAGGAAAGCTGACGATAATGTGTCTTGAAGTAGGTATCGTGTCAATGACACTGCGGGGGGCGGTGGTGTGCGGGCGGCAGGCGGCCCCCACGACTAATCAATCAGCTGTGTGAGTGAACGCGTATGCGGGCGATGGACACTATTCATTACTTGTTTTAAACTTTAGCTTTAGTTTTGATGGGGAATTCTTTAGAATTTTAATGATGTTTCTTTGCATGAAATAACGGTTACATGATAAATTTTACAAATCTGCTAAAAAATGAAAATTTTCTATTCAACTTTGAACCTCATTATCTCGGAAACTACTAATTTCCCAGGCATGGTTTCTTGGGGAAAAATGTTCATATTGATGGGGAGATTACGTGGGTTTCGGCTATGTCGGAGATATAATTACACCCTGTATAGGCTATGATGATTCTGAAAACTGGAACACCTGATGAAGAACCTTAACAGAACAACTAGATCAGAAGAAATATGGAAATGGTACCTTTGCAAAAGTTTATCAGTCTGACGAAAATTTTCTGTTGACTTATAAAAATCTACCCTATCTGTACATATAATAAGTTTTTAGTATAATAAGTAATTTTTAACATAGATGAAAAATTTGATATTCTTGAACTAGGCAAACTTGGAAAAAATTACCGAGGAACAAAGAAAGAAAATTTTGAGGCTTGAAAGTCTTACGAGAAGAAAGAATTTGATTTTTTTCGGAGTAGAAGAGACTGAGAACAGCTATTTCAGTTTGCAGAATAAAATTCTAGACATAATCGAGTCAAAATTGGGGGTGAATTATCAAAAAGGAGATATTGAGTACTTAACAAGAATGGGAAAAAAGTCCGAAAAAACTAGGCCTATAATTGTAACCCTAACTACGATGGGGAAAAAGATCGAAATACTTAAAAATAAAAATAAGCTAAAAAACACTACCTGTTATTACATAAAACAAGATTACCCTCCTGAAATCCTTGAAGAAAGAAAGAAATTGAACGCCCAGCTAGAGAGAGAAAGAGCAAGAGAAAAAGGGATACATAAAAAATTACAAATTGGTAATTATACGAGAAAATTAAGAAACACAACATCAAAAACATCAAGACCGTCATAAGAGAGTGTTATCACAATCACCAGAAGCAGTCGATAACAGGAGTAAACATCTGTATACTACCAATAGCCCCATCAAGAAAAATAAAATGGACCAGTACCTAGTTAAAAATAAAGATACATCGAAAGATACAAATATAGCACCTAGATCTTCTTCACATCAAAATCTAGACAATTTCTCAGCTACCTCCTCCCAATGACTCGAAGTAGCGACCTCTCTACAGCCCCCAATACGGCCGGCCACATATAATGTTAGATCCCTACTATCTCATAAAAGACTACTAGAATTTAAACAAGCAATATCTACGATTAAATATGATATAATTGGTTTGGCGGAAGTCAGACGCACTGGTTATAATATAGAAGAAGATGATGACAGCATATTCTGTTATTTTGGTGTAACACAGGGTCACTATGGCGTAGGTTTCCTCATTAAGAAACACCTAAAAGAAAATATAGAAAGTTTCACTGCAGTGTCTGAAAGAATTTGTATATTACATCTGAACTTAAGAAATGTAAGCCTATCTATTATTCAAGTGTACGCTCCCACCAGAAGCTGAAATAACAGAATTTTATGACAAATTACAAAACTGTCTAAAACACTGTAGTACCAACCTTATAATTATGGGCGACTTCAACGCTAGAGTGGGGCGCAAGTTAAGACATGAAGATAAAATTCTTGGCAACTCATGTTTTGGAAAAAGAGATGAAAGAGGTGAAACCCTACTTCAGTTTTGTTGGGGAAATAAACTGTTTGTCATCAACAGCCTCTTCCACAAAAATATCAAGATCTAATGGACTCGGCTCTCACCTAAGAATATGAAAAGTCAAATAGACTACATCTTATCGAACATGAAAAATAAAATTACTAACATTGAAATATTAAATAAAATACCCTACCCAAGTGACCATAGACTTGTAAGGTGTACTCTACGGCTAGTCAACGTTAAAAAATCTAGAGCCACCTACAAAAACAAAACCTACAAACTAAGTACCACCGAAGAACAACAGCAATATAAAGAAGCTTTAAAATGATATTCTTCAAATGTAAATCTAGAAGACGACGAAAATGTAGAGATATACTATGCAAAAATCAAGAAAGCGTTTGTAGAGAGCTTGAAGTCTTCCTATAGAACGAAAAAACAGAAACAGTTCATTATTTCAGATAGTACAAAAATGCTTATACTCAGAAGAAAAGAGCTAACAAACAAAAAACAATTATTTGAAAATGAAAAGAGAGAGAAAAGCTATTTTTCACTTCTCATGCTCTGAAAGTGCTTATTTGTTCAGGATATAGGCTGCACAAAATCGAATTTTGTGCACAAGAGCATTAACGTATCTACTCATAAATGTATCTATATTAAGGCAAAGAAAATGAGCCATACAGCCAAACATGATAAAAAGTTCATAGATAGAATTTGTTATTTTATAATATTTACTTTAATTTATTTGTCTTATGTGTTTTTAAATACATAAAAGATATTAAAATTTAAATTCAAGTACGGTAGGTTATTTAATTAATTTAAGAAAAATATTATTACAAAATTAATTTAATAGTAGGCTGTATAGGTCTGCAGCCCAAGACTATCAATGTCGTAAGATTTAAAAAATAAAGCGGCGGGAAACAGCTCTTGTTTTTTCGTGCGTTTATTAATTTCTTCAATTTGATTTATTTCCTCGCAATCGAAGTGAAAAGCAGAGTTTATAACTCGTCCACAAAACGATTTTTATCCTCGACATTACTATCAGCCCTCGTCTTCGGCTCGTGCTGCTAAAAGTCTCGGATAAAAATGATTCGTTTTGTGCACTTATTGTAAAATCTACTATATATAAAACTATTCACAAAATAATTAAAAAGAATATCAAGAGTATAGACTAACAATTATAGAAAGACAAGAACAAAACAGGAAGGCTTGAAGGAATGCTTGCTTACTATGAAAAAAGGCTTAAAGGAATTAAAAACATCTAAACCATGGATTCCTTGCTTGCAACTGAACTCTATAAGCAACACAAAAAATTTTCTTCAGATCAGGGATTATACAAGCAGCAACCGATTTCTACAAAGACCTGTACTCTAGCAAAACTCCACCTACTACCACTTCTAATATAGAGAATCTTGAACAAATACAAAATAGTACGACCCTGCAAACATTTTCACTCGAAGAAGTCTCTACAAGGGTAAAATCTTTAAAGAAAGAAAAAAGCAGCGGACCAGACGGCATACCAAATGAGGCAATAACAGCAGGAGCGCCCTTCCTTGTTCCGCTGCTGACTGCCTTATTCAATAAAATATTGGAGGATAAAACCATCCCTGATGAATGGGCGAAATCAGATATTATTTTTTTGTATAAAAAAGGGAACCCCATGGATATCGGAAATTACAGACCTATTAGCTTGCAGTCAGTTATATACAAACTCTTCGCCTCATGCCCAGTGGAAAAACGACTTGCAGATTATACTGAAAAACATGGATTTAGAAGTGATTACTCAACTATAGACCACATCCACCCTTTAGAACTAGTGATAGAGAAATACGAAGAAATGAATCGCCCGCTCTATCTAGCGTTCATAGACTACGCCAAAGCTTTCGACTCCATCTCCCACGACAGCATATGGAAAGCTCTACAAGAATGTGAGGTTCCGTCAGAAACTATAGAGCTCATTCAGGACATATACAGAAAAAGTAAAAGTAGAGTAATATTAGACAAAGCAGGGTCTGAATTTGAAATTAGTAGAGGCGTCCGGCAGGGTGATCCTTTGTCGCCCATAATTTTTATAACCATACTCCAAAACATTATGAAAGATCTGAAATGGGAAAACAAAGGTATCTACATTAATGATAAATGTTTAAGCAATTTAAGATTCGCGGACGATATCGTACTCTTTGCTGAGATTTCATTGCAGTTAGAAACCATGTTGAATGAAATTCGCACAGTCAGCAACAAAATCGGCTTGCAACTGAACACAACAAAAACCAAAATTATGACAAATAGCAACATAAGACCGCCCATAATCGTCGACAACGCTCCTCTGGAATACGTCGAAGAATACATATATCTAGGAAAACAAATATCATTCAGGAAATCTCGACACCTAGATGAACTAACAAGACGTCTAAACATGGCCTGGAAAAAAATTTGGAATCTAAAAGAAGTTCTTAAAGGAAATATTCCGATCAAACTAAAGAAAAAAGTCCTAGACTCGTGTATCTTACCTTCTCTTTCATATGCATCGCAAACATGTATATATAATAGACTCACCAGGAATAAGATACAAACAACCCAAAGAGCCATGGAACGAAGCATTTTAAATATAAGTTAAAGTATAAAAAGACAAATACATACATAAGAAGTAAAACAAAAGTTATTGATGCTCTACTTCACTGCAAAAAACTAAAATGGAAGTGGGCTGGACATGTCGCACGAATGAAAAACGATAGGTGGGCAAAAAAGATAACGATAGTCAAAGTCAAAATTTTTTATTGAAACTTGGCCTTCAAAGAAGGCTCTTTTTCACGTCGATAACTAATTAGATTACATTTTATACAATCATAATATATTATGTCTCAAAGCTACAAACTACTAGCATTTCGGAACGACCACTGCTGAGAAGAAATGCCGAAAGAAACTCATGAAACAGTCTTGGTCGCCTAATATGCCAAAGGGGCTATTTATTAACTTTATACATACACTAGATTGTGTACAGTCAAAAATAAAATATAAGAAAAATAAATAAAATAATATAATAAAACATGTTATGTTTGTGATCAAGTAACCACAATAAATTGGTTAAGAACAGATATGAAAAGGTCCAACAGGAAAGAGAAGGAAAGGTAAACCAAAGGAGAGATGGACGATGAACTACTAAAAATAGCCGGAAATGACTGGATGGAAAAAGCAAACGATAGGGAGAGGTGGAGAAAACTGGAGGAGGCCTTTACTCTATAGAGAGGTCCTTAGGAAAATTTTTTAATTATGATTTTTATTTTATTTATCTATTTTTTTTTTTTATCAATTTAGACTTAATTTTAATTTCGATTTAATTTTGATTTATTTTTTATTTTAATTTTGATTTTAATGTAAATTTTGTTTTGTAATTTTGATTTAATTTAATTTTAATTTGAGATTTTATTATTGATTATTGATTTTAATTTGAATTTTAATTTGTTACTAAGGATTGAATAAAGGCTTTTTTTTTTATTATTTATTAATTTTATACATATAATAAGAGAGTAAAAATATTTTGTCTGTACATTTTGTATTTTTCAACCGACTTCCCAAAAAAGGAGGAGGTTATATGTTTCGATGTATGTATGTTTTTTTTTTTATGTATGTTCGCCGATTTCTCCGCCACTTGTGGACCGATTTCCAAAATTGTTATTTTATTAGTAATGGTGTTCCCAAGTTGGTCCCATTTTAATCACGTCAGAATCTGTTAGGTAATTTTAAAGATACCTAACAAAATATAAAAATACCAACATTGCATTATAGAGCAAAAGCCCGCGACAGCATGCCCTTCCTTATTTTATTAAAACTCAAGATTTTCTGTGTATGTCCCCAACATAGAAATAGCGATTAGCGACTATAAAAGTTGGTTCATGATTACTTAGGCAGATTACTTGTAGCAATAACATTTGAAGTGATAACTCAATTTCCTCAAAGTAAAGTTTTTTAAAGATTTTATTCCTAATAATATTAGAAATCACGCCATCCATTACCAGGCAATTGGTGCAGATATAAACCCCTGCTAGATATTGTAACCATACTAAATTATAGTTATATTTGTTTTATAATAAAAGCTTAATTTAATATTACTTTGGGAGGCCCAAAGGTTGCTTTTTTTACCTATAAAAATCATCCTTACTATCCATATTACCTGCATAAGCAACTAAGATCCAAACTTCATACCTAATCGCTAATATTTTTTTACCCGTATATACCACGCAGATAAACATACAGCATTTTTAAAATAAGGAAGGTTTGGTCGTCACGGGCTCTCGATCTGTTTTTGTGCCAAAATAATAGACAATTTGACATGTTGTGACATTTCAAATCAAACTTACTTAGACATAAAAAGTATCGAATTCTTAATTCTTTATTTTCGGCCAGTGAAAGAAAAGTTTTTATTAAACTAAAAATGATAAAATAAAACTTTTTTCCAAAAAAAATGAACCGACTTCCATCATAAAACTTAAAATCATGAAATAACAACAAAGAAAAATGTATTAGCATTCTACCTACTGAATGAGGTGAAGTCGGTGCCAAATTGAATATTAAATAATCTAAGTTAATATTAGAATCATGTATATAATACCTAGCTAAACAATTACATAACACCCTTACTCCTGCACTTGGCACCGACTTCACCTCATTCAGTAGGTAGAATGCTATACATTTTTCTTTGTTGTTATTTCATGATTTTAAGTTTTATGATGGAAGTCGGTTCATTTTTTTTGGAAAAAAGTTTTATGACTGAAATGGATGAAGGGACACTGAAAAAAAATAATAGAAAGCAAAAAAAAAATTTTGTATTTTTTGTCTGTCTGTATGTATGATCACGCTAATCTCCGAAAGTACTGAACCGATTTGAATGAAACTTTTTTTGTTGTATAGCTATGAAGCCTGGGCAACATTTAGGCTATAATTGATTTTGAAAACTGGAATATCTGATGAAGAACCAAAACAGAACAGTTAAACTATAAGAAATATGGAAATGGTGCCTTAACAAAAGTCGTTCAACCTGATGAGCATTTGCTGCTGACGTATAAAAATTGAAGATCTGAAATATCTGATGAAAAGCTCCAAGAGACCAGCTACACTATAACATACATGGAAATGGCGCCTTAGCAAAAATCGTTCAACCTGATAAGCATTTTCTGCTGACGTATAAAAATTGAAGATCTGGAACATCTGATGAATAACTCCAAGAGACCAGCTACACCATAACATATATGGAAATGGCGCCTTAGCAAACCTTGATTAATCTGATGAGCATTTTCTGTAGACGTATAAAAATCGAAGATCTTAAACATCTGAAACGGTTTGGAACACAAAAAGATTTTTCATCTAAGCGAAACCCACGCGGGCGAAACCGCGGGCAACAGCTAGTTACATATATGGAAATGGCGCCTTAGCAAAAGTCGTTCAACCTGATGAGCATTTTCGGGTCTCTATTGTTTCCCCTAATTTTTTGTATATCTAATGTAGTTTGGTACACAAACTTTTAGTACAACATTTTTTCGTACATTTTAATGAATTCTATTTTAGTTAAGCCTATTTTTGATTCCCTTAAGTTTTTATCGCCGTATATTTACTTCCCAAATAAGTTATTAGGCCTAATAATTGATTATTTCTAATATTTACAAATACTAATTAATATTTCGTACAAGGCAATCAAGCACAAAAGTGTAACACCTAAATATTTCTGTTATAATAATATCTGATAATTATTACAAAGTATTTAAATCTAAATGGGGGGGTGGGGGGGGGGGGGTGGTTCTTCGATAAATATTATTTTTATCAATATTTTGGTTTTTTTTTTAAACCTCAATGAAAGGGATTTTGGCTTAACTAAATGCAATCTAATCGTTCTAAATCTAATATTTAAAAGAGAGGCACACTTTTATTTTTCATATTTAATGCATAATTTTATATTTTTTAATTATTCGTGTTTAGGCAAATGATAACATTATACTGAGAATGATATCATCAAAGAACATAATGACGCCATGTTGCAGTTAATGATGTAAAAGGTTTCAATTTGGGAATTTCACAATAAACACTTACATAATCAATCAACAATGTTTATTTAACAAATTTTGACATAAAACTAAACAATTAACAAAACTAAACGATCGAGATCCTCATGTTCCAATTCTTTGGTAGTATAATCACTTAAGTACTATCAACTACTTATTATTAGTTATTTACTATAAAAACAAAATATAATGACAGTCATGTGAGTCATGTAATGAATAATTAACTTATGAAACATTTATTCAGTCAAAATTATTTAGTCAAAATAAACTTTCTTTTTTCGACTTTAAACAAATTTTGCGAAGAATTTAGTATATGTTTTTACAGCATCATTAAGTTTATTGATGCTGTTAAAACATCTCCTATTACCTTATTAATCAGCATCATCAATATGTATGTATCTCTTTGAAAAACTAATAGTATATATAGTATATAACTATTATTCACAACGGCAAGTTGCCTACAATGATGTAGCATATAATGACGAGTTGAGAAAAAAACCTGCATGGACACGTTTGTAAGCCATTAAACTTTAGCAATGATTTACTAAAAAAAATCAATTGATATTGGTTACTACAATATAAACAAATGACAATTATACGTGTGTAATTCAAGGAATTTAGATTTCTTACACGAATGACATGTTTGCTGACAAAATATAAATAACTATAAAAAATTACTTACATTTCTCAGACGCGTGCCTCGTATTGCTTCGCCAAGATGTCGCCGTCGTCTGAGGTCCCCCCTCGCGCATCCGGGCCGGTGAATTACAGTTGCGTTCGCAATAAAGTTTTTAAGTTATAAATTTTTCCAACGGTATGGCGATGAATGACGTTTTTTCGTGACAATATTTTAATTAAAATTTTAAGTTGGTTATTAACAAGAGTTTCGGAAAATTATTATGTAAACAAAGGATACCTTCTTAAACTTTGGAGTGGAACACGGCAAGACATGTTTATGTTGATTTTAATTATTTTAGAGGCTAACGTTGATTAAAGGTACGCAATTGGAATAGGAGCAAAATGACGTTTGGCGATGTTTTCAAAGCGTATATTGATAAATATAATATACAATTATTTTTTTTACTTGATAACGTATAAAATACTACGAAATTTAAATAAAACTCAATTCAAATGCATCCCAAAAAATTATTGTCTTGAATTATTACATCGGAAGGCATATTTAGACATTTTTGAAGAACAACCCGGGGACTAAAATTAAACATTGATGGATTTGTGTTTGAAAATGTCGAGAAGTAAAAGAAGTTATATTGGGCGTGTGAACTAAAACGTGCATCATGCAAGCAAGCATGCAGCATGCAAGCAAGCATGCCGAATGCAAGCAAGCATGCAGCATGCCGTATGCCAGCAAGCATGCAGTATGAAAGCAAGCATGCAGCATGCAAGTATTTCTGGGTGGCTCCAATAGAAGACTCGCTCCGTCGGCCTTTCGGTTCATTCGTGTACTCGACCTCGTGCCCTCATTTCTCTCAGGACCTCCTTCGCGAGCTTCTGGTTCCGTGCGAAGGAATAACTCTCTAGTATAGGGCAAACTTGAGCCACGTGGGGTCGTGGTGCTCTAAGTCGGATCCGTGACTTATGAAGATTTTTAGGAAATCTTATTAGTAGTGCATTACTAACATCATTCTGACGACAGACTGGAAAATGACTGACGACAGACTGGACTGATCTCCGGCACTGCTGTGTTAGACATGTCACAGTACCCATGCCGGTGAAAAGGTACTGATAGTAATAATTAAATTTACTTATATAATAATTCAATTAGTTATAATTATAAGAAATGATTATCATAGTAAGTAATAATTGTCTCAAACAAAATTCTACGAGGATATTGTTACGTGTAAAAAATTAAAAGCCAAATGATTTTAGAACATCTATTAATAGAGACTCAAAAATTGCATCTAATAATTGTTAGGCTAAATTATTATTGTGCAAAAACATCAATTAGGCGAGACAATAATTTTGCATAACAAGTTTAGGCTAATAAGGTCCAGCGAAGTGAAATTAGGAACAAAAATTTTAAGCGAAACAAAGGCATTTTCTGCTGACGTATAAAAAATGAAGATTATGGAACATCTGATGAAGAACTCCAAGATACCAGCTACTTTATAAAATAAATGGAAATGGGGCCTTAGCAAAAGTCTTTTAACCTGATGAGGATTTTCTCCTGACGTATAAATAGATAGGACGCGGGATAGGGCAAAGAGGGTCTCGGGGTGGGAGTGGTGGTACACGGGAAATTGTAGATAACGAGCAGACGAAGATCGTTTATTGAATGAAATATCACTTTTGATTCATTTTAACACCGCGACTGTACTAGGAGTACCTAATATATTCCCGCGGGACACGGGATAACCAAATGGCTGAAATTTTGAGTACTGGAGTTTAGGTTACTACAGTTTGGGACACAAAAAGATTTTTCATCTAAGCGAAACTTACGCGGGCGAAGCCGCGGGCAACAGCTAGTTGCTTATAAAATTATGAAATTGTTGTGATGTACACTTGTACACTGTCTATCTACCATTATTGTCAGAGACCAAGGGTAAACCGAGCCTGGGTGAAATGGTCCCAGCATAAATGGACTGATCCGTCTGGTGCTCGCGCTGGCGTCCCCATATAGTAAATAAGGGGAAACCGAAAGTGTCAAATAATTCGTCTGATTTTAAAATGCAAAATTAGCTAGTGGTTGTTTTCGTAGGAATGATTTCGACCCATTTAGAAAATGCATCTACCACAATTTGCAGCTGATAACCGGTGACCGGTATGTAGTTCCTCTAATATCTGCTGCCGCAATTTGTCTTATTATTTCGATTTCTGTGGTACATTATAGACATGGCAATAAATATAGTTGGTGAATGGACAGATAGCGGCGCAGTACAAGCTGTGCCAGCGCGAGCGGCGCGGCTACATGACGTACCCGCGCTCCATGCACTTCGCGATCCAGAGCGGGCCGCCGTCCATGCGCTGCACCGCCCTGTTCTTCTACTACTTCGTAGACTCTGTACTCATCATGTGGCAACTCGGCATCTGCACCATTTACGCCGTATTTGTATCCTCAAACATTAAGCAGGTTAGATTTGTTCACACAAATAACATACATTCTTATTCTCTAAAGTAATACCTATAAGTATGTAACGTTCTCAGGTGTGCGACTTCTACGGGTTCAATTGGTCGCTGCGCATGCACATGTGTCTTATCCTCCCCCCGCTAATCCTCATCAACCTTGTGAAGAACCTGAAACTGATGACGCCCATGTCCACCATATCAAATATAGTCACCATCTTCGGACTCATCTTAGTATTTTTCTACTTGGTTGAGGATGACCTTGTGGTCAAGGAAGAAATGTTGCAAGTCAAGACGCTGTTGGATGTTCCTGCCTTCATAGGGACTACTTTGTTTGCTCTCGAGGCTGTTGGTGTGGTACGTGTTCAATGATTACTTTTCGCTACACAAAGCTTTTTATGTCTTCAAAACAATAATTATTTATAAAAATTGAAATAAACCGGCCAAGTGCGAGTCAAAAAATAAACACTTTTTGAAGAATACTCCTTATTACATACAGGAAGACTTCCCCCCTGAGGTTCTGAGGAAACGCAAAGAGATGCAAACTCAACTACAAAAGAAAAGAGAAGCTGGAAGAACTGCTTTTATAAAATATGACAAATTAAATACTGGATAGCAAGAAACACAAATCATCGAACAGCTCGAAAAATAAGAGAAGCATGTCTGAGTCCCCAGAACAAAATTATATGCAACAACACGAAAAACAGCCAACAAAGAAAAATACAACAAACAACTAGAAAAACAATCTTATCCAGCAACCAAGGCTCATCCATTCTTAAATCGCTCATCAAAGCACTCAGCAAGACGACATATAGCAATTAAAAACGGACCCCCTCTCCCTACAACCAAACCTACCAATCCGGCTAGTCACCGTGGGAGGTCACGACTATAACCCTCCAAAGAAAAACCCAATCACCGACAAAAAAAGTTATACACATCTGCTCTCTAAATGTAAATACATTATCCTCAACTGAATAGCTAATGTCTTGTAAAGCAGTTTTTAACTCAATGGAGTTAAAAACTGCTTTACAAGACATAAAATGGGACATATTAGGATTATGCGAGGTCAGACGCTTGGGACGTTACGTCGCATAATGTCCCTTTCGCAAAATGTCCCCTGGTCGCAAAATGCCCTTTCGCAAGTTGTCCCTTTCGCAAAATGGCCCTTTTTCTAAATGTCCCTTTCGCAAAATGGACCTTTCTCAAAATGTCCCTTTCGCATAATGGCCCTTTCTCAAAATGTCCCTTTCGCAAAATGGCCCTTTCGCAAAATGTCCCCCTCTTTCCAAAGGGACCCTACGACCTCCCTAGCATTTTTTTTTGCTTTGTGTGTCGTTCTAGGGTAAATCCGGGATAAACGCCTAAGCGGGATATACGCCTAAGTATTTTTTTTTTTTAAATCTAGGACTCTTGGACCCAGGGATCGTTTAAAATACAAACCCGCCCCGCCCGTAATGACAACAGTGCCGCATTTATTCTCAAACTATGAAGTATTGAAAATCATTGGAGCCACTCTTAATCTTGAAACTAAAAAGAAAAGCAGAAAACGCTACATTATCCCACAAAATTTAAAAGACCTAGAAAAATATCGCCAATATTTAAAAAAGCACATATTTACCACGTCTATTAGAAATCCAGGATAACTCTACATCAGATGAATATTACCAAAAATTGCAAGAGTATATAAAAATAAGTATAAAGAACGCAAAAGAAAACTCAAAAAGAAAAAACATTTTATCTGACAAAGCTATAGACCTGATGAAAAAGAGAAGTATTTTGCAAAACAAGGAACATCTTAGCAAGAACGAAAAGGAAAATTGGAAAATATTGTAGTCATAAAGAAACAAACAAGGAAATTAAAAAATGTTATAAAAACCACAGAATGACTTACTTTGAAAATATATCTGGACGAAACAAGAAGCTCGAAGTCAAAGTCAAAATTATTTATTGAAACTTGGCCTTCAAAGAAGGCTCTTTTTCACGTCGATAAGTTATTATTTAATCATAATATATTATGTCTCATAGCTACAAACTACTAGCATTTCGGAACGACCACTGCTGAGAAGAAATGCCGAAAGAAACTCATGAAACAGTCTTGGTCGCCTAACATGCCAGAGGGGCTATTTATTAACTTTATACATACACTAGATTGTGTACAGTCAAAAATAAAATAAAATATAAGAAAAAAAAAATATAATAAAACATGTTATGTTTGTGATAAAGTAACCACAATGAATTGGTTAAGAACAAAAAATAAAAATAAAATTCGAATCAGGAAGAAGAAAACTTACAAAGACTTAGATAGAACTAAAAGATGGATACCGTCTCTACATCCTGGCTCTACCAAATGTGAATCCCGTAAAGAAATTATAGACATAGCTACGGACTTCTACGCAAAACTGTATAGTCAACCACCCGAACAAAAACAAAATACAAACGCAGCTGACACCTCTTACACATACTTCAATGAAGGTGAAATATACACTCAGGTGAAATACATAATTGATAGTTACATAAATAGTCTTTCTGGGCGGTCATAAAAAAACCCTGATCCACCGAGTGCGGTGTTGTGCCAAATATCCGAATATGTCAAATCTTACTTTATCATTACTTATTATTTTTTAATTCATTTCATGCTTATTTGTTTCTTTCTTTAGCTCCTAGGTGCACGAGTTTGACTCGCACTTGGCCGGTTTTTACAAATGCTCTACAAATAAATATGGTTAGTTACTGTTGAATGGAAGATAAAATATGTGAAGTGGCGCACTCGCAGGTGCTGGCGTTGGAGTACAACATGGAGAAGCCGAAGCAGTTCGTGGGGCCGTTCGGGCTGTTCAACATCGGTATGGTCATCATCATGTCGCTGTACCTCACGGTGGGCATCTTCGGCTACCTCAAGTACGGCGACCAGATCCAGCCCTCCATCACGCTCAACCTGCCCCAAGTGGAAAAGTGAGTGGGCTCTGTCACTTAACTGGTTCACTAATGTTTCACCAAAAACCCTTCACAAACCATCACTTTATAAACTATCACTTAAAAAACTATACCTTTTAAAAATGTTTAATTTTACAAACTCGTTATTTTAAAAACGTTTCATTTTACAAACTTTTTTTTACATAAATGTTTTACTCTACAGATGTATCGAGTATAAAACTTTTATTTTATAAAGTTTTATTTCATCAAATAACTCTCTTGACAAAAACATCATTTTACAAACCTACTATAGGTAAATTATTAATCAAGGGCTGGCAGCTTCTTTGGCCAAAAGCTAAGCAATGCCAATGGCAAAAATAACCTAAACCTAACGTTTTTTCCACCTCAAAGTCTTTTCAGGTAGTCATAAAAAAAATAACCTAAACCTAACTTCTTCTCCGCCCTCAAACTTTCCGGGTGGTCATAAAAAATAACATGAACCTAACTTCTTTTCCGCCCTCAAAGTCTTTTCAGGTGGTTATAATAAGACAACCTAAACTTAACTTCTTCGCCCTCAAAGTCTGTCCTAAAAAATATGGTGGTCATAAAAAAATAACCTGAACCGAACTTCTTTTACGCCCTCAAAGTCTTTCCGGGTGGTCATAAAAAAACTGAACCTAACTTCTTTTCCGCACTCGAGTCTTTCTGGGTGGTCATAAAAAAAATAACCTGAACCTAACTTTTTTTCCGCCTCTAAAGTCACAATAAAAAATCACAATATGATTTGTGAGTTAATTTACAAATAAAAGACGAGTAATGACTTCTGTACCTAACCCTACGATGAAAATCTTGGGATCAGTGAGTTTAAACTTGAAACTTCATATCTTTTAGTTTTGGTAAATAATATTTATCAAACGATGTATTTGCCATAAGATATTTTGTCTAACGTTGTTTTACCAATTGAAAATTTAGTAAAATAATTTGTTTGTAAAATGATAATTTGAAAAAACACAATATTTGTCTAGTAATTAGTTTGTAAAATGATCCATTTTTAAAAGAATGAGTTTGACAAAGCATATGTTTTTCAAATGTATAGGTTTACAAGCGTTGTTTATAAAATTATTGTTTTTTAAATAATAATTTGTAATATGAGGGTGTACCCACTTAACTGTATATCACATTTTTTTTATTTAAATAAAACCCAGTACTTGCATACAATACTACTGAGTGCGTATTACATTTGTACCAAAATGGTCTCCGCCCAGCAATATGTCGTAGCGTAAACCTAAACCACATTTCAGTATTTTCGTATCTCCTTGTAAATGCAAAATTGCATAACAATCGACAGCTTCATTAGACAAGATAGAGAGGTAAGATGAACAAGCTCACTTTCACATTTCAGTACAATATTTAACTTTCCGTTGCAGGAAAGCGCAAGCAGCCAAAATTATGATCGCATTTGCGATTTTTTTATCATTTCCACTCCAGAACTTTGTGGCGTACACGATCCTGTATCGAAAGATGAAGAAGAGATTTCCCAACTTGTCGCCCTCCGCGCTGCACTCGATGGATTATGTGCGTTTTTTAAGTGTTTAATTAGGGCTTCGAGAGAAATGGACTCTTGAAAACTTTTACCACTTATAGAATACTCAATGTTTTCTAACTTAAAAATCATAGAGATGTACCTACGTATAATTTTTTACTGAAAACAGTAATATTTTCACCAAACTTAGTAGTAGGGAGCATAGTGGAAATATCTTAAAGCGATATAAATTTTCGTGCAGCCTCTGTCTCTATATATGATTTTCCTTCCTCATCGAATTGAAAAAACACTTTTGAGCATTTAAAGAATTCACAACATTGCATTTTCTAGCCCCAAATGGCCCCAATGTTTACTATCCGTTATTATTTGCTAAATGAAAAGTACTTTAAAAACTAGAACTGTTAATTAAAAATAAATTTGAAATTAAAAAAATCTATAAACACAAGTTCATATTTTTTAACAAACTTTATACAAACTTGTAACATAAATTAACAATGAGAACTGTTCCGACGGTCTATTACTCGTGTATTATTTTCCTTGAAAATTCATTACTAAACTCCATTTATTCTTACCAGTCCTATCATGTAAACAATCATACCATGTCTTTTTTGATTTTACAACAATATAAATTAAAATAGCCTTTTTAGGAAGTTACTTTCGTGGTTAATAAATGTTTTACTTTAGAATGTTTAGGTTTGAACTAATATTTGATTTATTATCAACAAAAAGTACTGTGAAGATTGTTTACATGATAGGACTGGTAAGAATAAATGGATTTTAAGTACTTATGTACGAGTAAGGCATGCTCATTAAAATGTTCAAACTTGTAACGGCGTCGTGGTGGGCCGGGTCGTGAGTCGTGATGAGGTAATATGATTGAGAGAAAAAAAAGTCATCCCTAATTTAGGTGTAGGGAAGGCACCACCCTAAAAAAAATTTTTTCGTGATTTTATTCTACGGTTCGCTCCGCGTAATAAATATGTACATCTATACCAAATTACAGTTTTCTATTACTATGTCTGAGCTAAGTCTCGGACAGACAGACAAATGGACAGACATGACGAAACTATAAGGGGGATGTTTACTTCGGAATCTTATACCTTTTAAAAACACCCGCGTCAGTTTTAAATTAATTTGTAATATGTTTATGTAATAATGCTTAGGTGTAATCATATACCTATGTGTAAAAAAATAATCTAAGCAAAATACACGTGGGCGTAGCTGCAGGCAACAGCTGGTATTAAATAGATGCGGTCTATTTTAGTAACAATAGTCAATAACAATAGCAGTTAGAAATAGTAATGTAAGTTGCGCAGGTGCTCCGCTTGCTGCTCGTGCTGCTGCCGTGGCTGCTGGGCGTGCTGCTGCCCACGCTGGGGCCCTTCATCTCGCTCTTCGGGGCGCTCTGCCTCTCGCTCTTGGCTATGGTAACTGATACACCATTATGCGATGTATGTTATCTAGTATGCTCGACATAGTTTCACTTCATTGCCGTGTTGCTGCTAAACCCATTGGTCACGCGATGAATTTCGCTAGGGATCTACCTGCGATTGCTACAACAACGCGTCTCGCGCTCACTAGTATACAGCAATACGTCGTAAATAGAAATTGTAACGGAAATGTAAAGACATTGAAGATTGCAGGTGTTCCCGGCGCTGATGGACATGTGCGTGTGGTACAACGAGTCGTTCGGGCCCATGAAGTACAAGCTGGTTCGCGACCTGTTCATCGTGGTGCTCGGGCTGGCTTGCTGCCTGTCCGGCGTGTACTCCAGCGTGCTCGAGATCGTGCACACGTACCGCTAGTAGTGGACGCCTGCATACTCTGCATTTGCGCTCCGGTTCTTCACAAACTATGAAAACATCGGTTAGGTGTCACACAAACATGCGCGTACATCGCACATATGCACCTACAATTTGTTTTTAAAACCGATGCCAAAATGGTCAATGATCCAAAAACGATTCCTTACCCCCTGCGTTAGCGACAGAACGTCGCGCGGCGGGTGCGATGTTGTGCTGTGTTATAAAGGAATATTACCCGCGACAACGTCGCCGCCAACACATGCCACAAGCAATACATGTGACATAAACGCCTTGTCACATAATCACTGCTCACGCAGGACAGGGGGTCGGAATGCGTCGCCACCACCAGAGAGAGAGAGGTTCCAGGCATTGCCAGTTTCCTGAGTGCTTTATAAACGAATTATGATCTTAATATAATATTAACGTTATTGTATTAGATGGCCCCTTAGCTAAAGCAAACTTGCCCTGACCGGCTACTTATTTGAAATATTTATTCATTTTATATTACCTAAGTTATATTACCTATACAATTATTTGTACTTTTTGAATAAGAGTGTCATTTTATTAATTTTAGAACTCTTTATTCGCGTTGTCCTCTGATTTACAAACCTACTCAAAATGTTTACGTGTATTCGGTGCGGCGTACGCAGGTGATCGCTTTGCGCACTTGCTTAAATAGCATTATACGCCTGAGGTGATACCGACTATTGAAATCTTGGTTTGTTCTTTTCAATGATAGCAGTTTTTTTTAAATTAAATTTTGATACTTTATGATTAGACGACGGGGTGCGGGGCGATTGGCCACCAACACAAACAATCTTGTGATTTCATTGAAGGAGTTGCTGCGTGCGTACTTTAACTTACTTTAAATAAATCTGAATTGGTTAATAGTTAAAGTTAAAAATACTTTTGATGTTAGAAATAATTTACGAATTAAGAGATCTGTAAGGATCGTAATAAGTGGAAATCGCTAGTCGCTGCCTGTCCCCACGGGAAAAAGCGTGATTATATGTATGTGCAATTTGAAGTTAGTTAAAACCTTACAACCATTCTCTGGGGTGCTCCAGATAAACTCAGTATATAATAAGTATGAAATAAACCGACTCTAATAAAATGATAGGATTGCGAAATTTCGCTAGTGAGTGTGAATACCTCGATTAATAATACACCTAGATTAAAGTTCTCCTACAAACTCAAAGCGACAACCGTCCCTGTTGTGTTGATTGAAGGTATATATTTAATCAACACAACACGACTGACCAAAAAAGGAGTGATATGATTTCAGGGTTCATGTTTGTAGTATGTAAGTTTCTATATTCCACCATAAACCCTGAACGGATTATCCATAAAGCAACACGGACTCCTGCCGCGCGCGGGAGTCCTTATTGCTCATCGGGATATTATTGCTCAAAGTTAGATTCCTTGTATTCCTCCGAGTGACAGGCTATGTAAGTTGTCAGTCATGTTTTTCTTTTTAATAATTAGCTTTTCGCTTTTTTACACAACACGTATGATAAGTCCATTGACCGTATTGTCAAAAAAATGTCTAAATCTGGGATAAACATAAACCATATTATTAGCAGGTACAAAATAACCATTAGGGATAAACACTACACTATGCGAGTGTGCCCCGAAACCAAAACTCTCGTATGACAGGTGTCATCAGGGTCATTCCATGAAGTTCCGAATTTTTTATTTTTTTATTAGCAGAAATATAGTACTTGAACTTCCAGCTTGTCCGTTTAGGGAGTTCCATTGCATTCGGCTAAAATAAATCGATAGTAAAAATGTAAAAAATCGCGATACATCTTTAATTCGGCAAAACACAAAACACTCAGCAATATATTTAGAAATAAGAGAGAATCTAGTATTACAAGAACCTAACCTTACTTTAGTCAATAAATACACAGACTGGGAGAGCTTCAAGTTAGAGTTAGATAGTAATATTGAACTGAAAGTACCATAAATACCCCAGATCAGCTAAATTTAGAATTAGAAAAGTTTATTAAGTTAATACAACGTATTGCCTGAAATAATACGCCTAAAATTAAAAAGAGGACATTTAGAAATATATACCCCATAGAAATGAGAAAATTAATCACAGAAAAAAGGAAACAAAGACATCGCTGGCATCAGTCTAGGTGTCCAGAGGATAAGAAAAAACTGAATAATCTTACGAAACAAATTAAAAGAAAAATACAAAATTACATACACTAACGTACAAACAAATATCTTCAAAAGCTAATAAGTTGTAGCAGCACAGACTATTCATTTTGGAAGGCTACCAAGTACATGAAGAGACCAATAGAACAAATTCCCCCATTAAAAGTTAAACATGAAAAATGGGCAGTGACTAATGAACAAAAAGCGATTATATTCGCTGAACATTTAGAAAACATTTTTAAACCAAATATACGCAAGATTCTAACGAGACAATAATTGATTATAAATCCCAGAAAATCCTCTGGCTTTGATCTTATATCAGGCGAAGTGCTACATAATCTTCCACGAAAGGCGATAGTCAAACTCACAAATTTAATTAATGCTGCACTGAGACTCGAATATGTACCGGACTTATGGAAAGTCGCTGAGGTAATCATGATAGCCAAGCCAGGAAAACCACCATCCGAGGTAACATCGTACAGGCCAATCTCTTTGTTGCCTTCTAAGTCGTACACACTTGTCAAAGTGGTCGTGGTTGTGCAGATGGTGCTGGCCTGGGATCTTCTGTACTGCCCGTCCCCTGGGCGAAGGTTGCTGCTTTTGCAATGGCTCTCCACTTCTCTCTATTACTAGCATTCCGAGCGCACTGGACTATTGAAGAATGGGATGGAATGCTTTATAGAATCTGTCCAGCGGGTTGGAGATTTGCCTTGTCGCTTGCCCGCCACCCGACCTTGTACTACAAGTCTCTCCATCGACGACTCCTTTCTAGAAATGTGCCCAAAGAACTTAAGTATTCGTAACTGCACAGTCGACGAAAGTCTTTCTTGTATATTAAGTTCCTTGAGTATTGAGATGTTAGTGCGGAAAGCGGTCCACGGGATCTTCAGTAGCCGTCTCCAGCACCACATTTCAAGTGCGTCGATTTTGGGACGGTCTTGCAGCTTTAGCGACCAAGTTTCAGCGCCATAGAGGAGGATTGGAAAGACAAGGCATTTCATGAGGCGAATTTATCCAAATTTGTAAACCAAAACCGAATTCCATATGAAAATGCAGCTAAATACTTAGGTATGACGCTCGATGTGAAACTTCGCTGGAAAGCGCACGTTAAAAAGAAACGACAGGAGCTAGATTTTAAATTTCATAAAATGTACTGGCTCCTTGGAAGACAATCCACATTGTCAGTGCAAAATAAATTACTTTTGTATAAACAGGTCCTTGTGCCAGTATGGACCTATGGGATACAGCTGTGGGGCTGTACCAAAAAGACAAACATTGAAATCATCCAACGCTTCCAGTATAAAGTACTGAGGGCTATAGTCAATGCGCCTTGGTACGTAAAAAATAACGACCTGCACATGGACCTTAACACAGAGTTCGTTCGTGACATAATACATAAATATGCAGAAGCACATGAACACAGGCTGCTTCACCATGTGAATGTTGAGGCTACTCAGCTCCTCGACAACACGGATATAGTGCGAAGACTCAAAAGAACTAAACCGTCTGATTTAGTATAGTGATAAAACAAACAAAGTGATAGTGATAAATAGTGTTAATATAGACACACGAACAAAGTGCCTTCCCCTTAATAGAGACAGTAAGAAAAAAGCCGATGGACACATTCTTATTCTATAGTAACAATATAAAACTAGGTCAGAGTAAAATTACTCATTAGCCTTTTGGGCTAGATTGTAATATTATTAGCGTATTAAATTATATAAATACGTTAAGTAAAAGGAAAAATAATCTTTAATTTACTGATTTATTTAATTAGAGTTGTTATAGATTTTTAAATGCTGAATATAAAAAAGATTGCGCTTTAAGATTTAAAAAAATGACATTAAAAAGAGGGACATGAATGAGGGATTTTCCGAGATCCAAATTAAAACAAAATTGTTCCAGATGACTTCAGACATGGCGCTTAAGCAAAGGCGAGAGAAAAAGTTCCATACAAAAAGCAAAAATTCACGGGATTGGCATTAAAAAAAATAATGTAAAAAAAACATCTAAAAAGTATCAATATTGCGATTTGTGCAACTTAGGTGATTTTTTTTCTGCATCTGGTTGACAAGAATAAACGCACCATAAAGGTTTAGCCATTATTACGACTCGGCTTTCATAAAACGCTATCTGTTGAGAGTTTTTTATTCAAAATCTAAATCAAAAGTTAAATCTTTGGGTTTTATCGTGGCTACTGAAAAGAGAGGGATTCTGGGAAAGATGTGACTACGTAAATTATTACTGGATAAAAATTCACAGATCTCGTGCTCTACATTACTTGAAAGGGCATTGGAAATGAAACTACCTATTATAGATTATTAAAAAAATAAACTAGGACCGGTCGTTATGGAAATCCTTAGGGGAGGCCTATGTCCAGCAGTGGACGTCTTTCGGCTGAGAGAGAGAAAAAAAATAAAAATCATGTTTGTAATATATTTTTATTTCCCATTACCGCATAATTTCTCACAAATATGAACCTTTTTATCCGAAAAAAGTGTAATAACCTAAAAATATGTTCCTTGGTGCAATACCGAGGTGCTTTTTTTATTTTTGAAATTCGGCCCCGTTCTCGAGGTATCGGGAATTTTCTGTGAAAACCACAGCAGTAAATTTTTTTTTAAATATAAGCAGAAGGAACACAAATTTCACACACACACTGATGATATTTGACAATATTTGCATCCTGTTCATGATAAGGACTGTCACATAACTCTGTCCCTTTCCTTCCTTAGCATTGCAATGTATTGCAACACGAACCACTACACTGAAAGATTTATCATCCAAGCCGGATTTTTCATGCGAAATGATCCTTAACTGTCATATTTGTTGTGTTGTCACAGTTGTCATAAATATTTAAAATTATTTTTTACTGTTTTGTGCTTTTAAACTCAATAGAAAAGATAAAATGCAACGTGTACAATATGTTGAAGTGTTTCATAAAAAAATATTCGTGGAATATCGTTCCTTCGGTAAGCAATACATGTTTTTTTGACGTGCCCAATGATAATATACAATTTCGTGTTATTTTTGAAACAATAACCATTATTAGACTTTTGAATGCTATTTGTCAGCAATATCATTATTTATTTTATAAAGTAGTGTATTAATTATAACCATTTCATAAGAAATACTACAAGTAATTTAATAATTTCGTAAATAGCATAGATCATTTGACAGATCCAGTTTTGTTTACTATGGCTGGGCCGAATCAAGGCAAATATACGAATTTAGTACCTATTCTATAAAAATCTCAGGAATTCTTTCTTGAAGATTAAAATGCACATTTTATAAAAATACTGACAGTGAATTTTATTTCAGGACAAGGAAAATATGCCAGAAAATAATACCTCAAAATACCTCAAGAAAGAGAACTGTTATGGGCTATATTTCTCTTACGTACTACGAGTACCAGGACAGTGAATGGACGCCAGCAACCATTAACATCATTGCAATGTTTCATTGCACGTGATTTTTAATAATTTAAAATAAATTTTATTGATTTACTGACTAGTATTTTTTCCCTAAAGGGATAGAATTTCCCATCGTAAAAAGCTGATGCAGATCCGTCCGCATACCGCGCACGGCTTAAGATTCAAAGTCTCAAAATTTTTGGTTTTGCTACACTGTACCGAATATAATTAATTGTCTTAGATCCGACCCTGTATTCTGTCGTTGTGTGAATAATAATCTTAGTGTGTGTTTTTGCCATGCAATTTCAAATGACATGTTCAGTCTGCTTACTATTATTATATGTCTGTGGTGAAAACACACGATTTTTCGGTTGAAAAATGTCGGTTTTTTCGATTTCCAAAAAAGTTTGACTTTTCCAAAATACTTTTTACATCTCCTTAAAGCCCTTCAATTCCGTGTCTTTTGAGCCCTCATACGTCCTTGTGGCCCTAAACCTCAGGGTATCACGGGCGAGTCGCACTTTCAGCGAAAATGGGGGCCTACTGGAGCGAAAATGTTAAAATGGCTGTTTTGAATATCTAATGGAAATGGTTGAGCCATAATCGTGAGAATCCGTCGCTGTCAGAGTGTTGACTGAAGCTTACCAGACTGAAGAAATGTTTACACCATCAGTCTGGCATCAGTATTACCAGACTGATGAAAATTATAAAAATATTTAAAAATCCGTCAGTCTGGGGCATCAGTCCATCAGTCAGTGGGTTAGACGCGAATCCGTCGCTGTCAGAGTGTTGACTGAAGCTTACCAGACTGAAGATATGTTTACACCATCAGTCTGGCATCAGTATTACCAGACTGATGGACCAAACTGATACCAGATTGAGCGTGTAACATCCGTCATACGGGAGTTTAGGTTTCGGCCGTACTATAGTATATGCATGGAAGAAACAAGTACTTTGTACAAAAGTAGGCACTTATTACTTCCATGAGTATATGTGACTTTCTTAACCCTTCAAAATCAAACGTTTATTCGGAAACTATACCTTCACTTCACAGGCACTTTTCATGAAGAGACCTGACATGCCAGAGCAGCTCTTGTGATCGAGGGACTTTTATAAAATGGATAAGTATAAAAATAATATAATCCGAGATGGAAATATGTATAGCCTAACATATACATGAGAATCCCGTGGACCAGTTCCACCTGGCCGGGTGCTGCCAAAGATCCCATCAAATAAATATCGGCGTTTCGAACATTATGGTGGACAAACGGACAGACCCGATAAACATTGTTTGGGTACTGTAGTAAAAAAAAAATGTATTCTTCACTCGCTGTATACCTTTGTCGCAGTGTGCTATTACTACATAATATCTCGATGCAGTGTGCCCAAATGAGCGATTTTCTGAAAGCTAAGTTAAGAAAAAAAAATCAGTATAAATAAATTTCAACAGATGGCGTTTTATTGAAAGTCGAGTCGTAATAATGGCTGCTTGTATTGTGCGCTTTTTATTGTCAGCATGGAAGTAATAAGTACCTTGTACAAAGTACTTATTACTTCCATATTACTTCCATGATTGTCAGCCAGAGGCAGAAAAAAAATGTTTTATGCGTGAGCAGAAAATTCAAAAAGAAGATAGAAACAAATGTTGGCACAGCCAACACTTGCACAACAGAAATATTTTTTTTTTTTAGAAAATACCTAACTTTTTATAAACTTAGAAGAAAAAAATTAGAATTAAGAAACCATTTTAGAAACACTAAAAAAAATTTACTTCTGTGTTTAGAAACCATTTTTTTCTATGTCTATGGTCCAAAAAAATAGAAAACTTTTGTCTGTGAATATTGTCATTAAATTTTTCTCCCTGCTCTTAGTGATTTTTTTTCTCTCTGCTTGTATTATCTGTAGTGTAATGGCAAATCGGCAATGAATCCAAATTATTAATGTATAAAATCTCTTTTTAATATTTACGGGTAGTGTCTTGGTAGCGTCAGCACAATGAGATCCCGCGTTTTGTAAGTACACGTTGTATTCTCCACAGGTTTTAGATTAGCTTAATCTTATACAAAAAAAAATTAACCGATCATGAATAGTTTATTCTCAACCGTCACACTCGTTATATTCCCGTCCTTCACACCAGTGGGGAATATAATTTACCTACTTACACAATACATAGTGTTTAGGCCGAGTAATTTTTCCCTCACCTTGACACTGATGTGAAGGCTCAGTGTGAAGGTAGGTCTGTCGGGGATACCTAAATCTTGGAGTTTCTTTCGATACGTACCTAGTAAGTATAGTTTCAATTTTATACGATGACGACTTTGGACTGAAACTTGTTTATGACGGTATTTGGTATCCTATTCTTAGCTAGCCTTTGCATGCGGCTGAATATGGTAAATAAAACAAGTATTTCGAATAAGGAAAGGGATATTTTGTGACATAACGCCAGGTTAATCCGAAAAAGATCATTTTCCATGTTGACCTGACGTTCTCCGGTGTGGCAGTCCGGCGTGATGACCGTTGGGCCACCAAGAAGGTCGACAGAGTTGAAGCAAAGTATTGTTGCGCAGAATGGAGGAGCGCGACGACGCGAGCGGCGTGCTGAGCCTGCTGGGCGCGGTGGACGGCTTGCGCGCGCGCGCCGAGCACGAGCAGCGCGTGCGCGTGCAGTACCGCTCGCGATCCTCGCCCGAACGCACGAGGTGCCGCATCTTATCATATGTTATGGACCTAGTGATAAATATATATTGTCCGCGCATTATGAAATGAAAAGATACTTGAGCGAAAAAGATACCTATATAATAGGGGACCGGACAACTTTTTTTTAGACGCTTCTTTAAAATATCTCACATTAATAGAATCATCCGTAAAAGAATCACATCCATATCCAAAAACCAAAGTATTTCCCAAGATATAGCAAAAAACAATTCATATTTTTAAGCGATGTTTGGACGATACCTACCAAAACGCCCCTAACTAAACGTACATTCATATGACTGATGTCACGCGTACAAAATGGACTTGCCCTAAAAGTTTCAACTCGAATAAATTAGTTCTGGAGTATAAACTCATGCTGAAAAGTCACAAAATGTGTTTAATTACGTATGTATTATATCATAAAATTACACATTTTTAACAATTCTCATACCTTTATTACGTTTTGAACTTTCTCATTGATTACAAAACAACGATAATAACAACAAAATAATGTCGAAACAACGACATTATGAATATTGTTAGAATGGTTATCAAGCAATCTGATATTATACAGAACAGCATTATCTAAAAATAATATAATTTTTCTCTAACAACGTCCGAATCGATTCACATGAAACATTGACAAAGCTTTTAATTTATACTTATTCGATTTTGAATTTCCAATTGATTACTTATTGCTGCACGTATACGTACTGAATGAGTGATAACTCTTTCGTATTAAAAGACAGCAGTATTATTTGTTGACATTATGTTTCAGAGGAGTGTGTGGGCCGTCCGTGTCGCCGCGTCCGCGCAGTCCGTCTGTGTCGCCCGACCGTCGCAACCGAACTCGCGTCTCACAACGGTAAATAGAACTAATAGGTAAACTTTAATAATATTTAGACAATTCGAAGAACTTATCACAACTTAATGAACAGGGCTGAATCGGCGTTCTTCTGTTCGCGGCCGCCGCCCGCGCCCCTGCGGCTCATCGTGCGACATCCTCGTGCCTCGGCCACGGCAGAGGCGTTGGCAATCTCGAACGCCACTATCCAAAAAGCAGCGCACGTGTCGAAGAAAGCGCAGCAAAGGCGCAGCGGCAACACTCGGTGCAAACGCCACGTGACAACACTTCTACGAGACTTGGTGGCCACCCTGCCCTTGACTGAAGAGACAGCGGCATCTTCACTCACCTCCGACTCCTGCAATGTGCCGCTCGTTTTGGAAGTCCGGCATGTCGCTGTACAAGCTATTACCACGTAACTAACAATACATCCAAAAATTTAACAACTTGCATTTTTATATGTGACTAGCTTTTGCCCGCGGCTTCGCCCGCGTCAATTTCCCACGGGAATACTTTTTCCCGGGATGAAAGGTACCCTATGTCCTTCTCAGCTCAGTACTTCCAAGTATGTGTATGCAAAATTTCAGGAAGATTGATTCAGTAGATATAGCATAAAGAGGCACCTAACAAACAAACTCACATGCAGGCCGAATCACCTGATTGTCTGTAAACCATTTTCCAGAGAGAAGGCAAGTCCAAGCTTTGACTTCTATTCAGCATCGGGCTCCATAATTAACAGTCAACGGCGATGTCCCTCATCGAGATACGTACAGTACAATACAATATGTCGATGATGTCCCTAGATAATAATGGTACATCATCAAATTGCGGAAGACAGTGAACGAATTAGGTACTTTTGTTTCGCTCGCCCGATCTTCCCGTGCGCCTTGAAAGACTTTGAGGGCGGAAAAGAAGTTAGTTTCAGGTAATTTTTTTATGACCACCCGGAAAGACTTGAGGGCAGCTTGTATTATGGAATTTACCGTATGCGTAGTCGTTAGTCTGCAGATTACCTAGGAAGTCTGCAGATTATCTAGATAACTGACTCAGCCAGATAATCTGTAGAGTACATAGTTAATCTGCACTATAACTCATTTACGAAAATTAATGGTAACAGATACTAAACTCGTTTAGGCAGTCTGTGACAATTTCTTGTGACGAGCGAAATCCGGAGTGTTATGTTAATCGACTTTGTTTGAAAATTTCAGATCTAAGGCAGAGCGTAACTCGACACGTAACTGGACCAGCAAGGGTTAGTTTTTATCTGTTCTGTGCCCTTCCAACCGGTAGTTAAACGCAAGAGTTAGGGCTTTTATTAAAACCTTATCTTTGTAAAACAGTATTTGCAGCGCCAAAATGTTTAAATCTTCTCAACATCCATGGTCTTGTTTATATCCAGCAGTACCCTTTTTTAAATGATTCCTGTAATTATAAATGCAATGAGTTAATTCGTATACTTATTCTATAATGATCTTTTTCCGATCCGTTGTCATTCGCTTCACGGCCAGCAGATGAAGGCTCGGAGTGGGTGGGCGGCGTGCGCGCGCTGCGCGACTCTCACGTGCGGCTCGTGCTGCGCCAGCTGCGACACATCGAGCGCCTCAACCGCGCGCTCGACCGCGCCGCGCTCGCCGCCGCCACCGCCCCGCTGCACGCCCCGCCCGCGCGCACTCTGCCACGCCCGCCACCGCTCTCGCTGTCTAAATGACTAAATATACGCTGAAAAAAATATATATGCTTTCATTCAATAAAAATTTCGATGAACCAACCTTGCAAAGAATTGGCTTTTACTCGAGGCTTCGATCGCGTGAATTCCGTATTGATAATTCTTTTGTGTTCCAAGCTGTTACATTGGGACAACAAAATTCTTACAAGGAAAACTTTACAAGTTGGACAAATTTGAAAAAGGACTACATTATTTATCAATTAATTACCCATAAATAAGTTCTTACATTTTATTTTAATACGAGTTATAGATTCAAAGTTATGGTGCGTAAGAGTTTACTAAAAAATAGCACTTTAGCGAAAATAAATCTTGTTATACGAGGAACAATTGGTTTGATTTTTTACAATATGATTCTTTTTTACAATGAATAGGATTGAATTTATTATTTGAAACAAATTAGTGTCTTCATACAATTTACCTTACCTTTGAAAATGTATACACACACATGATGGAGCAACTCAATCCTGTTGACAGCAGAGAGAAAAAGAGAGAAAAAAATTACTACGTTATAGTTGGCAGCTCGGCTAACAATAACTATTTCTTTGTTGGGTTTCAAACATGCTGCGTCTTAACAAAAATATTCTACGCCTTAACATAAAAACTGCTACTCCATACCTTATTCTATAAAATAAATTTGGCTTGAACAACTACTAGCCTTAACAAACATTGAAAGCGGTCCTTACCGATCCAGACGACCCCATTACGGTTGCTAATCCTCCTTCCGATCACTCTAGAGGTAATAGTAGGGCTCAGGGTAACTCAAACAGACACCGCACTCGCCGGAATCGAGTGCGAAGTAGTAGGACCGCTTCAACGTTCACACGGTACCGCCCGGCGGCACCAGGACGTTTTTCCCCTCAGGCCCTTCAGGCAAATTGAGCAATATACCGCTCTGCCGCTTTGTGAGTAACGCCCAAAGCCGAGGTTCGTTCCCACCTGGGAGCCCTTTGTGCTGTTACTGTTTCGGCTGTATGGCCCTCGAGGCTGTCGCCATATTTCCTCCGGTGAAGCAGTAAAGGTCGACGTAGCGACCAACTGCAAGTAGGCTTCGATAAAAAAAATAAAAAAATTGAAAGCGGGCACTAACCATAGACATAGAAAAAAAAAAATAATAAAAAATAAATAAACGAACCAACGACATGGTTCGTTACTACCACATTAAATTGACCGGGCTCTGAAGTTTCTGGTTGTAACTGTGCAAGTGCAAGATTTGCGACGGAGTTGGAGGTGTTAAAGAGAGATTCGCCCAATTCACTTCCGAGAAGTTTTCGCAAACTGTCTCCGTTCCTTGACGAGGCGGGTCTTATCACTGTTTTAATAATCCAGGAATATCATACTCGTTTCATGCATCCTGGGGCCCAATTCTGTAACTAACAAACGTGCGTTATTGTGCTTCAGTTGTGTCTCAAATGCCAAATTTACGCCATTTGGTATTCTACTCCTTATTTAACGTCCGAGGACATCATACAGACATACAATTGGCCCATTTCGGTATTCTGCACGATAACTAAAGTGTTATTGGCACATCGATTGTTGAAGTATTGCTATTCTCTTCGCTATTTGACAGGAGTTTGTCAGGTAGATGTGTCGGATCTCAATAGCTTTTCGGCCATTGAACAACAACACCTTTTAAAATCAAATTGTGAAAAGTAGTATGGTTTAAATTGCTTCATTTAGTGATGAATCCCTCAATTTTACCTCTTCATTGGTGGCTCCTGTTCATTACAAATGTCGTATATCGCCGACGAGGAATTTGTTATGACATTTCGGCTTAAAAATGCTCAAGTTATAGACCTCAACAAAGAGGTAACCCCATTACTAATTTAAGATACTTTGTCAAGATGGAAAATAGCCAAATTTAAAGGTTAGTACGAGTTTCCGAGGTAAATGCACTTTAACTATTATGACTGCACGTACATAATTCAATAAAGCGCTGATATTTTTATATTAAAGGTTATGTAGTGATTATGAATAAAAAAAAATTTATTTCTGTGTTATGAATATAAGAACACCATAATATTGTGCCCCGGAAATTATGTGGAAATTTTGTAATCAAAAGCACCTTATTTTGCTATTCTTTATATTTTTCTACCCTTGTTATTTAAATTTTATTGAAATCTGTCCTGTAGATTTTGTGTGATTCATTAGGTAACAAAAATCTATACTCACAAACATCCAAATGTAGTATGTGTATTCAATTTAAAAGGACCTCCATCACAAGCTTTCGCATAGGTACCTTTATTATTGTGATTAATCAATTTTGTTTCAAAAAAATTTAAAATTATTTATTCAGTATCTAACAATGACACTAATTTAATAAAGAGGAAGTATTTGTAAGCATGTGAGTTTGTTTATAGGGGGTATTCTTCGGAATTACTGAACCGATTTCAAAAAGTCTTTAATTATTAGAAAGCTACCTCCCGAAACTGGGGCGGGATGCTAGTTCTCTATAATTTAATTTATGTTAGGGTCTACATAAGCTGAATGCTTATGCCAGTAGACCTGCTCTATGATTAGGTATATAACCTATATATGAGTGTAAAGTGGTACTCAGAACAATAATATACATACATACTTTAATGCCTAGTGTATAATATAAATAGTATCTGGTAATACTATGTAAAAATGTCTTTTCAGCTGTTCCTGTTTTAACATTTCAATCAATATTGGAAAATTAAATGCTGTGTGCAGTGATACCCCTGTTACCTGTGTAGGTCGAAGCAAAGAACTAAATACAGCATCATACATACATATTATCTTTTTCCTATGGGAAGGCACCATCAGGCAAGTCTATATTTCTATACATATACAAAATTGAAGACTAACAGAGTTGTCAACACAGAGACAAAACCACTGAAAGTAGAAACTTGAAATTTTGGAGAGGTTGCTTAAAGAGCACAAGCTGTACTCTGGGGCTTTGCTCCTATTAGAATTTAGGGATAAAAAGTACCTACCTTTTATGCTAAGTATGTCCGGTATTTTTCAACTCGTGAACCAAATGTCATTAAAATTCATCCAGTAGATTTATTATGAGTAGCAAAAATCCAATCTTTCGCATCGCATTTATAAATATTATAGTAGAATTAGCAGAGGATAAGTAAGCATTAAAAAAGCGGTGAAATGTATTGTATAATCAGTTTTTAACATCTTTGAAACTGGTTGATGCTGTAAGCATCAACCAATTCATTGTCAAATGGTATCTAAATAATAACTATACTTACTTTATACTTTCAATACTATACCAACCCCACATAAGTAGGAATTGGTAAATAGGAAGAAGATACATCTGTTTCTATCTACAAATAATATAAAGAAATAAAATTTTCAGATTGTCACAAAATGACAGTAATTTGTGGTACAAGTTCTGTAATTATTATTTGCAGGCTCGATCAACTGGAGTAAGAGAAAAAGGTGTCATCCATAGCTTGTTGAAAGACTGTGTAAGTATTCTCATCCATACAAATATAAATAAAAAATTGGAGAATTGAATTCAACACTGACCAAGTGGTATATCAATGCAGAGACAAAACTGCTGTAACTAGAAACTAAAAATTTTGTAGAGGTTCTTTTAATAGCATACTAGCTTTCACCCGCGGCTTCGCTCGCGTGAATTTCCCACGGGAATAGTGCTTTTTCCCGGGATGGAAAGGTACCCTATGTCCTTCTCCGTACTTCCAGCTATGTGTATGCGAAATTTCAGGAAGATTGGTTCAGTAGATAAAGCGTGAAGAGGTAACAAACAAACAAACTCACTTTCGCATTTATAATATTAGTTAGGATTAGGATTCTGCACCCTGGGGCCTTGAGAATATAGAGATAAAAAGTACACTGTGCCATTTTCAGTATTTTTCTACTCGTGGACCATATTTCAATTAAATCCATTCTGTAATATTTTGTGATAAGTAACAGACATCCAAAACTTAAACGATTATAATATTAGTAGTAAGTAGGATAAGTATATTTAAGAAATTACACTCCTAAGGGGATGAAAAAGGTTTTTTTTTAATATTTACAACTTCCTTAAATAAGTCAACATAGTTACTAATTCAAAAATATATCCAGAATTAAGGAACAATTAAATCAACAATATGCTTTTCCTTTCTTTGTCTTTACTTAAAAAAAACCTACAATATAAGGTGGACTCAAATTAACTACAAATATTTTCAGGGCTGGCTCCAGGGGGCTAAATAAACGTATTGGAGATACAATTTTAAAAATCGATACGCTAGTTTTTTTTTTGTTTTTTCTAACAAAAAAAAATATTATTAAATGATGACATTTAGTATCATACTGTAGTTAAATGTGTAGACTTTATACCTCTTTAAGCTCCTCCCACCAATTAATAGTTGAATGAAATTGATTTGCTGTATTCCTCTTTATTTATGAAAAGTGCGTGAAAGACAGAGATGTCAAGCGATTTATTATACGTAAACGACAGCGACCGACCGGTGGGCGGGGCGGCTTTTGTTTGTGTGTGTCATTTTAATTGTCATTTTACGCAAAGCTGTGTACAGGATGTTATAATGTTACGGTTTTCAAGAAACATAAACGTTAATTTTTCTCGAAAACTAGCGTGTAGAAAATTGAAAAAACCACTGATATACTTTCTAAATAATATCAGTAATTAGCCCTGAAAATATTTGTAGTTAATTTGTGTCCACCTTATATAGTACCAATATTATAAAGCTGAAGAGTTTGTTTACACAATAGGCAGACTTAAATAAAAGTAATTCTTTAGATAACTAAACATAATTATAATATCAGTAAAAAATATTTGTCATTCTTGCAGGGACGATCAACTGATGGCGGTTGCCTGCTTGAGAAACGAGCTGACATCCATAACTTGTTGAAAAACTGTGGAGGAAACAGTGTGGTCTGGTTTAGGATATATTTTAAAGACTAATAAACAAAATAATAATAATATTCTTGTATTATTCATTACTACCTTACATAATATCTTTATCTTAATATATTAAAAAATAAAGTCCCCTGCCATGTCTGTTATAAACTGAAAAGGGATAACCTAGAAAAGTATTGAACAGATTTTCATGCAGTTTTCACTAATGAACAGGGCGAGTCATGAGGAAGTAAGTAAGTATATAATTTACTCTAGTAGGGTATTATTGGGGTTTTCAAAACAGTTTCACACTCCATTGAGCGTTGCTCAATGTCGTTTGAACCTGTTTTGAAACCCCCAATAAAGGATATGATTATAAAACTATATTATATTAAAACATAGGTACCTGGTGACTTCAGCTCAATGGGTATACATTCATACGTAAACATTCAAATGTATATATAAATCGTAACATTACAAATGAATAACATTCAGTCAAATACAGTCCTACTGGTTAGGATGAAATTCGTTAAACAATCTCAGACTTGTACATCAGACAGATGAACGAGTAGATGTTTCCCGCCACGGTGATCTCCTGCCTAATACTATCCGGTGTATTATTTGCGGTCCCTCGAATTGTGGGAAAACTAATGTAATCATAGGTTGTTACATGAAAATGGTTTACGTTTTAAAAACGTTTACGTTTATTCAAAAACATTGTATCAGCCGAAATATGTGTTTTTAGAAAATGTTTTTAATTTAGTGCCAGATGTATCGTTTTCAAAGTATAAAGATAATGAACTTGTTTTAAACCCTCACGATGCAAAACCTCACTCTATAATAATATTTGATGACGTCGCATGTGAGAACCAATCCAATATGAGGGATTATTTTGCAATGGGTAGACATAAATATATCGACTGTTTTTACTTGAATCAGACGTACAGTAAGATTCCTAAACAGCTTGTAAGAGACAACACAAACCTTTTAATATTATTCAAACAGGATGATGTTAACCTCCGTCATGTATATGATGAACACGTTAATACTGATATGCCTTGGTCTGAGTTTCGAGAAATTTGTTCAAAAGTATGGACTGAACCGTATAACTATTTGGTAATCAATAAAGATTGTAAAAAAACGAGGGCCGTTACAGAAAGAATTTTGATACTTTTATCGTGTTTGATCTGGATAAAAATACAAGCATATAAGAAGATTTATTCAGTAAACATCTTCATTCTTACTATTACCGTATTAAGAAAATAACGTATTACCACATCCAAAAATGGAAAAAGAGTTGAAAACTCAAATAGTTAAAATAGCCGAAGCTGTTAAAAAGAAAATCAGAGATATGAAAACTATGGAATCTTACAGTGAAAATGTTTTAAATACAACTGTATTAACAACTGTAACTGTATTAAAACTTTTAAACCTGTTACTGACCCAATGCATCAATTCATTAAGGATGGAAACCATAAAATCAAACCAATAGAAGCAGTAGATGACAACATGAAAAATAATTTTGTTAAAGAGCAAATTCCTTCGCCCGAATCGCATTTCAACAAAACTCTGAGGGATAGTATTTCTCCAAAAAATGAATCTGAAGATGATTCTGATGAAGATATTAGTTTAGAAAACTCTGGAAACTCTAGCAATTTAAATACCAGTGATTTATCGTATAAAACCATTGGATCAATACCTAGTCCTATTCAAAATACTTCATCATGGTCACTTTCCTCTGATATATTTAATGACGTTCCTTTTGGCGTTAGAAAAGAACGCGGTAAATTAATGATGGGTTCCGCACGTGTAAATATAAATGATCAAGTTATATCTGTAGCAGGACATGATTATCAACTAACGCCAGGGTTGCGGGAGTTATTGTTAAAGAAAGTACCAAATTTAGACGTGATGACTGACAATGATTGTCTAGAATATAAAGCCATGTTAATATCTACAAATGCTCATCGTCGCGATTTCGATCCTAATAAACCAATTAAATCTAATAAAGGACGGAAGTACTTAAACATCATCAAACCGCTTTTTAGACTACGAAAACCTTCAACATCTTCTTTCAGTAATACTGATGATGTAAGCGCAGGTGAAGGATTGATGCTTAAAAAAAAATTTTAAAAAAATACTGACTACATTTACTGGGATGACCCCAATGAACTCGTAGAAAGGTTGAAATTATTAATAGCGTCTAAAGATGCGGGTAACACTGGTTTGGATAACGAAATAATTTCAATTATTGAAGAACTACGTGAAAATGGTACTATAAATTGATATATCCACAACCTACTTGATTCAGTCATTATTGCACTGTGACCGACTTCGATCCAAAATGAATGTTGATAAATTCGGCCACCATGTACATAAAAGACTTCGTTTGTCGCAAATATTAGAGTGTTCAACTAATCACCTAGTTAGATCAGACACCGGAGATTTTGATTTAAAATCATCTCGATTGAGAGGTGTGCAGGAACCATTAGCACATGATGATGCGGTGAATAAAAAATATGTTGATGACAAGATCGCTGATGAAATCACCTCTCTAATAAAAGCAATAAAAGCGGATGTTGCAGATAACCTTCATCAGTTCGAAAAAAAGTTTTATACAAAAGACTACATTAATAAAATGATCAAAGTACAAAATGGCAAAACAACAAGTGGTAAATGAAATTCATAGATCGGCACGCAGAAATTTTGATCGTCGCAGTGTGATCTTGAAAGGAATAGATGACTTATGGCAAGCGGACCTGGCCGATTTCCAATCACTAAAAAAATATAATAATGGATACGCTTACATTTTAGCTGTCATTGATGGTTTCTCAAAATATGCATGGTTGATTCCTATAAAAACTAAATCAAAGAAAGATGTTCTCAATGCATTTACTCAAATTATAAGCGAAAGTATATATATATCCATATCTTCCCGTGGGTGTCGTAAGAGGCGACTAAGGGATTTAAAACACCGGAGGATGGGCAGCAGCATCTTTCCGCGTACTATGCCATCACACTGCGATCGCCAACCCGCCTGCCAAGCGTGGCGATTACGGCAAAACCCCCCATGGATAAAATCCTTGGGGGAGGCCTTTGTCCAGCAGTGGACGTCTTTGGGCTGAGAGAGAGAGAGAGAGATAAGCGAAAGTGGGCGCATTCCTAAAAACCTGCAAACCGACAGAGGCACAGAGTTTTATAACGATGTATTTAAAAAACAAATGCAGTTAATGAAGATTAACCACTATTCATCGTACTCAACAAAAAAAGCTTCAATTGTAGAAAGGCTGATTAAAACATTGAAGAATAAATTGTATAAATGTTTCAGTTATAATGGTAACTATAAATGGATAGGGAAAACTTTAAATGATGTTTTATTCTCATATAATCATCAGAAACATAGTGTTACTAAGTTAAAACCTGTAGATGTTAATACAAAAAATGAAAATGTAGTAAAAGAAAACATTACAAGTTTTCAAGAAAAACGATGTAATTTATCCAAAAATAAATTTAAAATAGGTGATCATGTAAGAATAAGCAAATACAAGAGTTGTTTTGCAAAAGGTTTTACACCTAATTGGTCTACTGAAATTTTCACCATCAAAAAGGTTAACAATACTAAACCAGTTACATATTTAATACAAGACCAACGTAAACAAAATATATTGGGTTCATTCTATCAAGAAGAATTGCAAAAAACTAAGTATCCGAATGTATACTTAATTGAAAAAGTTATAAGGAAAAAAGGTAATAAATTGCTTGTAAAATGGTTAGGACTTCCTGATGAAGAAAACAGTTGGGTAGATAGAAATTCTATTGTATCATAATATATAAGTGTTAGAATCTCATGTTTTGTTCATTATATGACAAGAAATGAAAGGAGGTGGACTTGTGAATAATTTGATAAACAATATTCCGTTCGAGCTTCACTTGCCAGGTTACAACTATTGCGGACCAGGCACTAGATTACAAGAGAGGTTGTTGAGAGGTGATAAAGGCATTAACAAATTAGACGAAGCTTGTAAATATCACGATATTGCATACAACAATCCAGAATTATCCGTTCGTCACAAAGCAGATCTTCAACTAATGAAAATGGCAAAGAAGCGATTACATTCTAAGGACGCTAGCAAAGGAGAGAAGTTGGCATCGTGGATAGTTAACAAAGTTATGAAAGCAAAAGTAAAATCAGGTGCTGGTATAAAAAAATTTAAAACCATTGTGTCAAAAATTCGTTCACAAATAAAGAAACTGAAATCAAAGGATAATAAAACTGCTATTAAATATGCTTATGAGGCAGCAAAAAAATTGTTTCCAAAGACATGCCACGTTCGGTTACCAAGAATAATACCAATTCCAAAAACAGGAGGCATTTTACCTTTGATACCAATTTTTGCGGGTTTATCAGCACTAGGCGCTTTAGCAGGAGGTGCTGCTGGTATAGCTAAAACAATTAATGATTGTAAAATTGCTCAGCAAAATTTTAAAGAATCTGAACGTCATAACAAAACAATGGAGGCTATTGCGGTTGGAAAAGGATTTTATCTTAAACCATATAAAAAAGGAAGTGGATTATTTTTGAAATCTACAAAAAACTAATAAGCAGGCTACCCAAACGTGCTCTTACGAATATCGATATTATTAAATACGCTAAAAATATTCCCTACTTTCGTGGTGTGTATATGAGAGATAGATTGCCACGTAAACCAAAACCGATAGAGTGTGGAATATTAAACTTAGACAGTCACAATAATAATGGAACTCACTGGGTAGCCTTTGCAAAAATTAATAATTATTGTGAATATTTCGATAGTTTTGGTAATTTAAGACCACCCAACGAATTGGTGAAGTATTTGAATGTTAGTGATATAAATTATAATTATACTAGGTTTCAAAATTTTGATACTGTGAACTGTGGTCATTTATGTTTAAAATTTTTGCAAGACTTTTGGTGTCAATATTGTATATAACAGTTATTACGGTTGAATAAAACATCATTTCAAATATGTCTTTCACTCTGTCTATAACTGGAAACAGCTCAATACTAACAACGAACTATTCACCCCCATTGGAACTCGATGGTAAATACGAGTGCTCTCTTTTACATTTCTCTACTTTTAATTCTATACCAAATTTAACAATTACAAATAATAAATTTTATTATGGCATTGACGAGGTGGTTGAAATTCCTGAAGGAGCGTATGAACTCCAAGACATCAGTGAGTTCATACAATCAAAAGTAAAGAATTGTGTTTTCAAGTTATTGTGCAACAATAATACATTGAAACTCTCGATATTCTGCTCTAAGGATATTCACTTTGAAAAACAAAATTCTATTGGACCTTTACTGGGTTACGGTAAGACTTTACTAATAAAGGATATATGGCACAAGTCTTTACTGCCAGTGAACATTCTTCCTACAACTGTGCTCCGGGTTGAATGTGACATTACTGGAGGTTCCTACATTAATGGAAAATCAAGTCATATAATTCACGAATTTGCTTTGAATGTTCCTTCAGGCTACCGAATAATAGAAATTCCAAAAAATACGATTTATTTTCCGGTAAATAGAAGCACGGTGAATAGTATAAATATTAGAATATTGGATATAAATAACGATTTAATCAATTTTTGCGGAGAGCAAATTCAACTGTACTTACATTTGAAGAAAATATGATTGACTACAATAAATACACTACTACATGTATTCAAAAGATTAGTACCCATCGGGCAATCAAGAAGACTACACATACTCGTGATAAAAAAAGAAATTGACAGCTGCCAATATACATTTTCTCAAATCGATTGGATTACTAAAATGAGTATTTTAAACATTACTAACCCACCCGCTTATGATAACTCCATAGACGGCATAGAAATTCATTCTTACAAACCATATATCACTACTTTCAATATAAATGATGAAATTCGGATACCTATAAACCAACAAGATTTATATGTGCTTCCATGTGCGAGTACCTTGTATGTTGAAGCCGTGGTAAATGTTATCAACGTTGAGAAGAAAGAAGCAGTTCAAGCAGTACATTTTACCAACAACCCTCTTCTATTCCTTTTTCAAGATATAAGATATGAATTGAACGGTATTGAAATAGACAAAGTTAAGAATGCTGGTATAACTACTACTATGAAAGCCCTGGTGTCTATGAACACAGACGAGGCGAAGGTATCCAAAGTGTGGGGTTGGGATATACACGGTACAAAAAATGAAATTGCAGGTCATTTTGCTGCTTCAATACCTCTCAGCAATATACTAGGTTTTGCAGAAGATTATAAAAAAATAATTGTCAATTGCAAACACGAACTTGTGTTGTTAAGAAGTAATACTAACCTTAATGCTTTAAAGCTAAACACTGGCGAAGAGGTTGAAAGTATTGATATAAAAAAGATTGTATGGCGAGTTCCTCACGTTAAAGTATCGGATAGAGAAAGAATTAATTTACTTAAAGTACTCGAAAAAGATAAACCCATTCAATTAGTGTATAGAAACTGGGATCTTTATGAGTACCCTTTGTTACCAAAAACTACAAAACACACTTGGTCAATTAAAACTTCGTCACAAATTGAAAAACCAAGATATGTCATTTTAGGTTTACAAACAAACAGAAAAAACAACAGTATGAACGATATGTCTCGGTTCGATCACTGCAATATGCGAGATGTCAAAGTTTTTTTAAACTCTACATATTACCCGTACGAAAGTTACAACATCAACTTTTCATATCATAACTATGCATTAATATACGAGCAATATGTAAATTTTCAGCAGTCTTATTATAACCGCCCATGCAACGCGTTGTTGACTGCACAAGAGTTTAAAAATTTCGCACCATTATTCGTGATAGACTGTTCCAGACAGAACGATAATATTAAATCAGGACCGGTGATCAACATTCGCCTCGAACTAGAGTGCGATAAAGAGATACCAGATCAGACATCAGCATATTGTCTAATTTTGAATGACTGTATATTCGAATATAGACCTCTGAGCAACATTGTTCGTAAAATATCATGAACTCCACTATTTTCGTTGATGTTCAAGGATTCAAGGATTGCAATAATAAATTTATAATCAAAGAGTTTGCATTATCTACTGAGGAGTTCACTCAAGTATTTTTAATTAAACCTCCTTATGCATATACTTCATTATCTTCGGAAGAAAAAACACCGTTCGGTACCTTGAACGAAAAAGAGGGATCACTTGGAGTGAAGGTCATATTGACTATAGAGAATTTAAAAGAATTATATCACCAATATTGCAAAACAGAACTATTATAATGAAGGGTCTCGAGAAACAAAAATGGATAAAGGAATAGTGTGAAAATTGTGTTTTAATGAACATAGAAGACATAGGAAGTCCTAATTTTGTAATTTTGTTTAAAACTTATTGTAAAAATGAAGGTATCTTCAATTGTTTAATTCATAAAAACTTTTGTGCATTAAAAAATGTTATTTGTATTAAGAAATGGTATTTAGAAAATATTTCATTATGTATTTAAAATAAATGTCAACAAATCTTTACAGTTTTTATTTATATTCTTTGATAGTTCTGCACATGCTGTCATCAGTAATAGAAAAATAGATGTTTCATAGTTCATATAATATTTATACGAATTACAAAATTATTTTAATTTTTTACATAAATTTTGATTTTTTACTTTCATTTATTTAATTTTATTGTAGTAATGAAAAGAAAAGTACATTATGAACAAGCCAAAATAAATAATAAAACAACTTAATAAACAATAAGTATATTTATTTACAAATTATTTACATTATAATTACATAAAATCGTAATTGCTATCACACAGTTTTGTGGAAATTTTATTTATCAAAATTTGAGTTTCGTCCATGATTTTATCCATAGGCTCGCTGACAACGTATTGCGCGTTCAAAATTATATTTTCCTCGCCATCATCGTGTGTTTGTGAATGTGCTTGCTCACTTATATCCAAAACTTTTATTTGGATTAACCTTATCCCTTTCTTTTTTTCGCTATTTATCACAAATGACTGGCTCGCCGGCTGCTTTCGTTTTTGGGCTTCCTTTTTTGATCTGGCTTTCTTGGTAAGTCCTAGCGGCTCTGGAGTATGCCAGCTCAGACTAGGGATATCGTAGCCCTGTCCGCACTGGAACATGATGTCTGGAGATTCAGTCATGGTGATAATCTGAAACAATCATAAAATCAATTAAAGCATATATTTTAGCACAATAACAAAAATATTTTTCGCTTCACAATAAGACAATACTTACAATTCTGTTGTCAGTTGTTTTGTATGATACGCAATGATACGACTTCGCTAATGAACTCCTGCGAACGTAATGATTTATAAATTGAAACAATAAATGAAGGTATCAAATTACTTAAATTGTTAGCCAATTCTGGGCCATGGCATCAAATACTGTGATTTCAAGTAAATCGCAGCTGTCTTACTTTATGGCATAATGATGAGTGAGAAGGTGCTATTATAGGTGCTACGTAATATAAATTACTCATATTATACCGGAAAGACAGATTGAATTTCAAAATTATTGCTTAATAGTTTAGTACCTATAGAAAAAGTAGATATCATATTATTTAAAATACTCTCATTCAGGTTTGAACACGAATTGTATGTATCATAACAACCGCACGTGGTATTGATTTAATCAGCATTATGGTTTAACATTACCTAGTATCTAATTTCATTTGAATAGGTACAGTCAACCGCACCTCAAGTTACCCTACATGGATGCATATGCCGCCGGCCGCGGCAATAGCATCGAATTTGCAATTAATTTGGGTAGGTTGATGTGCTGTTGACTGTAAAACATTTTATACTTAGTGGAACAAAGTAGTTTTATAGTTAGTGGAGAAATAAACGATCGTGTATGATTAAGTTGAATGACTAAAAATATGTATTATTTAATGAAATTCAAACTTCATTGGATCCAAATATACAAAAAATGGTTAATTTAGGTGAATGTTAACTGAAATAAAAAAAGTTTTCCAAATAGAACATTTTATTTATTCTATTACAAATTTATAAACTTACAACTGTAATAGTAGAATCCTTCTTATCCTTACATATTAGAAAACAAAGTCCCCGCCGCGTCTGTCTGTCTGTTCGCGATAAACTCAAAAAGTACTGAACGGATTTCGATGCGGTTTTCACCAATGGACTGGGTGGACGCTAGTTATAAAATAAATTTACAATAAAATCTGAACAAATACATCCACAACATGCTTTGTCAATTAACAGAACAATAAAATAATACACATGTTAAACAAAATGTAAAAATATACCCAATTCATCTAGAAGTCTACGTCACAAAATTGTAAAAAGGTTTTTATAACATATTTTATTTTTATTTTTACACAAATGATACATATACAAGCTATTATCTATAAAAATAGGTATTACAACATCAACCAGAATTACAAACTTTATTTACTTAATACTGTAAGTATTAAGTAAATAAAGTTTGTAATTCTTCGTTTATGGACTATAAGTACATTAATATAAATGAGATTTGTGTCCCCAGGCTAAAGTAGATATTTTATCCTTAAGTACAATGCGCTTATCATCGTTAGATGATAAGACTACTTTATTGACTGCTTGAGTAAAAATTTCATATTTCAATGATTTAAATAGTACATTTTTCTTTCGCAATATCTTATTGTAAAGCAAAGTTTTGCTATAGTCTTTAAACGTTAGTTTTGTAACTACTGGTTTCTTAACTCCTTTCGCTTTTTTCAAAATCTTATTTTCGGTTTTTACACAATATAATTTTGATCGGAGTCCTACATACTCATAAATCAAATGGCCCGCCATTTCATCCTTATACAGGCCTGGAATTTTTTTGTTTTGGGGTTTTATGCCAAATTATTATTTTCTATATAATTGCTTGTATCAAGGTAAGATTGAAAGTTAAGTTTTAAATCCTTATAAACATTTTTTGTCTCTATTGAATACAAAAAACTGTCAGTATCGGTGTAACACAGTTTTAATTTTGCGCCATAGAAAGGCTTCATAATAGAGTAGTGAAAATCGTACATATGATTTTTTGATATTTCCAAAACGGTAAAACCTATATATATTGGTTTATCTAAAGTTACCGTTTCTGGTTTCATTTGAACAGCAACAAAATTTTCCGAAAATATTGTGGAGGGAGGATTTAAAATTAAGCCTTGCTATTAATTGTTCAGCGGTATAAAACTTTTTCGTTTTGTTTCTAGTGTCATCCCATTTACTGACTAAATGAATATTCACTCTCTTTTCGGTGTCTTCTAGTGTTTTACCGAAAATACAATTGTTTAATAATTTAAAAAAATCCTGTTCGAATGTAGATTTTGCTTTTTTTCGTAATTCTGTGTTCAAATCTATATACTCTTTGAAAAATGGATTCTGCCTAAATTTAATTAATCACTCTATGAATCTTTTTCAACAATAATCCATGCTTTATACATGTTTTTAAGTAAACGTAATGAATTACATAATTATATTTATCATACAAATTTGGAATTAATTTGGGGTTAGAGGAACCAGGTGGTATAAATTTCTGAGGACAAAAAGGTAAGTCGTTATGCAATTCATGTAAATACTCGGGATATTCCAAGTCAATTTCTAAAATATAACCGTAATCTGAATCGTTTGGTACGTTCAAAATATTAAGTTTATCAATTTCTGCACGATCAATCATCTCAAAATTTGAATATGGCAGATGAGAACACATTGCATAGCCATACAAATGATTACAATCAATGTATAGTAAATAGTAGTCTGGTAAAGATGGGTTGTACTCTGAAACGTATTTGTTGTTTGCTTTAGAATATCTTGTAGAACATAAACATACTCCACCACGAATTCCCTTTTGAATCATGCGGATAATTTCAAGATTGTCAATTAATTCCAATCTGACTTTTGTTTTAAGCAGCATTGCATCAAAACTAAGCCCTGGCGCTGTTATATAAAAAGCAGGATCAAGTCTGTAGCACGTCTTACATGTCTGGCGGAATTTTTCGAAAACATCTGCTAGTAAAATCACATCTGTTTTGAGATACAAATCAGTATAATCACCTAAATTTTTTAAATTAAACTTTTCCCATATCACTTTTGCATGATCGTAATCACATTTTGAAATAGTATCATCATTTAAACTACTATAGAAACAATGACGCGGTGGTATTTTTTTGTCCTCATAACAACTCCATTCCGTCATATATTCATAAGGATATATACCTTTCCGTGTTAATAGGTTAAACTGCTCTTCATTTCGGTAAAAATGTGATAAATGTACAAAGTCGGTTTTATTTAAGTTTCCTACAAGTTTATCCAAGCTGGTTCCTAAAAATTTGAATGTGTCTACAAACCGGACAGGCATGAACTCTTGAGGTCCTGTTTTAACGAATTTTGTGAACGACACATAATTTTCTTTATTTTTTGCTATAACTTTTATTTTGCCTTGCGTTTCCCCTAATTGTCGTATAAATAAATGACTGTCATATCCGGACAAATTATGAAAAAAAACTGGAATAAATTTTGGTAAGCTATATTTTAAGTTGCAGTAAGAATGAGCTGCACCACGAAATATACCCGTCAGATGACAATGATCTTTGACTTTATCATCAAAAAGTAACTTTTCGCAAATAAAGCAATATTTTGCAGTTTCAAATATTCTTTTTTCTTCTATTGTCAATGGTTTCATTGGAATAACGTGTTTTAAAATTTTATTCACTGCGATAACATCATCGAACAGATATTTTAGAAATTTATCTACACAATCCGGTCCACGATATGACACGTACTTATTGTGTGAGCTGTCAAATGAGCAAACAATGTAATATGCAATGGCTGCAGGTACATGTTTTTGTAAAACTATTGTATTATTCGAGTTAGATCCTTCGGTTTCAGATTTTGTTTGTAACAAGGATTCAAAATCCGCGTAGATAACGAAAGGCAAATCTTGCATCCTTTCAAAATGGTTAAATTCAATAAAAGTTCCAGGTTCCGGCAGAATCGTTCGAACGCCACTGCAAATGTGAGATTTGAATTTGTTTTCTGCATTAAAGAAAATCATGCACTCATCACAAAAATAAATTTTTTCATGATGTTTGGTGAGCTGTAATCTAATTAATCTACTTAAATCTTTAATTAAACAATAATGTTTTATTTCACCCTTTTCTAAGAGTAATAAGTTAACATGGTGTTTTCGTTTTTGTGGGGTTCTATAAAGAGGTCCCACTACTTCTGATTTATTTGTGAGACCATACACGTTCACACTTATGTTACGATTATTTCCCTCGAAAGTTTTAATATCCTTGAATCTAACGGGAAAGGTCATATCATGTATTTTAACAATATTTTTAAAATGCGGATACGAGGTAGTTCTTTGGGGATTCCTTTTAGCGGGATATAACGCAGCAATTATGCACCATAAAAAACAGAAATCATCATTATTTTGTATATTTCTGCAAGCTCGTTTAGACTTTAATATTTTCGGCAATTCAATAAATTGACCAACTCTCAATGGGTTATACTTATTAATATTGACTTCCAAATATAAATTACGAAGTAATGACCATCCACTATCCTTTTCCTGAAATTCGTCAATCTTCGTTGAAATGTTATTAATGACGTTCGAATATAATTCCTTAAAATCACAGTCATTCTGAATTATTATATTTTTAGAGGCAAACGACTTTATTTCAGTTGCGGTTTTTGTAGGTATATTAAATTCACCGAAAAATTCAAAGTTAACTTTTAAAGAATGATAGTCTTGTCTAGCTGAAATTAATTTATGAACACGAAGGTAAAGTCTGTGTAAGAAATCAGTGGGTGCGGAGGTGCACAAAGCTTCGTTTTTTTCGTTTTCGGTACTCAACCTAACTCTGTAAGACGCAATACGACTTTTGAATGCACTGCCAATTTTTTCAATACCATCGCTTACTTCTAATGAGCTATTATTTTTATGTATAATGCTTCGCAAGTGCGCTGAGAATGCTCTACTATTAACTGATATATCGCAAACTGTACAGAATACAGTGTTTTTACCCATGGCTTGGAAATAAAGATAAAATAACTTGATAGTTAAATATATTCTAGTTCTAGTTGAAGAGGTATATATGAGTACCATATACCTAAATGGTATGAAACACAAAAAGTAGTGAATAAGCAAAGATAAAAAGTTAACTAAAGTTTTAAAATATACAATCACTGCTTGAAAAGGAATGTAAGTATTAAGTAAATTAAACACTTATTTTAATAGTAATTATATTAACAAAAAATATTAAGTAGGCACATTAACCAAGTAAATATTTAATTTTTTTGTTGAAAGAACTTTCCCTCTTCCGTGAAGTTGACCTTACATTTATTTATAAGGTCCTTTAAGGGAAGGAGTTCCGATGAATCGCAATCCCCTTGATATTTAAGGCTCACCACAGCGTGTTCCCACCGATCTTTGGGATCAATTTTTAAAATATCAACGACATTATAAATTTTTAGATCTATAAATACATCGCCTCTTCAATACATCATCTCTCTTTTTTTAGTTTTTTTCATTATATAAAAATATTTTTAACAATGATAGTAGAAAGATGGGTTACTAATGTGTATAATATTACCAAAAACCTGTTATTGGCTCAAGAATAATATACTTACCTAAACATATGCCTAGATTTAAGCTGTTGGTTTTTTGTAACAAATAAATAAATAAATAAATAAATAAATCGCCTCGTAAATTAGCACTGCGCCGCAACACCCCATCAGCAACGCGCCGGGTCAGCACAGACTGCAAAGCTGGAGGCTTCTTGATGGCGGCCGCACGCTGAGCTTCTGCTTCTTCCTCGCTGTCGGAGTCCAGCTGCCAACCTTTTTTTGCGCGAGATTTTGGTGGCACTTGGTTAGACTTGCGCTTTAGGGGTTTCGCATCCTTTTTCTTGTTTTTAGATCTGAAAAAAGTTTGTTCAAAATTAATATTGAAATATAACTCTTGGTTGTATTTATAGCATAATTAATAATAGTGATCTAAATGGATACCTAAGTTGATAAACGCTTTTGTTTACTATAAAATAATCCAATCTAATTTAAAAACTTATAGAGGCATTCGAGAAGGGGGAGAGCTTTGCCCAGTAGTAGTCAAAGATATAATAAAAATTGGCAGTACTACAATATAGGTTAATAATAAAATTAAAACTAAAATACATTTTAAAATTGGTAAAAATTACGCTGTTAGTTTCCGTAAAATACGTACTTACATACAATTAAAAATCCTGTTTGAACTTATTAGGTAAAAATTATAATTAATATACTTACTTCGGGATTGCGGTAGATGCTTCCTCGTCGTCTGAGTGGAAGACCTCTGCTAGGGTCTTCTTGGAATGCTTTTTATTAGCATAATATTCCGAATCCGACCTGAAAGTAATTACAATGAAACATTTAGAAATATTATAAACAACTAAAAAATAAACTAAATAACTTAATTTATTATAAATGAACTGGTTAGTGCGCTATTAAGTAACAATCAAATATACAAACATAAGTTATACAAATTTTTCACATTTAAGTATGATAGTAGTGAGCGGTGAATACGCAAACGATAGGAGAGGAAGAAGTTATTATAACAAGTAGGACACAAAGAAAATTTACAAAAAAAAACCTAAGTAATAAGTAAGTAAGTATATCAATAAAAATAATATACAGGTGACTTTTTAAACATCTTATAAATTAAAATTGTTAAGTATGATAGAATGACTATTGTTGCCGCCGAAGCCTGGCAACACCGCCGGACCGGATGCGGGCAGACGTGGCGGCGCCACGTCTGGTGATTCAGCCATCTTGACTCGTCCTGTCCGTCTCGCCTAGGAGCCATTCTTCCTCTCACACGAAAAACTTGTAAATACAGTGCCATCGATAATGGGCAACTTACCACATGATAGATCGCATCTAGAGTTTCCTTTCCTCAATACAGGAATAGACTATGCAGGGCCAATGCTGATCGCCGACCGTAAGGGCAGGGGTGCTAGGCTCACAAAATCATACATTTGCGTTTTCGTTTGTTTTGCAGTTAAGGCTGTTCACCTAGAACTAGTAACCGATCTCACCAAAGAGGCTTTCTTGGCTGCACTCAACAGGGGGTCGTCTACGATTGGGTTTTGACAGTTATTCACGTAGTTCGTTTCACAGATGGATGAATACACACCATATACACACACATTGATTAGATGTGTGTGTATCCGCCCACACACACTATTATAAAAAACATTTGGAATGTATAGACAATACAAAAAAAAATATATTGGCAAACTGTGTAGGGATTGCATGAGTAATTAACCGGTATTTGCCGATAAGCTCAATTTTTAGAGAAATATGTTAAATTTTTAAGATACATTATCATTTCCTGAAGTCCGGGTCAATTTGTACATACGATTCAAGTAAAATTAAATTATTATTTTGCTTTATCAAATCTTTGCCTCAATATGGCTTTATGAGAATAGTTTTATAAGCCGAGTGAAATATGAAATTGTATATTTAAGTGATTCCCTATTCAGAAATTTAGGGAGTTAATTTGAGAACGTTCGATTCAGGTTATCGTGAGGTACACGTTTAAACTCACATCGTTTTTTCAGATTAAAAAAATATTGAATATCTGCTTTTTTTTTCAAAAACAAGTACAATTTTATTTTCAAAACAAGTTTGTGAAAATAATTACATTTTTTTATTTATTTATTTATTGCGACTAGAAAGTCGCGGTTTGCCGTGTTGAGCGCTATACCCTGTGGCTATACCACAACAATTTATATGTATGAAATGTTCTGTGTTACCTATTTATGAATTGTACTTACTCATTATTATCTATACATATAATAAAACAGTAAAAATATTTTGTCTGTACATTTAGTATTTTTGACTGAAATGGATAGAGGGACACTTAAAAAGAATAATAGAAAGCAAAAAACATTTTTTGGAATTTCTTGTCTGTCTGTATGTATGTACGCGTTTCACGCAAAAACTACTGGACGGATTTGAATGAAACTTTTTTGTTATATAGCTATTAAGCCTGGGCAACATATAGGCTATAATTGATTTTGAAAACTGGAACACCTGATGAAGAACCTTAACAGAGCAGCTAAACTATAAGAAATATGGAAATGGTGCCTTAACAAAAGTCGTTCAACCTGATGAGCATTTTCTGATGACGTATAAAAATTGAAGATTCTGATGAAGAACTGCAAGAGATCAGCTACACTATAACATATATGGAAATGGCGCCTTATTAAAAGTCGTTCAACCTGATGAGCATTTTCTGCTGACGTATAAAAATTGAAGATCTGGAACATCTGATGAAAAGCTCCAAGAGAGATTTTTCATCTAAGCTAAACTCACGCGGGCGAAGCCGCGGGCGACAGCTAGTTCAATAATAAGGGGTAAATATTAACAGCTGGTAACAGTGAAGGTGTCAAGAGACAATCCATCAAAAAGATGTCAAGAAAACTAAAATAAAATGATAAAGTAGGTTCCTACCAAAGAAGTTTTATACATTTTATAGGTATCTACCATAGAGCAACACGGACTAAACGCGGAATTTACCATGGAACGAATAAGAATGTATCTAACTCTAACTCCACAGAAATAAAATTATATACAACAATTTTTAAGCTTTTCACAAACAATTATAAATATAACAATCAATATAATCATTGTACATAAAGATCAAAAGAAGAGTTACAAAATGACTGCGCGTTTTCTACCACAGATTTTTTTTGTTTTCTACATAATATCATAGATAATATGCGATACTATACTTCGAGCAACAAGGACTTCCGCAGGCGGGAATCCGGGTATCCATAAAGTTATTATATTGTACCCCCATGGGTAACATAATTAGTTATAAAATAGGTACCTATCTAGCGGTCACAGAAATACTTCTTTTTAGATAAAGTACTCTCTGTGCTACCCACAGACATATATTTAAAAAAAAAATATTTCTGTGGGTGCTACCGGTATAATAAGTTTATGGTTGTCTGCTTTTTCGTAAAAAGAAAATACTCTATTGAAAATTCTAGTTTGGAGAGATTGCAACCGGTATTTATCGTTAAAGACTTTGATTCATGAAATATTCATGGCTGGAAATAAAATATCATCTACAAAAAAATACATTAAATTTTCAAGGAAGACACAATGATGTTTACCCTAAATTTCAGGAAAAACGAAAAATTATTGTATAAATGTCCCCAAGTCCGAAAAATATAAATCCAATTTTTTATAAACATTTTTCGCTGCTGCCCGGTAACACTTTTATTGAATTTTGCATTCTATGTTCTCTAACAGTTTTTTTTCTTCTAACTAGCTTATCTAACTTTTAACTAATATTATAAATGCGAAAGTGAATTTGTTTATTTGTTTGTTACCACTTTACGCTTTATTTACTTAACCAATTTTCCTGATACTTCGCATACACATAGTTAGAAGACCGGTAGGACCAGAAAGACATGGTACCTTTCATCCCGGGAGCATTGTTCCCGTGGGAAATTCACGCAGGCGAAGCCGCGGGCAAAAGCTAGTAAATGATAAATGCCAAAAAAAAGCAAGTAATATTTATTTGAATTATATTATATAAGTACTAGCTTTTGTACGCCGCTTCGCCCGCGTGGTTTCCCATGGGAACAGTGCTTTTTCCCGGAACGAAAGGTACCGTATATCCTTCTTAGATTTTCGAACTATGTGTACCTATGCGATTTTTCAGTAAGATTGGTTCAGTAGATAAAGCGTGAAGAGGTAACAAACAAACAAATAATTAATGAACAAACTCACTTTCGCATTTATAATATTAGTTAGGATAGGATTAGGATTAGTTAGGATTTAGGAAGGTAGTATAGGATTAGTATATTCTCTGGATAAAATTGACAAACCTACAACTTATTTCATTTGTAATGCTTGGTAATTTTTTTAAAGAGATTGCCACATTCGATTGACGTGATTTGACCACAGACATAAAATACTCTAAAATAAAATATTTCTGTGGATATGACAAGCTTGATAATATGTCATAAAATACATTTAACCCAAAACATTTTCAAGTAGCAAAATATGTTAATGTAATTGGTTATTTACCTACATTTTACCTAGTACATTTATAAAAGATAAAAATAAACAAATATAGCTGTATTTCAAGGTGGAATGCACAGATGGGATCAAAAGCTCGATGTAACATTAAACCATTACTTGATTCATAAAATTACAAGATTCAAGAACTGATTTATCTCCTAATGATGGTCTATAAAGAGAAGGAAAAGGCTTTGACTATTCTGCGTAACAAGAGATGTATACACTTATACCTATTTACTGTATATACAATACATCATGTTTTTAATAAATAAATATATGTAAAATATGACTTGTTATTTATTTAAGAAACCTACTATGTAACTATGATAAAAGTACAAAATATTGTGCCTTGAAAGCAAATGCACGTAAGCCTTTCCTACGATAATATTTGATTTATTATATTCTTTCTGTGTAGTGATCAAGATTATGGATCAGCCACTTGTTAGGCACTATAGGCTATTTTATTTAAATTATGTACTTGAGAACAATGCCTATATTTATTGATATTCTATATAAAGTACACTCATATAGAAATTAGGTATAGTACTAATTGCATGCATCTGAGATGCTCAAAAATCCAAAAATAGATATTCTTACGTCTAATAATGTAGGTACCTAACTCAATGGTATAAACATATTAGACGTGACGTATTAGTTGGCTGTTCTCGATTACAATATTTTTCAATTTAGTAATTGAAACAACCAATCATGGGCCAAGAATGGAGGCTCGTTTGCTGCACGTAGTTGCTCCGCGCTATCTTGAGCTGACGGAAAAATATCGTTGAAAGTGCTCGCTTTTCCGTATCTTTCGTTGTCAAAATCAAATGACAAGCTGTCGAAAAATGCAGTTGTGTGTGTAAAATTTTCTGAGATTCCTGTGATTGGATGATCGACGATCGTTCGGAGTGGTGTGTAACTGTCTAATCGACCCGTGAGTTGAGGTTGGATGCGGTTTTGTGCTTGTGTGTATTCGGTAGGAATACACACAAGCACAAATCACGTGATTTCACGTGTCACGTCCAGCACGTAAGGCACTTGGGAGACGACCTTCAGGTTTATTGCACGTCGTGGTAGGCCACAGTGCATTTATTCAGATAATGCTACTACATTTATAGGTGCTAGTAATGATATTTCTAAATTTTATCAAAATTATGTTAATGACATACAAAGTATCATAGTTTCCAAGGGGATAGATTTTAGGCAAATACCTCCATACAGCCCAAACTTTGGAGGCCTCTGGGAGGCCTCAGTTAAGGCAGTTAAGCATCATTTAAGGCGTGTACTTTCTTTGGCTCACCTTACCTACGAGAAGATGTCTACATGCTTGATTCAGATTGAGGGCATACTCAATTCGAGACCCCTCACTCCATTATCCCAAGATCCTACAGATTTATCTTGCCTGACACCTTCCCATTTCCTTATTGGGCGTTCTCTCTCTGGTGTACCATATCCACCGTTGACCGACGCAAACATCACCAGACTCCAGCGTCATGAGAGGATAGAGAAGATGAGGCAACATTTCTGGCAGCGATACGCTAACGAATACGTCTCTCTTCTCCAGCAGAAGAAGAAGTGGTCCACATCCACCTCCAGTTTGGAACCCGGATCCCTAGTGCTGGTACGCGACAAGCAGCAGCCGCCATTGATCTGGTTATTGGGTCGCGTACTGAAGACATACCCTGGCTCTGATGGGATCAGCCGGGTCGCCGACATAAAGACCAAGAAGGGAGTCATCAGTCGGACTTACAACTGCATATGTCCACTATGTTGAAAGAACTTTCAACCCCGGGCAGCATGTTGCCGCCGAAGCCTGGCAACACCGCCGGACCGGATGCGGGCAGACGTGGCGGCGCCGGCGGCGGTGGAAGGAAACGGATTAAGCCATCTTGACTCGTCCTGTCCGTCTCGCCTAGGAGCCATTCTTCCTCTCACACGAAAAACTTGTAAATACAGTTAAATAAAGATCTTCTCCATATTCAGCGCCTTAATTACAGTCCAGCTACACAGAATACCCAGGCACCAGCGCCAACAACTATACAAAACTTTAACTGTTTTTGTTAAAAAGGTCACCCTGTATATATTATTAAAAAGAGATTTGAATGGGCTAAGGTATAAATCAAAAACTTACGAACATGATTTGAATGCAGCGGATTTTCGTGTTGAGATCGTAGAACAACTCTTCAAGTTAGGCGGGCGGACTGCGCAAGGTGCTTGCAGCTGCTCAGCAGATGACAGAGGTTCTGGCACTATCACTGATAGAGGATTGACAGAGTAACCTCACGTCGAGGGTAATTGATTGATTCATAGCTTGTTCTATACTTAACACTCGTATAAGTACAGTCTATTTTGCTAAATCGCACTTTTTCCAGGTGTTTTTAACTACGGGGTCGCATACTAAAATTGCTTACACGTGTATGTTTTACATATAAAATTGTGTAATTTTCCACGTTGAAAATAAACAATAGTTGACAACCACTGATAACACATTTTTATTGAAACGTTAGCATAATCGTATAATTATCATGAAATATGAAATTATCATTTTCAAATCAAAGTTAATATTTCAAACAAGACTTTGTAATTTTATACTCAAAGTAATACCGCGAATATGCCGCATTTACCAATATCACCGCTTAGCTAAAGTGAAGTAGGTAAAGTTTTTTTTAACTTGTTTGAGACAAACTTTATGTACCCATATTAATTTATTGTTATTATTATAAGACGGATACATTTTTACTTTGAAACGATGTAGCACCCGGTACACAATGAACTTGGTACCTACGATTCGAGTTTTATAATTTACCTCAACGCATTAGAGGAGTATTATAAAATTGTGTGTTAGTGGTAATCTGAAGAGATGACCCAATTTTGATTTACTTTTTGTTTAAATTTAAGACTATTTGTTCATTAAATTCAACTTGTTTTTATTGAAATCAAGGCTTTTGTATTTTTAATTGTTGTTTAGGATGGTTTTGAAAGTATAAACTTACTTTACAGAAAAAAAACTTTACCTCCCGAATCATTATTCCAATGACAGTGTTTCCCAAACTGAGATCGTAAGACATTTTCTCTCTTCTTTCTTAATGGTATAATAGTTTATCTCGCTTCTATGAAGCGGTGGTGGTCGAGTGGTAGGGCGCCCGCCTGTGGATGCAAAATCCCAGGTTCGAATCCTTCCAGGGCTACATGAGTTTGTATACCAATCTGACTCATGTTTGTTTTCATCGACCACCACTTGCTTCCGGTGAAGGAAAACATCGTGAGGAAACCTGCACTCTGGTTGATGATTATCAGCTAGTGTGTGAAATGGAGAAGGCAATGGCAAACCACTCCATTAATATTGCCAAGAGAGTCGTTGTGTGTGTTTTATTCCATATAATGACCACGACCCTCAGTCATGAGGAAATACTACTAAAGAGAGATAATAGTTTAGTACATACTTTATAAAATAATATACTTACATATTGGTATGAATGAAATAATCAAAATAAATATTAAATGTTAAATAAAAGTATTATTACCTATATAATTGATATACATTTAAGTAATTTTAGTATAGATTTATCGTCATCACATAACAAATAACTAAGTACATACATACCTAAATTATTAAAATGAGATATTTTCATTTCATTATCTTATTCATCCATTTTATGTGTAGTCTTTAGTTATGTTCAAAAAGAAAGATAATAAACATAACACAATATTAATAATAATACAATTATCATTAAAATGTATCTGTCTCAGAAATTTTGAGAACCATTTGAATAATATACCGACATATGAAATACCTACCTAAGTCAACAATGCGCACACCGTAGGACTGATAGTATTGCATGCTAAGCAAATCGTCACCGAAGTGCATGACCATGATGAAATAATTCGTGAGTGTAGTATCGATAAAATAATTCGATACTAAAGCATAATGTACTCGTATAGTTTTTATAATTTTATTAGTATTTATTATAAAATACAATGTCGTTGAGTTAGTACGTATTACATTACATAAAGAAACTTAGGTACTTTTTACTCATCACAGATCGCATATATATTCAAAAATTTGTTCTTTCTTAATAAAAAACTTTTATTTATCTTTAGTGTTTTTTTATCAATTAACTTTAATTTTATTGAAACTTTAGTGAGAGATGAGATAGACATGCCAACTATTAATAAGGGAACTGTTATTTATCAGTCATGCCGCTCCCGGCATGATTGATAAATAACTGGTTAACTGTTCCCTTATTAATAGTCGTCATTGATTTCATAAATAATAATATTATTTATGAAATCGTTAATAAATCATGCAATAGCAAAATATCTAAACATAGTCTGTTATTCTTAATTTTTTATCGATAGTTGATCGATATCACCTTCACAACACCAAGTTACCACACCAAGTTACTTACCACACCAAGTTTTAGCATTTCAACTTTGATCGCGACTGTGTAAAGTGGAGTAAAATGTAATGTAATTTTACTGAATTTCTAAAGGATCCCGTGTGCTTTTGTGACAAGAAATATCGTGGTCCTGGATACCAAGAATTTGGCGTGGCACGAGCAACCGGCCTAGAAACATCGAAAAGTTCTTAGCATTGGCTCGGTGGGTACTTCGGTACCAATGTCTTAACGGGTGAAGTGTTTTTCTATTTACTGGGTGCCAATAGCCTTTAGGGTCACCGGCACGACCAATCGGGCCAGTAATAAGAAATCTCGATCCCAATTAAGGCGTCCCGGTGTCTATGCGACAGACTTATCTTTCTGGGTGCCCACAAATTCAATCAACACGGTATGAGCAAACGGCCTAGGTAAAGCGATTTTCCATTGCATTATGCACTACGGTCTTTTAGGTTTCAGTAATTTTATATTGCTAAAAACTCAGTGTCTGTGAGTGTCTAGTGAAATAAGTTACATGTCTGTGTTTAACTGAAACAAGCATCCATGAAGTCATCAGGTATGTTATAATATAGGTTTATAATCATTTTCCTTTATTGGGGGTTTCAAAACAGGTTGAAACGACAATGAGCGAATAAAATGAGCTCAATGGAGTTTTAAACTGTTTTGAAAACCCCAATAATACCCTACTTACTCTAGTGTCCCCGCGTTAAAAAGCAAGCTAATTTAAATAAAGACTCCTGCCATGTCTGTCTGTTTGCAATTAAGTCAACATTGAAATTATCATCTTTATTATCTGTTACTGCACATTGAAAGTCTTAGGTCAACTTACATGCCAGTAGGGACACGATATCGAATAGAAAGTATCGATACTTTACTCATGAGTAGTATCGAAAAAAAAGTATCGTACTCGTAAAAGTATCGAAACAAAAGTATCGATACCTTAGGGTATCGAGTACTTTTTCTTATATTTTTTTATTTGAATTAAATAAACAAAAACATTATATACATGACAAATCAGCATAAATTTCTTCAAACAACATTATAAACCACAGATTGACGACTGATTCCGCACCGCGGAATTCGTAGGTATATGTACGTCACACTCATTCTTTAGAGCAGTTGATAAGTATCTCTCGCTCGAAATTTCGGTGGGAGCGAATCGCGAATTCGCCTAGGTTTGAGAGCCTAAGAGTCAGCGCACACCTAGCTGCAAAATGCTTGCGCAGCGCAGTGTGTGTAATATTTAAAAAAGAACCGATACGATCAATACAATGTTCAGAATCGATACAATGCTGTAATTGCTCTCGTTACTAAGTTTGCAACCTACTCTGAACTTGAGAGCCACAAAGTTATACGTACGTTATGAATATAATACTACAATAAGAATTTCCGGCAGACAGTCAATTATGTATGTACCTACACATAGTGCAGGTAGGTAGCTACCTAAATTCTAAACAAAGATTTTTTTTTATAATTCTAACACATTACATTACATATATTGTGTTGCACAGCCAGTTGGCGAACCTAATAAATAAAAAATAAATAAAATATTCGATACGATATCTCTGAAAAAGTACTCATTGAGTAAAAGTATCGAATACAAAGTATCGAGTACAAAAGTATCGGTATCGAAAGGAAAAGTACTCGATACCACAAAGTATCGATACTT